>JANJGN010000018.1:115455415-116012405 GCA_026770705.1 Isurus oxyrinchus
ATCTAACCCCGTGCTGTACCTGTCCTGGGAGTGTTTGATGGGGACAGTGTAGAAGGAGCTTTACTCCATCTAACCCCGTGCTGTACCTGTCCTGGGAGTGTTTGATGGGGACAGTGTAGAGGGAGCTTTACTCTGTATCTAACCCTGTGCTGTACGTGTCCTGGGAGTGTTTGATGGGGACAGTGTAGAGGGAGCTTTACTCTGTATCTAACCCCGTGCTGTACCTGTCCTGGGAGTGTTTGATGGGGACAGTGCAGAGGGAGCTTTACTCTGTATCTAACCCCGTGCTGTACCTGTCCTGGGAGTGTTTGATGGGGACAGTGTAGAAGGAGCTTTACTCCATCTAACCCTGTGCTGTACCTGTCCTGGGAGTGTTTGATGGGGACAGTGTAGAAGGAGCTTTACTCCATCTAACCCCGTGCTGTACCTGTCCTGGGAGTGTTTGATGGGGACAGTGTAGAGGGAGCTTTACTCTGTATCTAACCCTGTGCTGTACGTGTCCTGGGAGTGTTTGATGGGGACAGTGTAGAGGGAGCTTTACTCTGTATCTAACCCCGTGCTGTACCTGTCCTGGGAGTGTTTGATGGGGACAGTGCAGAGGGAGCTTTACTCTGTATCTAACCCCGTGCTGTACCAGTCCTGGGAGTGTTTGATGTGGACAGTGTAGAGGGAGATTTACTCTGTATCTAACCCAATGCTGTACCTGTCCTGGGAGTGTTTGATGGGGACGGTGTAGAGGGAGCTTTACTCTGTATCTAACCCGGTGTTGTACCTGTCCTGGGAGTGTTTGATGTGGACAGTGTAGAGGGAGATTTACACTGTATCTAACCCCGTGCTGTACCTGTCCTGGGAGTGTTTGATGGGGACAGTGTAGAGGGAGCTTTACTCTGTATCTAACCCCGTGCTGTACCTGTCTTGGGTGTGTTTGATGGGGACAGTGTAGAGGGAGCTTTACTCTGTATCTAACCCCGTGCTGTACCTGTCCTAGGAGTGTTTGATGGGGACAGTGTAGAGGGAGCTTTACTCTGTATCTAACCCCGTGCTGTACCTGTCCTGGGAGAGTTTGATGGCGACAGTGCAGAGGGAGCTTTACTCTGTATCTAACCCCGTGCTGTACCTGTCCTAGGAGTGTTTGATGGCGACAGTGCAGAGGGAGCTTTACTCTGTATCTAACCCCGTGCTGTACCTGTCCTGGGAGTGTTTGATGGCGACAGTGCAGAGGGAGCTACACTCTATCAAACCCATATCAAAAAGATACTCATCTGCTCATTGTCATGTTGTAGTGATAACTGTCAGAACTGAACAGACTAACTTTCTGAAGAAGAGTCACAGGGACTCAAACTTTAACTCTCTCTCTTTCCACAGATGCTGCTAGACCTGCTGTGTTTTTCCAGCAGTTTCTGTTTTTATTTTAGGCTAGCTTTCTGCTCTCCTTAACTGTTCTCTAACCTCCACATGAACCCTTTCCTCTTTCCCCCTTCCCCAACTCCTTTGGCTTTGATAGGATTGAGCTGGTTGGATTGTATCCACCCCCCCACTCCACCCCGACCTATATCCCCACTCCACCCTGACCTATATCCCCGCTCCACCCCGACCTATATCCCCGCTCCACCCCGACCTATATCCCCGCTCCACCCCGACCTATACCCCCACTCCACCCCGACCTATACCCCCACTCCACCCCGACCTATACCCCCACTCCACCCCGACCTATATCCCTGCTCCACCCCGACCTATATCCCTGCTCCACCCCGACCTATATCCCTGCTCCACCCCGACCTATATCCCTGCTCCACCCCGACCTATATCCCTGCTCCACCCCGACCTATATCCCTGCTCCACCCCGACCTATATCCCTGCTCCACCCCGACCTGTATCCCCGCTCCACCCCGACCTGTATCCCTGCTCCACCCCGACCTGTATCCCCGCTCCACCCCGACCTATATCCCCGCTCCACCCCGACCTATATCCCCACTCCACCCCGACCTATATCCCCATTCCACCCCGACCTATATCCCCACTCCACCCCGACCTATACCCCCGCTCCACCCCGACCTATATCCCTGCTCCACCCCGACCTATACCCCCACTCCACCCCGACCTATATCCCTGCTCCACCCCGATCGACATCCCCGCTCCACCCCGACCTATATCCCCGCTCCACCCCGACCTATATCCCTGCTCCACCCCGACCTATATCCCTGCTCCACCCCGACCGATATCCCTGCTGCTTGCTGGGGGTGTATGGGGTTGTTAGGAGGAGAGTTCATGTTCAATTAGCATAGCATTCATGATGAAAAGTTCCAGCATCACAAAAGCAGAATACTACAGATGTTAGACATTTTAAATAAAAACAGAAAATGCTTCAAAAAATCGGCAGGCTGGGCAGTATGTGTTAAGGGAGAAATGTGTTTTTAAATTTTTTTCATAGGTCATGAGTGTCACAGCAAAGCCGACGTTAATTCCCATCCCTAATTACCCTTGAGAAGGTGGTGCTGAGCTGCTTCCTTGAACTGCTGCAGTCCATCTGATGAAAAGTCATAGTCCTGAAACTCAACTTTCTTTCTTGCACCACACATGCTGCCTGATCTGCTGATTGTTTCCTGGCAACACACTGCCTGGGTGCACAAATCATGACAAGTCCCAAGAGAGTGCGTGTGGGACCAGTACCCCAGTGAGAGTCAGTGTGTGTGGGACCCGTACCCCAGTGAGAGTCAGTGTGTGTGGGACCCGTACCCCAGTGAGAATCAGTGTGTGTGTGACCCGTACCCCAGTGAGAGTCAGTGTGTGTGTGACCCGTACCCCAGTGAGAGTCAGTGTGTGTGGGACCCGTACCCCAGTGAGAGTCAGTGTGTGTGGGCCCCGTACCCCAGTGAGAGTCAGTATGTGTGGGATCCGTACCCCAGTGAGAGTCAGTGTGTGTGGGACCCGTACCCCAGTGAGAGTCAGTGTGTGTGGGACCCGTACCCCAGTGAGAGTCAGTGTGTGTGGGACCCGTACCCCAGTGAGAGTCAGTGTGTGTGGGACCCGTACCCCAGTGAGAGTCAGTGTGTGTGGGTCCCGTACCCCAGTGAGAGTCAGTGTGTGTGGGACCCGTACCCCAGTGAGAGTCAGTGTGTGTGGGATCCGTACCCCAGTGAGAGTCAGTGTGTGTGGGACCCGTACCCCAGTGAGAGTCAGTGTGTGTGGGACCCGTACCCCAGTGAGAGTCAGTGCGTGTGTGATCCGTACCCCAGTGAGAGTCAGTGTGTGTGGGACCCGTACCCCAGTGAGAGTCAGTGTGTGTGGGACCCGGACCCCAGTGAGAGTCAGTGTGTGTGGGACCCGTACCCCAGTGAGAGTCAGTGTGTGTGGGACCCGTACCCCAGTGAGAGTCAGTGTGTGTGAGACCCGTACCCCAGTGAGAGTCAGTGTGTGTGTGGGACCCGTACCCCAGTGAGAGTCAGTGTGTGTGTGGGACCCGTACCCCAGTGAGAGTCAGTGTGTGTGGGACCCGTACCCCAGCGAGAGTCAGTGTGTGTGGGACCCGTACCCCAGTGAGAGTCAGTGTGTGTGGAACCCGTACCCCAGTGAGAGTCAGTGTGTGTGGGACCCGTACCCCAGTGAGAGTCAGTGTGTGTGGGACCCGTACCCCAGTGAGAGTCAGTGTGTGTGGGGCCCGTACCCCAGTGAGAGTCAGTGTGTGCGGGACCCATACCCCAGTGAGAGTCAGTGTGTGTGGGATCCGTACCCCAGTGAGAGTCAGTGTGTGTGGGACCCGAACCCAGTGAGAGTCAGTGTGTGTGGGACCCGTACCCCAGTGAGAGTCAGTGTGTGTGGGACCCGTACCCCAGGGAGAGTCAGTGTGTGTGGGACCCGTACCCCAGTGAGAGTGAGTGTGTGGGAGACCCATACCCCAGTGAGAGTCAGTGTGTGTGTGGGACCCGTACCCCAGTGAGAGTCAGTGTGTGTGGGATCCGTACCCCAGTGAGAGTCAGTGTGTGTGGGACCCGAACCCAGTGAGAGTCAGTGTGTGTGGGACCCGTACCCCAGTGAGAGTCAGTGTGTGTGTGTGGGACCCATACCCCAGTGAGAGTGAGTGTGTGGGAGACCCATACCCCAGTGAGAGTCAGTGTGTGTGTGGGATCCGTACCCCAGTGAGAGTCAGTGTGTGTGGGACCCGTACCCCAGTGAGAGTCAGTGTGTGTGGGACCCGTACCCCAGTGAGAGTCAGTGTGTGTGGGACCCGTACCCCAGTGAGAGTCAGTGTGTGTGGGACCTGTACCCCAGTGAGAGTCAGTGTGTGTGTGGGACCTGTACCCCAGTGAGAGTCAGTGTGTGTGGGACCCGTACCCCAGTGAGAGTCAGTGTGTGTGGGACCCGCACCCCAGTGAGAGTCAGTGTGTGTGTTGGACCCGTACCCCAGTGTGAGTCAGTGTATGTGGGACCCGTACCCCAGTGAGAGTCAGTATGTGTGGGACCAGTACCCCAGTGAGAGTCAGTGTGTGTGGGACCTGCACCCCAGTGAGAGTCAGTGTGTGTGGGACCCGTACCCCAGTGAGAGTCAGTATGTGTGGGACCAGTACCCCAGTGAGAGTCAGTGTGTGTGGGACCTGCACCCCATTGAGAGTCAGTGTGCGTTGGACCTGTACCCCACTGTGAGTCAGTGTGTGTGGGACCCGTACCCCAGTGAGAGTCAGTGTGTGTGGGATCCGTACCCCAGTGAGAGTCAGTGTGTGTGTGACCCGTACCCCAGTGAGAGTCAGTGTGTGTGGGACCCGTACCCCAGTGAGAGTCAGTGTGAGGGTGACCCGTATCCCAGTGAGAGTCGGTGTGTGTGGGACCCGTACGCCAGTGAGAGTCAGTGTGTGTGGGACCCGTACGCCAGTGAGAGTCAGTGTTTGTGGGACCCATACCCCAGTAAGAGTTTTACTTGTGTTGATTTATCAGATTAATTATCAGTAAACCTGGAACTCTAATTGTAGCTCACAGCACTAAAATTGTTTGAAGTCTGTGATTTGTTAACCTTCTGTGACATGAGCTGCCTGGCTGTTCTGGGGAAATTTATTAACATTTTGCACATTAAAAAAACTCAACTTCAATGAGCACAAGCTCTACGCGTGGGCCGCTGTGCATTAGATGTTGCCTGGTAATGGGATATGCTCGCTGCTCGTTGGATGCTGGGTCATCTCTGCTGGGGTTATATATGCTAGTGAGAAATTGAAATTAGTTTGTGATATTTGCTTAGTCGGATTTCAGTGCTCATTGTATACAACAGCTGAACTCTCACCTGTATAAACCCACTGCCTATAAAACACACCTTAATGAAGCCACTCTTCCTTCCTGAGGTGTTTACCTGTACAAATCCATCTGTAGGCAGCAGTGTTAGGGCTGGTCTAATTTGTGTGTCACCTCTAGCTGGGAATAGTTCAGGATATTAGAGAGGTAAAACAAAATAGTGACTAAACCTTGTGAATGTGAGTGTGTATGCGTCTGTATTTTAATATATATCCTGGGTAGGTGACTTAGTCTGTAATTCTGTGTGTGTGTATGTGTGTGTGTCTCTCTCTGTCTTAGATCCTGGCTAAGTGAGATGCTTTGACCTGCCCCCTCACTGCTCTATCACTGGGCTCAGTGAGGATGCTTCAGTCCGACTTTGGACATGGGAACTCATTTCCCTCTTGGTTCATGTCCCTCATCACCTGGGAAGATATCAGTCTCCCTCTGCCAGACAGAGATTGGGGAACCACGGGACTCCAGTGGTCAGTGTTAAATGCTTTGACCTGTGGTAGAGGACTGACACTCTGACCTGCCACGTTTGCACTATCTGTGAAGGTTTCTCTCGTTTGTTGGTAGATTTTGTCAAGTTCTGCTTCTAACATTCAAACTCCGTGCTACATAATGTTCCTGTACTGTTCAGTCTGTGCAGTATTAATATATCAAACTAATGAACTAAAATCAATCTTTTCAAATTAATTTACTTATAAATATTTAAAGATTTATCTTTCTGACTGGAAATAAATCATTTATTTAATAAGATGTTGGATCTGTTGCATTTTGTTTTGACTCTCTGTAGTTCATGGGGCAAGGGTCTTTTTAAAAAATATATTCTGCCACAGGATGAATGTCTCATTGGCGAGGCCAGCATTTATTGTTTCATCTGTAGTTGCCCTTGAGAAGGTGGGGGTGAGCTGCCTTCTTGAACCACTGCAGTCCATGTGGTGTAGGTACACACACAGTGCTGTAAGGGAGGGAGTTCCAGGATTTTGACCCAGTGACACTGAAGGAACGGCGATATATTTCCAAGTCAGGATGCTGAGTGGCTTGGAAGGGAACTTCCAGGTGGTGGTGTTCCCATGTGTCTGCTGCCGTTGTACTTCTGGTGGTAGATGTCATGGATTTGAAAGGTGCTCTCGAAGGAGTCTTGGTGAATTCCTGCAGTGCATCTTGTACGTCACTGCTGCTACTGTATGTCGATGGTGGAAGGAGTGAATGTTTGTGGATGTGGTGCCAATCAAGTGGGGCTGCTTTGTCCTGGATGGTGTCAAGCTTCTTGAGTGCTGTGGGAGCTGCACTCATCCAGGCAAGTGGAGAGTGTTCCATCACATTCCTGACTTGTACCTTGTAGATGGTGGACAGGCTTTGGGGAGTCAGGAGGTGAGTTACTCGCTGCATGATTCCTAGCCTCTGACCTGCTTTTGTAGCCACAGTATTTATATGGCTAGTCCAGTTCAGTTTCTGGTCAATGGTAACCCCCCCAGGATGTTGATAGTGGGGGATTCAGCGATGCTAGGGCGATTGAATGTCAAGGGGCAATGGTTAGACTCTCTGTTGTTGAAAATGATCATTGTCTGACACCTGTGTGGCGTGAATGCTATTTGTTACTTATCGACTAGAGACTGAATGCTGACCAGGACTTGCTGCATTTGGACATGGACTGCTTCAGTATCTGAGGTGTCGCGAATGGTGTTGAACATTGTGCAATCATCAGTGAACATCCCCACTTCTGACCTTATAATGGAGGAAAGGTCATTAATGAAGCAGCTGAAGGTGGTTGGGCCAAGGACACTACCCTGAGAAACTCCTGCAGTGATGTCCTGGAACTGAGATGACTGACCTCCAACAACCACATCCATCTTCCTTTGTGCTAGGTATGACTCCAACCAGTGGAGAGTTTTCCCCCTGATTCCCATTGACTCCAGTTTTGCTAGGGCTCCTTGATACCACACTTGGTCAAATGCGGCCTTGATGTCAAGGGCAGTCACTCTCACCTCACCTCAGGAGTTCAGCTCTTTTGTCCATGTTTGAACCAAGGCTGTAATGAGGTCAGGAGCTGAGTGACCCTGACGGAACCCAAACTGAGCATCAGTGAGCAGGTTATTGCTAAGCAAGTGCCACTTGATAGCACTGTTGATGACCCCTTCCATTACTTTACTGACGATAGAGAGTATACTGATGGGGTGCTATTTGGCCAGGTTTTTGTGTACAAGACATACCTGGGCAATTTTCCACATAGCCAGGTAGATGCCAGTGTTGTATCTGTACTGGAACAGCTTGGCTAGGGGCACGGCAAGTTCTGGAGCACAAGTCTTCAGTACTATTGCCGGAATATTGTCAGGGCCCATAGCCTTTGCAGTATCTCAACACCGTTGTGCCTGTGTTTAGCCAGGGACTGACATGTCCAAACTGTAAGGTACATTCTGTACCTTAAATGTTACAATCTCCACTCAACCAGAGGTCACTCCACAGGTGCTAACTTTCAAAAACGCATTAAAAAATCCAAAAATATTGATTTCCCTCACACTTAGCCTGTGGGGGGAGGGAGAAAAGAAATCTCTTTACAGTTTCTTTACAATTTCTTATTATAAACTTTTAACAAGTAGTTTGTTACATGCTGTGTGGGTAATCTTTTCATTTTTCACAGTTACATCTATTGTATTTAGAGTTTATAAGAGCTTAGCCAAAGCAGAACAAGTATATGTAACATGTTGGATTAACAGGATTTAAACATCAGAATGGTCATAACTCAAGAGCCTGAGTTATTTCCTCTGCCCTTTCTTTAATTCTGCAAAGAATGTCTCAGATAAGTCCACAGTTACATCATCACCATCTTCTTTGACTGTAAGCGTAATTTCATTTATAAGTTCATTTTCTAAACTCAAACATGGTAACTTGTTGTTTTGAGACAATAAGTTGAAAATAGCTTCTTTATGTGCCAGCCACTGGCTTCTTCTCTGATCAAGATCCCTTTTGGCTGTTCCAAGAACGTCATTGAGATGCTGTTTATGCTGAAACCAAAGGGTTTTACATTGCTGTTTGGACATCTTTGAACATTTTACGATCTTTCAGTTTATCCTGATCCCTTTCAGAATGTGTCTTAATTCTTTTCAAGCAATGTCAACAACTTCCTCATTCTGGACTTTTATTTTTCTTCCTAACTCTTTAACTCTGCAAATTCACAAACCACATTATTCCAATTCTCTGGGGTTTCAAATGGTCTTGTGAACTGTCCACTTACACTGGATACAGCAGCAGGAATCCAGGCATCAACATTGGCGACTCCTGGTTTGGTGCCAGGTGCCATTAGCCCTTTGGGTCTCTGTTTTTCCTGTTTTAAAAATTTTTATTTTTGAAATCCTGCAGAATCCTTGTGAGTCTGACAACTTCAATGGGCATTCGGAATCTTTGCTCCATTGGTCAGTGGCTGCTCCTTGGTCTCTTTCCATTTCGTCGACAGATCCTCAATGCGTTTCGCAAAAATTTCCTTTGCTGCTTTTACCATCAGGGATCTGATGTTTCACGCTGCACATCTCAACCTTTCTGTTAGGAATCTGCATCGGAGTTGAAGAATTTCATTGCTCCTTTCACAATGAAGCTCCAGCAGCGCGTCAGTTATGGTTTTTAATTGTGCATCTGACCAACTGTTCCGATTCATCAGTAATTTACTTTCCTGTTCAAGGCATTTTTCACAATGCTTAATAGGGACTTGTGATACTTGGGGTTCATCAAGTTTTAATTGATTTGTTTCTACAAGTTTATCATTGAGATAAAAGGAAGAAACTGCAGATGCTGGAAATCTAGGACAAAAACAAAAATAGCTGGAAAAACTCGGCAGGTCTGACAGCATCTGCGGGGAGGGATACAGCTAATGTTTCAAGTGGGACTCGAATCGTCAACCGTGTCCCTCTCCGCAGATGCTGTCAGACCTGCTGAGTTTTTCCAGCTATTTTTGTTTTTGTTTTATCATTTGGATGTTTCAAATCCTCATTTAAGTGTTGTACCTCCTCCTGTGACTGACACCGCCGTGTTCTTACCAGGTTCTTAATTTTCTTCATCTTATGTGCTTGAAAGTTGGTTCTCTGCACTGATCAGCTTTTCCCTCAGTTGCCTGCGACTGGCAATAAGCTTCTCATGTTTGGCTACAGTGATTTTGGGAAGATTGGCCAGATTAGCATGATCAAGCAACTGCTGCAACACAGTCCTGGCTATGCTACCATTTATGCTGGCCAAATCACTACCCAGTATAAAACCTATCCCTTCCACAGGTAAACGAGGAACAATTCCCACAGTAATAATTTTGCTAATCACTTCATAACTTAATTTTATACAAGGGTTCATTGTTCACATGAATACCCCCTATTAATTTTTTTCAGCAAACCACCTGGAACACAAATCGTATTTTCAGCCACCGTCAATAGCTGAAATACCCCAGTATCTCTCAAAATGTAATTTGTTTACTTGTTTTGCAGGAGTAAGGGAATACTTCTCCCTTTGAGACAAAATCTCAAAAATCTTCACTAACCTGAATCACTTTACCAGTATTCAAGGAAAAATCCCCTTGACTATCCTGAGCCATATCACCCATTCTAGTAGGTTCTAAGGGAACAGTTTGCAATTGTACCATTGCTCCTGTTTTACCATCCATTTTCTTTACCGGTATTGTCTTTACTGAAGACACTTGCTGTCCCTGTTACAGCCGCCATTTACCGTTTAGCTTCTAACTGTTTGCTTTTACATGCCCCATCTGACGGCATTGAAAGCATACTGGTTTCTTTACCTCGCTTTTATTCTCTGTACAATTATTTTTATCGACTGGAACAACTTCTGCCTTCTCCCTAAAGCCAGAATCTCTTCTTTTCCTTCAGTGTCTCTGGGGTTTATCATGGGTTTATAGATGGAGATCTACTGCCCCCTAGCTGTCTATGTGTCATTGTCAGTAACCCCATCTGAGGTTACCCCTGGACAAGCCTAATTCCAGAGTGGAACCCAGCTTGACAGATCCTAACTTTTATTTGTTTGTTTAGATACATGGAGAGTAGCTACTGAACAGAGTCACAGGAGTCAGCTGATGAGCTTATAACTAAAGAATAAAACATTTATTCAACAAGAAAAGAGGAACTATATTACAATACTCCTTCACCCACAACTATACCTTTACAGATATATACAGATTTGTAAGGACAACACAAGTTACAAAAGCTATCTTATACTCCACACAGTCCATGTAAAGCAATAGGCACCCTATGGTCAGACACACCACACTCTGAAACCAAGTGACAGATGCCACCTTAACCAGATGCTATGGATCTCTCCTCGACTCCTCCCAGACGTTGTCACACCATGAGCTAACTGGTTTCACTGCAATCCGTCTTTCACATGAGGGCTTCCAATCGCCACTCTCCAAGAACTTGCCCTGGAATCTTCTTCCAAACCAATGCTTTCTCTCAGACACCTTCCGCAAGGTTTTAGCTCCAGGGTTTCAAAGTCTCCTTCCGATGTTCCTCTTCCTTGAGTCACCACATGCATTCAAGCTGACTTCCAGGCACGTCCTCTCATCAACTCATCTATAAACAGTACACCACTGTTTCACATGCCCACAGCAAAGAGTTACAGACCTTCAGCCGTCTCTTTGGACCACCTTGCCTCTTGCAAGCTGTTCTTGCTTTAAGTCTGCTTTCTGCAGCTTTTGTCTCTTTAGATCTGAACCTTGGAGTCTTTCTTTCTGCCCTTCATTCTTAATTTTACTTAACATGACTTTTTCCAGGTTTCTGTCTTTCCTTTGACGAGAAAGTCTGCTTGGGACTTTCTCCTGTTCCACTCCCTTGATTTCTGGGGTCTTTTCTTTAGTTTGGGACTTGCTATCTGTTCCTTTTGCTCCAGTCTCTCTCTAGCAGCTACTTTCAAACAGTTTTAGCTTGGGACTGGCTATCTGTTTCTTCTAGGTTGCTTCTGCCTGGTAGCTATGTTCCCAAAACTGAACTCAAAACTGCTTTTCAAATCAAACTGCTGTTTCTGTGTGTGTGTTTGTGGGAGGGACCTGCCACTCTGGACCCCTGTTGTGAGGCACCAGCACTTTTTTTCTACTGGTTTGTTTAACTTAGCTTACGGTCAGAAAACTCTTATTAGAAATGCAAACAACCTTTAAAGTGAAACTAAAACTTGACCTCTTAACACACAGATACAGAAATACAAATCAAACTTAAAAAATTAAAGCTAAAACACATTCCTAACACCCACAAATATCAATATAACTTACTTAAACTATCTCTATTTTCTAACAATATACCCATCTGCCAGAACTGCTGCTTCCTTTATCTTATCCAGGTATGACTTGATGCTATTGGGATGTTGTTGTGAAATTCTTCCATTATCCTTAGCTGTCTCACATTTTTAAAGTCAAAATTTTATTTGATATGCTTTGGGGACAAGCTCATAACCATTAAGTACCACAGTTTTCATTGTCTCATAATTTGAGGATTGTTCTTCCAAAAGACTAGAATAAAGATCCATTGCTTTTCCCAACAAAACACTCTGTAAAATGTCTGTCTGTTGGTCACTCTTTCAAATGAGATAAAATATCTCTCAACTCTGTCCTCATTGAATTTAGGCACTAGTTGAAGATTCTTGGTTATGCCAAAGCTCGGAGTGGGACTCAATGCATCACCTGAACTCTTAGGCTCTCTTTCACCCCGTAACCTCAGCGTTTCTTTTTCCAGCGCAAACTGTCTCTCTTCCCTTTCTCTTTGAAACCACTGTCTCTTTCCTGCCTTGCTAACTTCTCTCTCTCGAGTTCAAATTCAAGCTTTCGCATTTTTATTTCTTTCGCTTTTTCTTTTTCGAGTTCAAGGTTTTTGCTTTCCTCTGTCTCTTTCTATCTTGAGCTGCTTCATCTGCAACTGAATTCTAACCAACTTGAGCTGCATTCTACCTGGATCAGGTTTTTCTTCCTCCAATTCTGTGCTATTACTTCAATTATAGCTACTTTTTAACTCTAATTTCAACATTTTTGTTAATGTTATGAACCCAGCCTTGGTTAATTGGTGCAAATCACTCAGGAATAAATCTTCCCTCTCCAGAAAAGTAGCAATTGACAAAGCCATTCTGCTTTTCAATATGTATAGTAAGATTCACAGGGAGATCCTGTTAGCCTTACCTTCAGTAAGTCCAGCACCCATATCCATCCGTGGATTCTAAGTCCTGCAAAGAGCTCTATTTGTTATGATCCCAGTCCAGACCCCCAAATTTTGGTATGATCCCTGATGATGCCTCCAGATTTTGTTACAATCCGGTTAAGGACCAGTAACCCTTTTTTTGTTAAAGTAGATGAGATTTGAAATCCCAGTTACTCAATAAGAGAATAAAGCTACCCGTTTCCATGGTTTTAAACAAACAGAAGAATATTTACCATACAAAACACAACAAAGCAAGCAATCAACATTACAACTATGCCACCATCTCCCCAGCTAGATAATGTCACTGGATTAGTAATCCGGATACCCAGGATAATGTTCTGGGGACATAGGTTCAAATCCCACTATGGCAGCTGGTGAAATTTACATTCAAGTAATAAACCTGGTATATAAAGCTATCTCAGTAATAGTAATCATCGATTGTCATAAAAACCAATCTGCTTCACTAATGTCCTCAAGGGAAGGAAATCCTCCACCCTTATCCAGTTTGGCCTCCACGTGACTCCAGACCCACAGAAATGTGGTTGACTCATAACTGCCCTCTGCATTGGCCAAGCAAGCCACTCAATTCGGGGGCAATTAGGGATGGGCAACGAACCCAGATCCCATGAAAGAATAAAAAAAAATTTCTAACATCCAGAATTACCATGAGGTAAACATGAATTAACAAGCAAACTATGGTCATACACACCATAAATTGTACATTATATGGCAAACACAACCAAGACAGGGTCCCCCCAAATTTCTCAGACATCAATCATCACTGAGTGACAAAACTTTTTTAAAGACTGTCTCCCTCGAAGGAGTTTCAGTTCCTCTCTTTTGAGGATGGAGCTTCTGATTTCTCTCAACAGCTGCTCCAACTCGGGCTGCCCCAATGCTTGTCCCCAAATTGCTCAATCTCTTCTCCTGTGATTGCATCCCACTGGATTCATAAGGCTGAACCTCACCATCTAGTTACCAGCACAATTCGAGCTACTCTGAGCAGAATCCCACTGTTAACACGGCAAACCCACCGCGCCACCCCCCCCCCCCCCCCCCCCCCCCCCCCCCCCCCGCCACACCCCCAACCACCGATTTCTGAGCCCCTTTACGCTCAGCAGGATGGAGCGGAAGGCAGCACTTGAGAGGCATGGAACCAACCTTCCTCTTCACCTGTTCTTGACAGGCTACTCTTCTCCTTGAACTGATCTGAGTCCTTTTCACACTCTTCCAACATGGTGCCAGCCCTGTGGCTAGGCAGGGTCTGATATATCCTACCCAAAAAATATTGATTCTCCCCCAATACAGACATTGCAGGAAACTGCCTTGCAGTAACTCCTCCCACTTAACCAGAACTTATTCACAATAATGTTTAAAAACAGGCATCAGAATAGAATTTAAATAAAGTGCGGATTGTTCAAAATTCAGTGATTTACTCCATTCATGATTAAAGTGATGAAAGAGCAATATTTGTTTACTTAACTTTAGTTCAAGTTGTCATAAAAAACTTAGCTCCAGACCTCATCACAACTTCGATCAAGATGTGAACTCCCGAGATGAGGTGAGGTGAGAGTGGCTGCCTGTGGTACCAAGGCAGCATTTGACCGAGTGTGGCATCGAGAAACCCGAGCACAACTGGAGTCAATTGGAGTCATACCGAGCACAAAGGAAGATGGTTGTGGTTGTTGGAGGTCAGTCATCTCAGCTCCAGGACATCACTGCAGGAGTTCCTCAGGGTAGTGTCCTCGGCCCAACCATCTTCAGTTGCTTCATCAATGACCTTCCTTCCATCATAAGGTCAGAAACTGGGGATGTTTGCTGATGATTGCACAATATTCAGCACCATTCACGACTCCTCAGACACTGAAGCATTGCAGCCACTGAAATTACAGTCCCTCCCATTGGACCGGATATCCATCCTGGCATTTGTTCTGGCTCCACTGCTGAAATCTGCTATAGTAACACAGTAAGGGTGCATCAACACTGTAAGAAGAAGGTTAATGGGGGCTGGTCCACTTGGTCCCTGGCTGATGAACTGTGGGTTCCCCAAGAGACTGTGTATCCTCATTCTTCACCCCCCCCCCCCCCCCCCCACCACCACAGCCCTTTACCACCCCCCCACACAGCCCTTCACCTCCCCACAGCCCTTCAACCCCCCCCCACAGCCCTTCACCCCCCCAACAGCCCATCACCCCCCCCACAGCCCTTCACCCCGCCCCCAACAGCCCTTCATCCCTCCACAATCCTCCACCCCTCCCACAGCCCTTCACCCCCCCCACAGCCCTTCACCCCACCCCACAACCCTTCATCCCCCCCCCACTGCCCTTCACCCCCACCACCACCACAGCCCTTCACTACCCCCCCACCACAGCCCTTCACTACGCCTCCACCACAGCCTTTCACTACCCCCCACAGCCCTTCACCCCCTCTACAGCCCTTCACACCCCCACAGCCCTTCACCCACCCCTTCCCCCCCCCCACAGCCCTACACCCCCTCACACACCTGCCCCAGTTGTTGCTGCCAACACAAGCTCTGATAATAATACCCCAGCAGCAGCTGGTTAGACTCCAGGGGTTAAACTCCAGGGGGTTAAACTCCAGGGGATTAAACTCCAGGGGGTTAAACTCCAGGGGGTTAGACTCCAGGGGGTTAAACTCCAGGGGGTTAGACTCCAGGGGGTTAGACTCCAGGGGATTAGACTCCAGGGGATTAATTTTAGGGGGTTAAACTCCAGGGGGTTAATTCTAGGGGGGTTAGACTCCAGGGGGTTAGACTCTAGCGGGTTAATTCCAGGGGATTAGATTCCAGGGGGTTAAAGTCCAGGGGGGTTAAACTCCAGGTGTTAGACTCCAGGGGTTAGACTCCAGGGGGTTAAACTCCAGGGGGTTAAACTCCAGGGGTTAGACTCCAGGGGTTAGACTCCAGGGGGTTAGACTCCAGGGGGTTAATTTTAGGGGGGTTAGACTCCAGGGGGTTAATTTTAGGGGGTTAAACTCCAGGGGTTAGACTCCAGGGGTTAGACTCCAGGGGGTTAAATTTTAGGGGGGTTAAACTCCAGGGGGTTAATTTTATGGGGGTTAAACTCCAGGGGGTTAATTTTAGGGGGTTAGACTCCAGGGGGGTTAATTTTAGGGGGTTAAACTCCAGGGGGTTAATTTTAGGGGGGTTAATTAGGGGGTTAAACTCCAGGGGGTTAATTTTAGGGGGTTAAACTCCAGGGGGTTAATTTTAGGGGGGTTAAACTCCAGGGGGTTAATTTTAGGGGGTTAAACTCCAGGGGGTTAAAACGGCCCCCAGAATATTTAGGGTTAAAATTTCTATTGAAAATTCCAATTGGAGCAAGGGGCGGGGCTTATACGTCACAAGGGGTGGGGCTTATCCCCGCACCACCTGAGGCCGGAACCAGTAAGCAGGGGGCCGGCGGTTCCGGCCGGATCCCGGAGGCCGCGGACCGGAAGGCGGTTTGGAGACGGGGGCCCGGTGCGCGGGTATAAACGCTCCGGGTTTTTTAATGCAGTCAAGAGCGGCTCTCGGCCCGGCCTCGCTTCCCCGCTCCCGCTCCGGCTCCCGCTCCGGCCTGGCCTGTCACACACACACACACCAACCCGACACGGAGCTACCACAGCCTGAAGGCCGAGGCCCAGCCCAGCCCAGCCGAGCCTCCCGGAGAGGTGAGCCCGGGGGGGGGGGGGGGGGGGGGATCAGGGTTTGCGGGTGGGGAGCCGCTGGTCAGGCGCTATATAAATGCGGGTTGGGGTTGGGGTTGGGGTTGGGGTTGGGGTTGCCGGGGGTGGGGGGGGTGGTGGTGAGATTCATTACTTAACCCATTGCAGGTTTGTACTCCTGCGGAGCCTGTCACCTCGGGATGGCTCCGTGTCACACAGCCCCTGTTCGCACAGCAAGATCCCACAGCCCCTGTTCGCACAGCAAGATCCCACAGCCCCTGTTCGCACAGCAAGATCCCACAGCCCCTGTTCGCACAGCAAGATCCCACAAACAGAATGTGATAATGACCCGGATCATCTGGTTTTTAATGGGTGACGGATGTTGGTGCCCGGGACACCCGGGAGGACTCGCCCTCCAAACACTGGCTGCAGCCGCCTCACCTCAGCTAAAACTTCACAGCCTCATGTGAAAGAGGATAAATCACCGGCAGCGCAGTGCCAGCCTCACCCCCCCCCCCTGGCACTGACCCCCCCCCCCCCCCCGCATCCTGGTGCCCCCCCCCCACTGGCACCACAGTGCCAGCCTCTCCCCCCCTGGCACTGCCCCCCCACATCCTGGTGCCCCCCCCCACCGGCACCACAGTGCCAGCCTCTTCTGCCCCCTCCCCCTCCCCCTGGCACTGACCCCCCCCCCCCACATCATGGTGCCCCCCCCCACTGGCACTGCAGTGCCAGCCTCTTCTGCCCCCTCCCCCTGGCACTGCCCCCCCACATCCTGGTGCCCCCCCCACCGGCACCACAGTGCCAGCCTCTTCTGCCCCCTCCCCCTGGCACTGCCCCCCGCATTGTGGTGCCCCCCCACTGGCACTGCAGTGCCAGCCTCTTCCGCCCCCTCCCCCTGGCACTGCCCCCCGCATTGTGGTGCCCCCCCACTGGCACCACAGTGCCAGCCTCTCCCCCCTGGCGCTGCCCCCCCCTGCATCGCGGTGCCCCCCCACTGGCACCGTAGTGCCAGCCTCTTCCCCCCCTCCCCCTGGCACTGACCCCCCCCACATCCCAGTGCCCCCCCCCCCCACTGGCACTGCAGTCCCAGCCTCCCTCCCCCCCCCCGGCACTGACCCCCCCCGCATGGTGGTGCCCCCCCCCCACCGGCACCACAGTGCCAGCCTCTTCCCCTCTCCCCCTGGCACTGCCCCCCCCTGCATCCTGGTGCCCCCCCCACTGGCACCACAGTGCCAGCCTCCCCCCGGCACTGACCCCCCCTGCATCGTGGTGCCCCCCCCCCCACCGGCACCACAGTGCCAGCCTCTTCCCCTCTCCCCCTGGCACTGCCCCCCGCATCCTGGTGCCCCCCCACTGGCACCGCAGTGCCAGCCTCTTCCGCCCCCTCCCCCTGGCACTGCCCCCCGCATTGTGGTGCCCCCCCACTGGCACCACAGTGCCAGCCTCTCACCCCCCTCCCCCTGGCACTGTCCCCCTGCATCGCGGTGCCCCCCCCACTGGCACCGCAGTGCCAGCCTCTCCTCCTCCCCCTCCCCCTGGCACTGACCCCCCCACATCCTGGTGTCCCCCCCCACCGGCACCACAGTGCCAGCCTCTCCTCCACCTGGCACTGCCCCCCCCTCGTATC
This sequence comes from Isurus oxyrinchus, assembly GCA_026770705.1. Classification (NCBI taxonomy): domain Eukaryota; kingdom Metazoa; phylum Chordata; class Chondrichthyes; order Lamniformes; family Lamnidae; genus Isurus; species Isurus oxyrinchus. Next base: position 115,473,143 of record JANJGN010000018.1, read on the forward strand.
CCGGTGGCCCCCCCCCCGCCCCCAAGCACCCTCCACCCCCACCCCCGCACCATGCAGCCCCATCCCCGACATCAGATTAAGGTTTTCTGGCGTGAGAATTAAACCCACGACCCTCCGTCTCAGAGCAAAGAGTGTTGCCAATTGAGCGAGAGCTGACACTCTAAAGGAACCTTTAGATGGCAGATGTTTACTTTTGGCTCCAAACTTTCTTTGAGTGCACGCGTGAGAGCTGCAGTAAAATGGAAATACATTGTCACCGCAGTGATATCTAACTGCAGCCTCAAATCCTAATGTATAACAATAAGAGGGGAACTGATTAATAATGTAGAGCAAGTGAGAGTCTCTGATCAACGCCACAGCCAATGTGTAGCAGCTGAAGTGAAACTGACCAGCCCTGGCTACATGAGTGTGTGAGTGTAACTTGAGAATCTTTGCTGTAGTAATCAGCCTTTTTTGTAATAAAACAAAATGTAGCATTAAAATACCCCGCTGTACAACTGAACAAAAATTGGAGAAATATTATCACCCAAGATAGTTTCCCTAAGTAACTGATCGATATCGGTATCAGGTGGAAAGGAGTGGGAGAGTCCCTGGGAGGATGCTCCAGGTAATGAATGAAGATTCAGTGAGGGTGACAGTGGTGGTGGCTGATGGGGAGCCTTGAGCAATTGTGTCATCAAAATCTCTTAAATTTTCCATATCTCCATATCTAAAAATGTAACTATCAGAACTTAACAGAAGTATAAAAGAGCAGGTGGAACTGTTCAATTGACATAAACATGGAGCTTCTAATTCAAACTTTAGTGCATATAACAATTTGTAAATCAATTAGTTCTAATTAAAGTGTAACAGATACAGCAGAGACCTGTTTCATATCTGTCCATCATTAGAGTTTAAATATTTAAAATACTGTGACGAAGTTCCTGCTGCTGTTTGAGCAGTTGCTGAAGTAGGTTTGTGAGATGTGATTCCATGTTGCTGTACACTCGAGGAAGTAACTGGCCTCTCAATGGAATTCTGACCATTATTACCAAGAAACTTTAGTCATGAATCAGCATTGCTGGCTCAATTTCAAAACAGGAAATTTGCCAGGCAAGGCAACAGCAATTTCTAGCTTTGAAAGGCTGCAGGTTCCTGGAGTGAAGGCTGAGGGAAGGCGACAATCCAATGCCATTGTGGTGGAGGGAGTGAATGTTTGTGGATGTGGTGCCAGTCAAGCTTCTTGAGTGTTGTGGGAGCTGCACTCACCCAGGCAAGTGGGGAGTATTCCATCACTCCTGACTTGTGCCTTGTAGATGGTGGACAGGCTTTGGGGAGTCAGGAGGTGGGTTACTTGTTGAATGATTTCTAGCCTCTGACCTGCTCTTGTAGCCTCAGTATTTATATGGCTGGTCCAGTTCAGTTTCTGGTCAATGGTAACCCCCAGGATGTTGATAGTGGGGGATTCAGTGATGGTAATGCCATTGAACGTAAAGGGGTGATTGTTAGATTCTCTCTTGTTGGAGATGGTCATTGCTTGGCACTTGTGTAGCAGGAATATTACTTGCCACTTGTCAGCCCAAGCCTGGATATTGTCCAGGCCTTGCTGCATTTGGACATGGGCTGCTTCAGTATCTGAGGAGTCACGATTGGTGCTGAACATTGTGCAATCATCAGCGGACATCCCCACTTCTGACCTTATGATGGAGGGAAGGTCATTGATGAAGCAGCTGAAGATGGTTGGGCCGAGGACACTACCCTGAGGAACTCCTGCAGTGATGTCCTGGAACTGAGATAATTGACCTCCAGCAACCACAACTGTCTTCCTTTGTGCTAAGTATGAGTACGACTTAGTTAGATGGGAGGAGGGGCTGTTACAGAGTGAGACAGACAGGGGTCAGGGGGTTAGAGACTGAGGTAGGGGGTGAAAGTTAGGGGTTACAGATGGAGACAGACGGGGAGTGAGGGGTTACAGGGAGACGGATGGGGACGGCGAGTGAGGGTTACAGGGGGAGACGGACGGGGAGTGAGGGGTTACAGGGAGACGGACGGGGAGGGAGGGGTTACAGGGGGAGACGGACGGGGAGGGAGGGGTTACAGGGGGAGATGGACGGGAGTGAGGGGTTACGGGGGAGATGGACGGGGAGTGAGGGGTTACAGAGGGAGACGGACGGGTAGTGAGGGGTTACAGGGGGGACGGACGGGGAGGGAGGGGTTGCAGGGGGAGACGGACGGGGAGGGAGGGGTTGCAGGGGGAGACGGACGGGGAGGGAGGGGTTGCAGGGGGAGACGGACGGGGAGGGAGGGGTGTTACAGGGGGAGACGGATGGGGAGGGAGGGGTTACATGGGGAGACGGACAGGAAGTGAGGGGAGACAGACGGGGAGGGAGGGGGATTACAGGGGGAGACGGACGGGGAGGAGGGGGATTACATGGGGAGACGGACGGGGAGGGAGGGGGATTACAGGGGGAGACGGACGGGGAGGGAGGGGGATTACAGGGGGAGACGGACGGGGAGGGAGGGGGATTACAGGGGGAGACGGACGGGGAGGGAGGGGGATTACAGGGGGAGACGGACGGGGAGGGAGGGGGTTTACAGGGGGAGACGGACGGGGAGGGAGGGGTTACAGGGGAGAGAGACGGACGGGGAGGAGGGGGGGAAACGGACGAGGGAGGGAGGGGGGTTACAGGGGAGACGGACGGGAGGGAGGGGGGTTACAGGGGGAGACGGACGGGGAGGGAGGGGGGGTTACAGGGGAGACGGACGGGGAGGGAGGGGGGAAACGGATGGGGAGGGAGGGGGGTTACAGGGGCAGACGGACGGGTAGGGAGGGGGGTTACAGGGGGAGACGGACGGGGAGGGAGGGGGGTTACAGGGGGAGACGGACGGGGAGGGAGGAGTTACAGGGGGAGACGGACGGGGAGGGAGGGATTACAGGGGGAGACGGACGGGGAGGGAGGGGTTACAGGGGGAGACGGACGGGGAGGGAGGGGTTACAGGGGGAGACGGACGGGGAGGGAGGGGTTTCAGGGGGAGATGGAAGGAGTGGTTTACAGATATGGGTTAACATTGGCCCTTTCATCGTGAACACAATTTGAGGGATTTCCATGCTATCCTCCACTGTTATGTCCAACCTTTCTCTGTCAAATTTCAGTTACATTTGCCCTGAATTGAATCTTTAGTAAACCTTGTTATTCCGAGTTGTGCAGTAACTCTAGTAATCTGCTTTTGGTTTGTTCATGTTTAATGGAAGGAAATTGGAGATACTGTTCAATTTCTCTTTAAACTGCTTTACAGGAGCTGATGTTAATGCTGCTGTGTATGGTTGTTGCTTTGTCCCTGGGCCCTCCTTTGTGGAATATTCTGGTGTTGCACAAGTCACTGGGAGTTCACAGAATGGTGACAGAACAGAAAGAGGCCATTCAGCCTATCATGTCAGTGCTGGCGCAATTCACCTAGTGCCAATCCCCCTGACATTTTCCCATAGCTCTGCACATCTTTCCTTTTCATGTGATGTGGGTGTCGCTGGCAAGGCCAGCATTTATTGCCCATCCTTAATTGCCCTTGTTCAGAGGGCATTTAAGAGTCAGCCACGTTGCTGTAGGTCTGGAGTCACATGTAGGCCAGACCAGGTAAGGACAGCAGATTTCCTTCCCTAAAGGACATTAGTGAACCAGATGGGTTTTCACAAAATTGACAATGGTTTCATGGTCATCATCTGAAATGAAAAGATTGGTGACTCTTAATGAATTCAAATTTCACCATCTGCCGTGGTGGGATTCGAACCCAGGTCCCCAGAGCATTACTGTGGGTCTCTGGAATGCTAGTCCAGTGACAATACCACTACCTCCCCAGTGCTTTCTTGAATGCCTAGATTGACCCTGTCTCCACCACACTTGGGCAGTGCATTCCAGATCCTAACCACTTTCTGTGTGAAAAAGTTCCTCCTCATGTCACCATTCCTCCTTTTGCCATTTATGTTAAGACTGTGCCTCTGGTTCTCAATCCATCCAAAAGAGGGAACAAATTGGACAGTTTTCATGGTATAGCTACTTTGATTCCTCTAGGCACTGGAGAATTTCCACCAGCAGTGTCTGTGCAGGGAGTGAGAAGACAGGCAAACAAGCTGCAGCATCCTCACTGGAGTCAATCCCTCCAGCATCACAATATGACCATGTGAAATTGGCCCTGTTGGTCTGGATACTGAATGATGGCTTCAAGCTAGATTCTCTTTTCACAACTTGAGGATCTTGGAGGGCAGGGACAGTGTTTTAAGAGTGCTCTGATGGTCCCATTGAAAAGGGGACAAATTGACATCGATGCGTGGGAGGAACTTGCCACAAACTTTACCACGTGGCTGTACCTCATCCATCAAGTCGCAGCATAGTCTGAAACGGGCTGCTTAAACTCTGATGCAGAGAAGCAACAAAAGCTGAAAGAGAGAGAGCAGAACTCTGACTCGAGAAGCCTCCTTCGTCGGGGAAAATCTTGTCCTTTCTGCTGAAAGACCTGTGGCCCCAGGATTGACCAGCTGAGCCACCTGAGGGGGGACACACCATGAAGCCTGGCAAATGTCATCCTCTTTTCATGGGGCTGATGACGGTGACTATTAGCAAGATCTCAAAGCACACCCTGTATGATTGTAGCAAAGGTAACCTTTCCTTCCTCACCTTCCTTGACCTATCTGCAGCCTTTGACATGCTTGTCCATTGCAGGTAAATTTCTGATTGCAATTGGGTAAGAATGGAACGGGTGAGAGCAGTCTCATCCAGCTGGACAACACTGGAGAGGTGTTGGAAGAGGATGGTGTGGTCAGCCATGTCAAAGGCTGCAGGCAGGTTGAGAAGGGAGTGTTTGCCTTTGTCACAGACACCCAGCATGTTGCTTGTGACTTTGATCAGAGCTGTTTCGATACTGTGGCAGGAGCAGAAACCTAATTGGAGGGACTCAGCATGGTGTCCTGGGAATGATGCTCCAGATATCGGAGGTGACAATACGTTCGAGGACTTTGGGGAGGAAAGGGAGAATCGATGGTGGTTTTGCAAGGACAATGGGGTCAAGAATTGGTGTTTTGAGGAGAGGGATGAGGTCAGCAGATTTATTTGAGGGGTCAACACCTCAAGAGAACAGTGACCAACAACCCTCGCTTTGGGGTTGAGTTTAGCACTGCCTCAGCTTCAATTGTGTTGGCAGGGTCAAAGTGGCATGACAAGGCAGGAGGGTTGGGCGCTGGGGGAGGGGTTGGGCGCTGGGGGAGGTGTTGGGCGCTGGGGGAGGGGTTGGGCGCTGGGGAGGGTCGGGCTCTGGGGGAGGAGCAGGAGGGTCGGGGGGGCTGGCGCTGGGGGAGGGGTGGGCACTGGGGAGGGTCGGGCGCTGGGGGAGGGGCAGGAGGGTCTGGGGCTGGGGTTCGGGCACTGGCGCTGGGGGAGGGTCGGGGACTGGGGCTGGGGGAGGGGCGGGCGCTGGGGGTGGGTCAGGGGCTGGGCTGGCATTGGGGGAGGGGTGGGTTCTGGGGGAGGGGCAGGTTTTCAGATGTGATGTTAGACAAAGCCCTTCCTTGGATGCGAGACTGGTTCCTGTGCAGAATCAGGCCTTTTAAACCACTCTCCCTCTCCATTCCCTGTACCCTTTAATATCCCACTCACCTCCTGCTCACTCTCTACACTCTTTAATATCCCACCCACATCCTGCTCACTCTCCACACTCTTTAATATCCCACACGGTACATTCCAGTGTCCCGTATCTCTTGACCAGGAACTGTGTGTATTGTAACCAAGGTTATTGAAATTGAGCTGTCTCCTAGCCTTTGTACTCCGTGAATATGAGCCTAGGATCCACCTGCGTGCTTTACTGTTAGTGATCTGTGTATGTAGACATCAGGGCCCCCTGCTCCATTCAAAGTATTCTGTAATAGATTGTGTTACCTCTCTTAACATGGACCTGCTCAGTAAACCTCAACAAGTGGAAGGTCTAATTTTCAACAAGGTTGGAAACTGTGGGCATTTGGCCTCCAGTACCCATTCAGCAAGCAGATGGAGGAGGGGTGGGCCGGGAGGGGTGGGGAGGCACTTCTGGAAGAGGGGCAGGGAGGCAGGGTTAGCTGAATGGACTGGATAGATGGGGTGGGGAGGAATATTCTGACTCTGTCCCAGCTCAGCCTGTGTGACGGTGAAAGTCCATTGTTCAGGATGACACTGAGATAGGGAGTGTGCCAGAGCAGCAACCCAGCTGATCTCAACCAGCTCATTGCCCTTAGTGCCTGGCTGGTGAGAAACCGGGAAAGGGGGACATGGGGTGGGGTTGGGTGGTGGCGTGGGGCGGTGTGCAATGACGGGGGCAAGGGTGATAGTGAGAGGCTTAGATAGAGGGGCATTGGGGTAGGGGTTGTTGAGGGGACAAGGAGAGAGGGACACAGTGGGGCAGGAGTTGATGGTACGGCTGGGGCAAGAATGCCTGGTTGGGTGGTGTGGAGGGACCGGGGTGAGAATGACTAGAGGATGGGGAGAGGGGCATGAGGGTGGGGGTTGTTGAGGGGACAGTGAGTGAGGGGGAGGGTTTGTGGTATGCCTGGGGTGAGAGGGGTTGTGGTGGGAGGGTTGTTTTTGATGGGGCTGGTTGGGGGTTTGAGGTACAGGTTAAGAGTTCAGGAAGAGAGGGACTTTGATGATTGCTGTTCCAGCAATGAATTGATGTAAATGCAGTGGGACTGATCCAGGGCATTTGGACAAGCAAATTGTTAAGCAGTTTAAGGGATTATAAAGCAAGCAGTGTGTTGCACAATCCTGTGTGATTCTCCCTCTGGAGAAGGGGATGCCTGATTTCTTTCATTTCAGTCAGACAGAGGTGTATTGTGAGGATTAATCTTTGTGTTAATTTTGGAATAATAACAGTAGTGTTCCAGCGAGAGAACGTGTCTGTCACTGCCTCCGATCCCAGGCTTGCTGAGGAAGGTGTTTCTGGGAGCTGTTGTGCTCTCAGCTTTTTATCAGACTGCCTCTGTCATAATCTGTGGTGGAATTAGGCAGCTTGTCAGGCCAACACACAGTTGCACCGTTGTTCTTGGGAACGAGTGTGCTGCTGAAGATGACGGCGTCCCAGACTGTCTACCTCCTGTTGTCGGCGCTTTGCCTCACTCTCCTATTCTTTGCCCTGGCATACTACACCTACTGGTAAGGGGCAGCAGCAACCAGCCTGGCTCCAGAGGAAGGACACTACCATAAACACTGGGGTACAGTACTGGTGGGGACAGGTCTGTCACTGTCTAACACTGGGGTACAGCACTGGTGGGTCAGGCCTGTCACTGTATAACACTGGAGTACAGTACTGGTGGGGACGGGTCTGTCACTGTGTAACACTGGGGTACAGTACTGGTGGCGACGGGTCTGTCACTGTCTAACACTGGGGTACAGCACTGGTGGGTCAGGCCTGTCACTGTATAACACTGGAGTACAGTACTGGTGGGGACGGGTCTGTCACTGTATAACACTGGGGTGCAGTACTGGTGGGGACGGGTCTGTCACTGTATAACACTGGGGTACAGTACTGGTGGGGACGGGCCTGTCACTGTATAACACTGGGGTACAGCACTGGTGAGTCAGGTCTGTCACTGTATAACACTGGGGTACAGTACTGGTGGGGACGGGTCTGTCACTGTATAACACTGGGGTACAGTACTGGTGGGGACGGGCCTGTCACTGTATAACACTGGGGTACAGTACTGGTGAGGACAGGTCATTCACTGTATAACACTGGGGTACAGTACTGGTGTGGACAGGTCTGTCACTGTATAACACTGGGGTACAGTACTGGTGGGGACAGGGCTGTCACTGTATAACACTGGGGTACAGTACTGGTGGGGACGGGTCTGTCACTGTATAACACTGGGGTACAGTACTAGTGAGGACGGGTCTGTCTCTGTATAACACTGGGGTACAGTACTGGTGGGGACGGGCCTCTCACTGTATAACACTGGGGTACAGTACTGGTGGGTCAGGCCTGTCACAGTATAACACTGTGTACAGTACTGGTGGGGATAGGTCTGTCACTGTATAACACTGTGTACAGTACTGGTGGGGACAGGTTTGTCACTGTATAACACTGGGGTACAGTACTAGTGGGGACGAGTCTGTCACTATATAACACTGGAGTACAGTACTGGTGTGGACAGGTCTGTCACTGTATAACACTGGGGTACAGTACTGGTGGGGACAGGTTTGTCACTGTATAACACTGTGTACAGTACTGGTGGGGACAGGTCTGTCACTGTATAACACTGGGCTACAGTACTGGTGGGGACGGGTCTGTCATTGTATAACACTGGTGGGGACGGGTCTGTCACTGTATAACACTGGAGTACAGTACTGGTGGGGACAGGACTGTCACTCAATAATACTGGGGTACAGTACTGGTGGGGACGGGTCTGTCACTGTATAACACTGGAGAACAGTACTGATGTGGACGGGTCTGTCACTGTATAATACTGGGGTGCAGTACTGGTGGGGACGGGTCTGTCACTGTATAACACTGGGGTACAGTACTGGTGGGGATGGGTCTGTCACTATAACACTGGGGTACAGTACTGGTGGGGACAGGTCTGTCACTGTATAACACTGGGGTATAGTACTGGTGGGGACGGGCCTGTCACTGTATAACACTGGGGTACAGTACTGGTGGGGACAGGTCTGTCACTGTATAACACTGGGGTACAGTACTGGTGGGGACAGGTCTGTCACTATAACACTGGGGTACAGTACTGGTGGGGATGGGTCTGTCAGTGTATAACACTGGGGTACAGTACTGGTGGGGATGGGTCTGTCAGTGTATAACACTGGGGTACAGTACTGGTGGGGATGGGTCTTTCACGCTATAATACTGGGGTACAGTACTAGTGGGGATGGGTCTGTCAGTGTATAACACTGGGGTACAGTACTGGTGGGGACGGGTCTGTCACTATATAACACTGGAGTACAGTACTGGTGTGGACAGGTCTGTCACTGTATAACACTGGGGTACAGTACTGGTGGGGACAGGTTTGTCACTGTATAACACTGTGTACAGTACTGGTGGGGACAGGTCTGTCACTGTATAACACTGGGCTACAGTACTGGTGGGGACGGGTCTGTCATTGTATAACACTGGTGGGGACGGGTCTGTCACTGTATAACACTGGAGTACAGTACTGGTGGGGACAGGACTGTCATTCAATAATACTGGGGTACAGTACTGGTGGGGACGGGTCTGTCACTGTATAACACTGTGTACAGTACTGGTGGGGATAGGTCTGTCACTGTATAACACTGTGTACAGTACTGGTGGGGACAGGTTTGTCACTGTATAACACTGGGGTACAGTACTAGTGGGGACGAGTCTGTCACTATATAACACTGGAGTACAGTACTGGTGTGGACAGGTCTGTCACTGTATAACACTGGGGTACAGTACTGGTGGGGACAGGTTTGTCACTGTATAACACTGTGTACAGTACTGGTGGGGACAGGTCTGTCACTGTATAACACTGGGCTACAGTACTGGTGGGGACGGGTCTGTCATTGTATAACACTGGTGGGGACGGGTCTGTCACTGTATAACACTGGAGTACAGTACTGGTGGGGACAGGACTGTCACTCAATAATACTGGGGTACAGTACTGGTGGGGACGGGTCTGTCACTGTATAACACTGGAGAACAGTACTGATGTGGACGGGTCTGTCACTGTATAATACTGGGGTGCAGTACTGGTGGGGACGGGTCTGTCACTGTATAACACTGGGGTACAGTACTGGTGGGGATGGGTCTGTCACTATAACACTGGGGTACAGTACTGGTGGGGACAGGTCTGTCACTGTATAACACTGGGGTATAGTACTGGTGGGGACGGGCCTGTCACTGTATAACACTGGGGTACAGTACTGGTGGGGACAGGTCTGTCACTGTATAACACTGGGGTACAGTACTGGTGGGGACAGGTCTGTCACTATAACACTGGGGTACAGTACTGGTGGGGATGGGTCTGTCAGTGTATAACACTGGGGTACAGTACTGGTGGGGATGGGTCTGTCAGTGTATAACACTGGGGTACAGTACTGGTGGGGATGGGTCTTTCACGCTATAATACTGGGGTACAGTACTAGTGGGGATGGGTCTGTCAGTGTATAACACTGGGGTACAGTACTGGTGGGGACGGGTCTGTCACTGTATAATACTGGGGTACAGTACAGGTGGGGACGGGTCTGTCACTGTATTACACTGGAGTACAGTACTGGTTGGGACGGGTCTGTCACTGTATAACACTGGAGAACAGCACTGGTGGGGACGGGTCTGTCACTGTATAACACTGGAGTACAGTACTGGTGGGGACAGGTCTGTCATTGTATAACATTGGGATACAGTCCTGGTGGGTACAGGTCTGTCTCTGTATAACACTGGGGTACAGTACTGGTGGGGACGCATCTGTCACTGTATAATACTGGATTACAGTACTGGTGGGGACAGGTCTGTCACTATAACACTGGGGTACAGTACTGGTGAGGACGGGTTTGTCACTGTATAATACTGGGGTACAGTACTGGTGTGGACAGGTTTGTCACTGTATAACACTGCGATACAGTACTGGTGGGGATGGCTTTGTCATTGTATAACACTGGGGTGCAGTACTGGTGGGGACGAGTCTCTCACCGTATAACACTGGGGTACAGTACTGGTGGTTACAGGTCTGTCTCTGTATAACACTGGGATACAGTACTGTTGTGGATGCATCTGTCACTATAACACTGGGGTACTGTACTGGTGGGGACGGGTCTGTCACTGTATAACACTGGAGTACAGTACTGGTGGGGACAGGTCTGTTATTGTATAACACTGGGGTACAGTGGTGGGGACGGGTCTGTCACTGTATAACACTGGAGTACAGTACTGATGAGGACCTTAGCCAAGATAATATGTTTTTTCCGGTGTTGATCCGGTAACATAATGTGATGCAGTGAACTGATTTCTCTAAAGAATGATTACTTTATTTTAAAGCAAACAGTTCTATGAGGAGTTCTCAGTGAATGAAGAGCAGTAGCTGCTGACGTTTGGATTGTGATGATTTGAAATGAAGTGTTGGTGATGTGGCAGTGTGATTACTAAATTGTGCACTCTGCCCTTTGTTCTTTGACTTCAGTATCACTGGGCTGAGGTGATCAGCTGATTGGTGAAAATCCAGAGTTTGGAATGAGCCCTGGTATAATTCATTTGCCCTTGTACAAAGGTCATTGTTACGTAGCTGTCACTGTGGCTGAATATTCTGACTGATAGCTGAGCGTTAAAATGTTTACCATCTGAAATTGCACTGTAACCATTCTTTTCTTGAAGGGGTGTTGTTCCTATGTGAATCCACAGCTTCTCCAGGGATGTGGACAATCCCTGTGTGCATGTCCTTCAGTAGATGAGGATTGCTGGCCCTCAGATCCCTGATCCCATCCTGCTGATATATGCTAACATCAGAATGACTTCATGCCTCCTGACTAACACGTCAGCTGTGTGTCCTTGACTGATGTCTCACCCCCGAGATTGTGACCACATAATAATATGTTACGGCTGAAAATGGGCTGATTAGAGAACAAGGACATGGGCCAATCTTCCAGCTTCTGGTCAACTGCTGTTTGTCTCTGCTGGGCTCGACTGATCCAACTGAAGGTGACAGCTGGCTCAGCGGTGACAGTGAGGATTGAAACGCTGTGCAAGCTCAGGCTTGTTTCCCCTATGCAGGTATTGCCACTTCTTGTTGCTCTCTGATCAGCCTCTCTGTGCCGGGGTTCAGGCCCTCCTCCGGTTCTTGTTTGGAGTTTGAGATGTTGCCATGCAGTGTCCCAGTGACTAGGTGGAGTAGAGATGTTTATACAGGCACTCCCTGACCTGTATCAGCTAGCTTAGCATCAACTGTTATTGGCTGGATGTTTACATGTTCCTCTGCAGGGACTGAGCCTCGTTAAACCTGTTACTGAGTGATTTAAAACCTGCACTCTTTTTCACTGTCTCTCGCTCTATCACGCTTCTCCTGGTGAAACCTGGCCCAGCCCCTCTGTCACAGCTCGAGCTGCTTGATGTCACGCCCTTTGTGAAACATGAGGATAGCAGAGACCAGAGATTGCACTGGGGGCTCTGTTCAGGCACTGGCCTGTATCTGGCCCATGTACAATGCAGCAATGTGCGGCCCTGGAGCAGTACTGACTAGTAGAAGGATCAGTAACTATGGCTGCTGCAATCTTTGATATCTGCATGCGCATGGTTTGAACAGTCGCTTACCCTATAAGACTTTCTCTCTGTGTGGGTGGGCAGTTCATTGAGTGAACTAACATTAGATTGTGTGGTCCTACATTTCCAGGACAACCAGTGCTTTTTATATAGAACGTGTGACTGTACAGCAGAGTGTATATATTCTGAGCAGTGATATGATCTTGCTATGTTCGTGTGGTCATCCTCCAGCAACACTCTCACCGCTATTTCCTGCAGTACAGGTTTCATCGTGCTCTGGGTCTGATCTTTCTATATTAGCACACAGTGCAGAACGAGAGTGCTTGGAGTCTCTGTCTGTGTGGGTACCTGACCTGGACTGGTCTCTGTGGACTGTAGTTGTCCTCTGGTACCCAGACTTTTCTGGTACAATCTCATCGAAGCAGGCAGAGGCCATTTAGCCCAGCGGGACTGTTCTAATATTCAGTGAGACTGTGGCTGATCTAGGTCAGTAGTTGCAAGCAGTCAGGGCTTTTTGTAAGTGTGACCATTGGGCCTGTGATGTTCATAGTGCCTTGTGAACTGTTTTAAGGCTGGACTAAAACTCACCTTCACCTTCTTCGAACCCTACTGTGCAGAATCTGCCAGCAGCAATATTCTGCCTAACGTGATTCCACATGTGGAGAGACTGTCCTGTGCTGTCTCTGAGGTGAAGCATTGCTTGGGTACTGGCTGACCATCAGCACTGCTGGTTATTCAGGCTGATTGCATGTGCAAGTGCACTACAATCTACGCTAAAGTCAGCCTAACATTCGTCATGGGAATAACAGTCTGGGTCAGAATTAATTTCTGCTTGGAATTATATGGGTTAATAAATAAAAGTCAGCACAGACTTGTTAAAGGCAAATAGTGCTGGAAATACTGAACAACAGCATCAGTGGAGAGAGAAACAATTTCTGACCTTTCATCAGAGCTAGGGAAAGTCCGAGATGTAAAAGGTTTTGAGCAAGGGCTGGATGGCACCAGGACAAAAGGAAGGGCTGTGATTGGTCAAAGACAGGTGAGATTGAATGACAGAAGAGTTAGTCTTCCAGTCTTCTTTGAGTTAGGCTCAAAACAGTGGAAGCCCGAGAGGAGTATAGAATGTGTAGGGAACTTAAAAAGGAAATTAGGAGAGCACAAAGAGGGCATGAAAAAACATTGTCAGGTAAAATAAAGGAAAATCCAAAATTATTTTACAAGTACATTAAGAGTAAGAGGATAACTAGGGAAAGAATAGGGCCCATTAAGGACCATAGTGGTAATTTGTGTGTGGAGCCGGAAAATGTAGGTAGGGTTCTCAAAGAATACTTTGTGTTGGCATTCGCAAGTGAGAGGGACGATGTGGATATGGATATCAGACAGAAGGACTGTGATATAATTAAAGAAATTAGCATAGAAAGGGAGGAGGTTCTAAGTGGTCTGGCAGGTTTAAAAGTAGATAACTCTCCAGGCCCGGATGAAATGTATCCCAGGCTGTTGAGTGAGGCAAGGGAGGAGATAGCAGGGGCGCTGGCAATAATTTTCAATATTTCTCTGGCCACAGGGGAGGTGCCAGAGGACTGGAGGACAGCCAATGTGGTACCGTTATTCAAGGTAAGGATAAACCAGGGGACTACAGGCCAGTCAGTCTAACCTCAGGGGTGGGGAAACTATTGGAAGCAATTCTGAGGGACAGAATTAATCAACACTTGGAGAGGCAGGGATTAATCAAGGACAGTCAGCATGGTTTTGTTAAGGGGAGGTCATGTCTGACCAATTTGATTGAAGTTTTCGAAGAGGTGACCAGGTGTGTAGATGAGGGCAATGCATTTGACGTAGTCTACTTGGACTTCAGCAAGGCTTTTGATAAGGTCCTGCATGGGAGACTGATAATGTCCCTCTCACTTGTGAACACCAATGCAAAGTATTTATTTAGACCCCTACCTACATCTTCCAGCTCCACACACACATTACCACTATGGTCCTTAATGGGTCCTACTCTTTCCCTAGTTATCCTCTTACTCTTAATGTACTTGTAAAATAATTTTGGATTTTCCTTTATTTTACCTGACAATGTTTTTTCATGTCCCCTTTTTGCTCTCCTACTTTCCTTTTTAAGTTCCCTACACATTCTGTACTCCTTGAGGGCTTCTGCTGTTATAAGCCTAACTCAAAGAAGATTGGAAGACTAACTCTTCAGTCATTCAATCTCACCTGTCTTTGACCCAATCACAGACCATGGGATCCAAGGCAATTTGGCAAATTGGATCCAGAATTGGCTGAGTGGCAGGAAGCAGACGGTGATGGTCGAGGGGTGTTTTTGTGACTGGATGCTTGTGTCCAGTGGGGTTCCACAGGGATCGGTGTTGGGTCCCTTGCTGTTTGTGGTGTATGTAAACAATTTAGACTTGAATGTAGGAGGGTTGATCAGTAAGTTCACGGATGACACAAAAATTGGTGGGGTGGTAAATAGTGAGGAGGATAGCCTTAGATTACAGGAGGATATAGACGGGCTGGTCAGATGGGCTGATCAGTGGCAAATGGAATTTAATCCAGTTAAGTGTGAGGTGATGCACTTGGGCAGGACAAACAAGGCACGGGAATACACGATGAATGGTAGGAGCCTGGGAAGCACCGAGGACCAGAGGGACCTTGGTGTGCATGTCCACTGGTCCCTTAAGGTAGCGGGTAGATAAGGTGGTTAAGAAGGCATATATATGGGATACTTGCCTTTATTAGCCGAGGCACAGAATATAACAACAGGGAGGTTATGCTGGAACTGTATAAAACACTGGTTAGGCCACAGCTAGAGTATTGTGTGCAGTTCTGGAATCTGCATTATAGGAAGGATGTGATTGCACTAGAGAGAGAGCAGAGGAGATTCACCAGGATGATGCCTGGGCTGGAGAGTTTTAGTTATGAGGAGAGATTGGATAGACTGGGGTTATTTTCCCTGGAACAGAGGAGATTGAGGGGGGACATGATTGAGGTGTATAAAATTGAGGGGCATAGATAGGATAGACAGGAAGGAACATTTTCCCTTGGTGGAGGGATCAGTAACCTGGGGCATAGATTTAAGGTAAGGAGCAGGGGGTTTAGAGGGGATGTGAGGAAGAATTTTTTTACCCAGAGGGTGATGGGAACCTGGAACTCACTGCCTGAAAAGGTGATAGAGGCTGTAACTGGTTGGCAGACCGGAAACAAAGAATAGGACTATGCGGGTCTTTTTCTGAATGGCAGGCAGTGACTAGTGGGGCACCGGAGGGATCTGGGACCCCAGCTATTCTCAATATATATTAATGATTTAGATGAGGGAATAAAACATAATATCTCCAAATTTGCAGATGACACAAAGCTGGGTGGGAGTGTGAGCTGTGAGGAAGATGCAGAGATGCTTCAGTGTGATTTGGACAAGCTAAGTGAGTGGGTGAATGCATAGCAGATGCAGTATAATGTGGATAAATGTGAGGTTCTCCACTTTGGTAGCAAAAACAGGAAGGCAGATTATTATCTGAATAGCTATAAATTGAGAGAGGAGAATGTGCAATGAGACATGTGTGTCCTTGTACACCAGTCGCTGAAGGTAAGCATGCAGGTGCAGCAGCGGTAAAGAAGGTAAATGGTATGTTGGTCTTCATAGCGAGAGGATTCGAGTACAGGAGCAAGGATGTCTTGTAGCAATTATACAGGGCCGTGGTGAGACCACACCTGGAATATTGTGTGCAGTTTTGGTCTCCTTATCTGAGGAAGGATGTACTTGCTATAGAGGGAGTGCAGCGAAGGTTTACCAGACTGATTCCTGGGATGGTGGGACTGACATATGAGGAGAGATTGAGTCAGTTAGGATTATATTTGCTGGAGTTCAGAAGAATGAGGGGGGATCTCATAGAAACCTATAATATTCTAACAGGACTAGACAGGGTAGATGCAGGAAGGATGTTCCCGATGGTGGGGGAGTCCAGAACCAGGGGTCACAGTCTGAGGATAAGGGCTAGACCATTTAGGACTGAGATGAGGAGAAATTTCTTCACCCAGAGAGTGATGAGCCTGTGGAATTCGTTACCATAGAAAGTAGTTGAGACCAAAACATTGTATGCTTTCAAGAAGGAGTTAGATATAGCTCTTAGGGCGAAAGGGATCAAAGGGTATGGGGGGAAAGTGGGAGCAGGCTATTGAGTTGGACGATCAGCCATGATCACAATGAATGGCGGAACAGGCTCGAAGGGCTGAATGGCCTATTCGTGCTCTTATCTTGTGTTTCTATGTAAACCCTCATAACATTTAAGAAATATTTGGATGTGCACTTGCGATGCCATGGCATACAAGGCTATGGGCCTAGTGCTGAGAAATGGGATTAGAATAGTTAGGTACTTGTTTGACCAGTGCAGACTCGATGGGTCAAAGGGCCTTTTTCTGTGCTGTTGACCTCTCTGACTCTATGACCATGAGCACAGCATGGATTTAAAATTAGTTAAGAGACAAAGCAGAGAACAATTAGTGAGATAGTTGAACTGTTTGTTGGGACCATTTCTCTTTTTGATCTGTATTTATAACTTAAAGGTACAAAAACAGAAAATGCTGGAAAAGCTCAGTAGGTCTAACAGCATCTGTGGAGAGAATAACAGAGTGAATATTTCGAGTGTGTGTGACCCTTCTTCAGAGGTGATACAGGTTATAATTAGTAACAGACTTCAGGAGGATGTGGGCTGGTAAATGGTCAGGCACATAGCAGATTAAATTTCTTAGAGAAGTGTGGAGCATAAATACCAGCGTAGACTGCACTGAAGACTCCATGAAGTGATGCATATGGGCAGCTGGAATGAGGAGATCCTAAACTAAAAAGAATCATTTGAAAGATGGCAAAGGGACAGTCATGAAGGTGGCAGGGTAAGTTGAGAAAGTGGATAAAAAGACATAGAGGATCTTTAGCTTTTTAAATAGATGCACCGACTACAAAAGCAAGCGAATTATGGTAAACCTTTATAAAATGCTGGCTTAACCTCAGAGTATTGTCTGAGCACCACGCTTCAAGAAGGATGTCAAGGTTTTTGAGATGGCGTGCTCAAGGTTTACTAGAATGGGATGAGGGACTTCAGTTATGTGGAGAGACTGGAGAAGTTTGGACTGTTCTCCTTAGAGCTGAAGATCAAGAGGAGGTTGTTCCTATATGTACAACTTGTGGAGATTGAACAAAACCTGGCAACTATCTACCAATTGGCTGAATGTTAGTGATAGGAAAAATACTGGAATACGAACAAGGAGTAGGAGTAGGCCATTCAGCACCCCGAGCCTGCTCTGCCATTTAATATCATGGCTGACCTGATAGTAACCTGAAATCTGCATCCTGCCTACCCCCGATAACCTATCACTTCCTTGCTTACCAAGAATCTATCCAGCTCTGCCTTAAAAATATTCAAAAACTCTGCTTCCACTACCTTCTCAGGAAGAGAGGTCCAAAGATTCTCAACCCTCACCTCTATTGTAAGAGGTGATGGGTGAGCATCTAGAGACAGAAAATATAATTTAAAATATTCATGATACTGAAAGGCTAAATCCTGTTTAACCTGATAGAACTCTTTAAAAGAATTCTAATGGAGCAGGAATAAGTAATGCAGTAGATGTCATACTTGCCTTCAATAAGGCTCCACATGGTTAAGGAGTGGCTGAAATGGCTGGATCAATAGAAAGCAGACAGTATGAGTAAAGGGTAGTTATTCAGATTGAAGCAAGCTCAAAAATGATGTTCCACATGGATGGCCAATATTGGAACCACTGTTTTTTCTAATTTGCATTAATGATTTAAATTTAGGAATAAACAAGTCAGTATAAAGGTTAGCAGATACCATTCTGGGGGTTATAGCTAACACTGAGGAAGAATGACAACATAATACAGGAAGACATTAGGAAACTTGCAGATCGGGCAGGTAAGTGGCAAATGAAGTTTAACATGGATAAGTGTGGGGTGATGCACTTTGGTGAGAAACACAGAAATTTCAC
Organism: Isurus oxyrinchus; assembly: GCA_026770705.1. Taxonomy (NCBI): domain Eukaryota; kingdom Metazoa; phylum Chordata; class Chondrichthyes; order Lamniformes; family Lamnidae; genus Isurus; species Isurus oxyrinchus. Next base: position 115,491,353 of record JANJGN010000018.1, read on the forward strand.
TTAACCTTAAAAAATGAGAAACTGAATGGAGTAGAAGAGCAAAGGGATCTGGGGATTTGGGTAAATAAGTAATTAAAAGCAGCACGGCAGGTTAGCGGAACAATTAAAATGCTAACAAAGCTCTGGGACTCATTTCTCAGATATAGAATTCAAAAGTAGTGAAGTCATGTTGAACCTGTTATGACCCAGTGAGGCTGATCTTCGAGTACTGCGCAAAGTTCTGGTCTCCATATTATAAAAGGACAGAAAGGGTTGGAGCAAGACTTACACGGCTGGTACCAGAACTGAGAGATTACAGCAATTGGGAAAGATTGAACAAAAAGGAGCTTTTCCCTCAGAAAAGAGGAGTTGGAGGAGACCTGATCGAGGTCTTTAAAACTGGGTAGATATGGAGGGAATGTTCCATCTTGTGGGAGAATCCGAGATTAGGGTGATAAACACAGGATAGTTGCAGATAAATCCAATGGGGAAATAAGGAGAAATTCCTCAGAGTGGTTAGAATGTGAAATTTGTTACCACAGGAAGCAAACAGCTTTGATGTTTTGAAAAGGAATCTAGATGAATACATGAGAGAAAAGGGCATAGAAAGAGATGCTGAAAGGCTGAGATAAGGGAGGTGGGAGGGGAGGAGACTGGTGTGGCTTTCGAAGCCCAGCACAGTCTCGTTGGACTGAATTGCCTGTTTTTATACTGTATTAGTTTTAATCTTCCATAAATATTCTCAGGGTACAGTAACAAGGGGAGGTTATGTAATCCAGAGGCCCCTCTGGCTGTGCAGCGCTGGCCCCTCCCAAAACTGAGGGTATCCTGGTTAAGTTTGCAGATGACACAAAGATAGGTGTAGGGACAGGTAGTATTGAGGAGGTGGGGAGGCTGCAGAAGGATTTGGACAGGTTAGGAGAATGGGCAAAGAAGTGGCAGATGGAATACAACGTGGGGAAATGTGAAGTCATGCACTTTGGTAGGAAGAATAGAGGCATAGACTATTTTCTAAATGGGGAGAAAATTCAGAAATCTGGAGTGTAAAGGGACTTGGGAGTCCTAGTCCAGGATTTTCTTAAGGTTAAACAAAAAAACTGCGGATGCTGGAAATCCAAAACAAAAACAGAATTACCTGGAAAAACTCAGCAGGTCTGGCAGCATCGGCGGAGAAGAAAAGAGTTGACGTTTCGAGTCCTCATGACCCTTCGACAGAACTTGAGTTCGAGTCCAAGAAAGAGTTGAAATATAAGCTGGTTTAAAGTGTGTGTGTGGGGGGCGGAGAGATAGAGAGAGAGAGAGGTGGGTGGGGGTTGTGGTTGTGTGAACAAACAAGCAGATGTCAACGACAATGGTACAATAGAACACATAGGTGTTAAAGTTAAAGTTGGTGATATTATCTAAACGAATGTGCTAATTAAGAATGGATGGTAGGGCACTCAAGGTATAGCTCTAATGGGGGTGGGGAGAGCTTAACTTGCAGTTTGAGTCGGTAGTTAGGAAGGCAAATGCAATGTTGGCATTTATTTCGAGAGGACTAGAATATAAAAGCAGGGATGTGCTGCTGAGGCTTTATAAGTCTGGTCAGATCACATTTAGAATATTGTGAGCAATTTTTGGCCCTGTATCTCAGGAAGGATGTGCTGGTCCTGGAGAGAGTCCAGAGGAGGTTCACGAGAATGATCCCGGGAATGAAAGGCTTAATGTATGAGGAACATTTGAGGACTCTGGGTCTATATTCGATGGAGTTTAGAAGGATGAGGGGGGATCTGATTGAAACTTACAGAATACTGAAAGGCCTGGATAGAGTGGACGTGGGGAAGATGTTTCCATTAGTAGGAGGGACTAGGACCCGAGGGCACAGCCTCAGAGTAAAGGGAAGACCTTTTAGAACAGAGATGAGGAGAAACTTCTGTAGCCAGAGAGTGGTGAATCTATGGAATTCATTGCCACAGAAGGCTGTGGAGGCCAGGTCATTGAGTGTATTTAAGACCGAGATAGATAGGTTCTTGATTGGTAAGGGGATCAAAGGTTACGGGGAGAAGGCAGGAGAATGGGGTTGAGAAACTTATCAGCCATGATTGAATGGCGGAGCAGACTTGATGGGCCGAATGGCCTAATTTCTGCTTCTATGTCTTATGGCCCCTCTGGCCGCACGGCACTGACCTGTGCTTAAGTCTTTGGAATGGGGGTTGACCCCACAACCTTGTGACCCAGAGTGAAGTGCTGCCACTCAGTTCACAACCTCCAACACTGAGAAACAAAGAATTGATCCTTATCCCCCGCATCCTCTTGTTGTGGGCTCTTCTGCAGCTGACAGCATGTTGCTCCTGCCGGTGCCTTGATTATCCAGGACAGAAATTGGTTCAGGAAGGATTTGCTGAATGTGCCAGCAACAAGGCTCCATTATTGGGAGCTTAGCCTCCTGTTGCTTAGCAACATTCTGACTGTTTTGTACAGTTTCTTTTCGCTCAATCTTTATTTAAACGCTAGACAGGGAGCAATGCAGAAAGTATTACTGCAGGTGATGATCACCAATTAAAACACGAGGTTGGCTGTGAATTATGTGAAACAGGTTGCTTCTGTCCTGGACTAAATCCAATTCTTCACCACCAGTTATGTTTACACAATAACATTCACTGAGAGGCCGGCCATGGGGTGTGACAATTTTGTATTTATCCTCGTGTTACGATGTGTTCCGTTTACCATTTGGAAGGCTGCTCTCACACACAATACTAATTTACCAGGTCTTGTGTGTTTTAATCAGCCACTAAGAATCTCTCTCTGAAGGGAAGCAGTACTTTCTGCTGGGGCCTGATTAATCCTGGTTAGACTTTATTCTTTATTAGTTCTCAAATCCTTTTGATTTATATCCTACTTCAAAATTGAGTCTTTATTTTTAAGCTGTCAAACATGTGTAACAATTTTCTTGTTACAGCACACAGAATTGCTCCACAATGATACTCAGAAGCAGGATGTATTGTTGTTTTTATCCATGTACTGAAAGTATGCGAAAGTGTGTGCATGTGCATGAACCCGTACTCGCTGAGCGTGCACGTGCTCCCTCTCTCGTGGACGCTGCGCGGACATGGGCGCTGTCAAGCATAAGAAATAAGAATAAGCCATTCAGCCCCTTGAACCTACTTCACCATTCAATATTATCATGGCTGAACTTGGGCTTCAACCCTATTCTGCTGCCCGCTCCCCATATCCCTTGATTGCCTAAGACCAATAATCTGTCTGTCCTTTAATGTATTCAACGATGGATCATCCACAACTCTCTGGGATAGAGAATTCCCAAGATTCACAACGCTCTGAGTGAAGTAATTCCTCCCCATCTCAATCCTAAATGATTGGTCCCTTATCCTGAGACTCTGCCCCTGTTTTCTAGATTCCCTGAGCAGCAGAAACAATCTGTGTCTGCCCTATCAAACCATGAAGAATTTTGGATGTGTCTGCTACATGAAGCTCATTTTTGTAGATGAATGATGGAGCATTTTGTTCCAGAGGGGATGTGGAGGGAAGGAAGGTGGCATGTGCTAGCTATGGAAGAGCTTGGAAGTGAGAAACTGGAAGACAGGCTGCTAGCGGAGATCCTTGGAACAGTAAAGGCCATCCATCCCCTTGAGCCAGTTCCACCATTCGATTTGATTGTGGCTGATCTGTGCCATTTTTTTACCCAACAAAAATCTATCAGTCCCCATCTTTAAGTTTTCATTTGACCCCCACCGTCAACAGCTTTTTGGGAGATTTCCACTCCATTTTTACTTATTCTTCCACAGGATGTGGGCGTCGCTGGCTGGGCCAGCATTTGTTACCCATCCCTAGTTGCCCTTGAGAAGGTGGGGGTGAACTGCCTTCTTGAACCGCTGCAGTCCATGTGGTGTAGGTACACCCACAGTGCTGTTAGAAAGTGAGTTCCAGGATTTTGACCCAGCGACAGTGAAGGAACGGCGATATATTTCCAAGTCAGGATGGTGAGTGACTTGGAGGGGAACTTCCAGGTGTTGGTGTTCCCATCTATCTGCTGCCCTTGTCCTTCCAGATGGTAGTGATTGTGTGTTTGAAAGGTGCTGTCTCAGGAGACTTGGTGAGTTGCTGCAGTGCATCTTGTAGATGGTACACACTGCTGCTACTGTGCATCGGTGGTGGAGGGAGTGAATGTTTGTGGATGTGGTGCCAAACAAGTGGACTGCTTTGTCCTGGATGGTGTCAAGCTTCTCAAGTGTTGTGGGAGCTGCACTCATCCAGGGAAGTAGAGAATATTCCATCACACTCCTGACTTGTGCCTTGTAGATGGTGGAGAAGCTTTGGGGAGTCAGGAGGTGAGTTACTCGTCACAGGATTCCTAGCCTTTGACCTTCCCTTGCAGCCACAGTATTTATATGGCTAGTCCAGTTCAGTTTCTGGCCAATGGTAACCCCCCCAGGATGTTGATAGTGGGAAATTCAGTGATGCTAATGCCATTGAATGTCATGGGGCGATGGTTAGATTCTGTCTTGTTGGAGATGGTCATTGCTTGGTACGGATGTGTGTGGCATGAATGTTACTTGCCACTTGTCAGCCCAAGCCTGGATATTGTCCAGGTCTTGCTGCATTTGGTCTTCCTTTATGTGAAAAAGTGCTTTTTGACATCACCCCTGAAGAGCTCCAATTTTAAGGATCTGCCCCCTTGTTCTGAACTCCTCCATCAGAGGAAGTAGTTTCTAACTATGCCACAACATCTTTAATCATCTTAAACAGATAAATTAGATCATCCATTAATCTTTTAAACACAAGGGAATTTACACCTGTCCATGCAACCTGTGCTCTTAAATCTCACCCTCAGCATTTAGGACTGGTAGCTTGCTAATCGAATTTTGTGTGGGTAGAACTTGCTTTTTGTATTAAACCAGAGTTAGCAATTCATTAGGAAAAATTTGAGGTAGTAATCTATCGCTGTTTCCTCTAGACAAGAGAAGGTTGGAGGCTGACCTAAGATCTTTAAAATTAAGGAAAGTTTTGATAGGATAGGTAAAAAGATGATGTTTGCACTTGTGAGGATAGCAAAACTAAGAACCTTAAATTAAGACAGTTAACTAATTCAGTAAAGGATTACGCAGACTGTAGCTGGAATGTGAAACTCGGTACCCCAAGGAATATTTAAGGCAAATAACTTGGGTACGTTTAAGGTGAAGCTCGATCAGTACATAAGGGATGAAGGGTTAGAAGGATGTGCTGATCAGGTCGATGAAGTCGATGGTAAGAGGCTGATGTGGAGCACAACACTGGCATAGATGAGTTGGGCCGAATAGCCTTTTTCTGTGCTGTAACTTCTATGTAATTTGATCTTTGTAATTCCAGTCCCTTCTGAATGAAATTCACAATGTTGGGATAGCTATGTGTAATGGTGCAGCTTTACCTAGAATGTATAGCACAGAAACAGGCCATTCAGCCTGACCGGTCCATGCTGGTGTTTATGCTCCATGTGAGCCTCCTACCACCCTACTGGTCTCTGTCTCTGTCTCTATCAGCTTCAACTCCTTTCTCCCTCATATACTTATCCAGTTTGCCCTTGTGTATCTACACTATTCATCTTAACCACTCCCTGTGGTGCTGAGTTCCACATTCTCATCACTCTGGGTGAAGAAGTTTCTCCTGAATTCTCGATTGGATTGATTTGTGAATATCTTATATTAATATTCCCTATACTTGGACTCCACATAGTGGAAAGATTTTCTCTACATATAAATTATTAATATCCTGAACACACTATAAAACACTGCAGACGCTTTCACTACCTTTTACTGGTTTATTTGGTGCAGTTAAAATCTCCCATGATTACTATTCCATTTCTTTTACTCATTTCAAAGATTTACCTCCACATTTCTTCCTGCATTACTGTTCCACAATCTAACCATCGCCCCTTGGAGTTCAATGGCGTTGCTATCACTGAAGCCCCACTATCAACATCCTGGGGGTTACCATTGACCAGAAACTGAACTGGACCAGCCATATAAATACTTTTGCAACAAGAGCAGTTCAGGGGCTAGGAAACCTGCGGCGAGTAACTCGCCTCCTGACTCCCCAAAGCCTGTTCACCATCTACAGGGCATAAGTCAGGAGTGTGATGGAATACTCCCCACTTGCCTGGATGAGTGCAGCTCCCACAACACTCAAGAAGCTGGACACCATCCAGGACAAAGCAGCCCACTTGATTGATACCCCATCCTCTACCTTAATCATTCACTCCCTTCACCATCGACACACAGTAGCAGCAGTGTGTACCATCTACAAGATGCACTGCAGGAATTCACCAAGGCTTCTTAGACAGCACCTTCCAAACTCACAACCACTACCACCTAGAAGGACAAGGGCAGCAGATAGATGGGAACACAACCACCTGGAAGCTCACCTCCAAGTCACTTACCATCCTGTCTTGGAAATATATCGGTCGTTCCTTCACTGTCGCTGAGTCAAAATCCTGGAACTCCCTCCCTAACAGCAATGTGGGTGTACCTACACCACATGGACTGCAGCGGTTCAAGAAGGCAGCTCACCCCGACCTTCTCAAGGGCAACGAGGGATGGGCAATAAATGCTGGCCCAGCCAGCGACACCCACATCCTGTCAATATTTTTTATTCAATGAGCTGATTTGTAGATTACCCACTATTATTGTGATCAGTCTCCTCTTATTATCTGTCTCAACCCATATGGATTCTGTTTCTATGTAAATGTTCATTTTCTAAAGTTATCTTTTGTTGGGTGAGCTATGGGATCTTTGCAATCTGTAGCAGATGCGAAAATTCCATAATAATCATATTGAAACTGAAAATAGAATCGATGGCTGCCTCTTATGATCTGTGTACTGGCTGGATTCTGTACTAATCGGCACTAACACAATGCTTCTGGATTATGTAAAGGAGTCACTTACATCAGTGCGAATAGCTGCTGCCTAGATCCCTTACCCAGTTCCTAACAAGCACCAACATCCTTTTAGGAAGACCCAATTGTGGAAAGCACCACTGGCCCTGGGAACAAGCACACACGTGTAGTCCTGTTTATACAGTGAAAATTGGCCGACTGTGAGCTTCAGGAATCGGCTCGTGAGTCGATCACCAACTGGCCATATGCAGAAAGCCATGTGACCCATCCAAGTGCCCACCTAGTGCCAGTGGTATAGCCTTTGTGCCCTGGATGTGATATAATCCTGGTTTGTTATCCCAGTCCGCAATAAGAACATAAGAAATAGCAGGAGTAGGCAATTTGATCCCTTGAGCCTGCTCTGTCATTCAGTAAGATCATAGTTGATCTTATCATGGCCTTAACTCCACTTCCTTATCAGCCCCCCCCCCCCATCAACCTTGTAAATCAAAAATCTGTCCAACTCACTGACCCAGCCTCCATTCCTTTGGGGAAAAGGAATTCCAAAGATTAATGAGCCTCTGAGAAAAGAAATTCCTCCTAATCTCCATCTTAAATGGGGAAACCCCTTTTTTTAAACTGTACCCTCCTAGTTGTAGATTCTCCCACAAGAGGAAACTTCTTCCTGGTAGCCACCCTGTCAAGACCCCTCAGGATCTTATCTGTTTCTCATTCTTCTTAAGTCCAATGAATATAGGCCCAACCTGTTCAACCTTTCCTCATAAGACAACCGTTCACCCCTGAAATCAGCCTAGTGAATGTAATAATGCTCCTCGCATTGTCCTTCCACAGTGATCTAGACCACTAAACCACTTCCAACTCCAACTCCGTCTCTCTCCCTTCATTTCTCTTCAGGCCCATCGGCTGTCTCCCTGCCTCCTGCTACCTCCCCCCTTTTCCCAATCCCTGTCTGCCACTCCTCATCTGAAAGTGTTTCCAGTGGCTGGAGGGATGATACCAGAGAACACAGTTTTAAGATAATTGGTAAACTAACCAGGGGTGATATGAGAGTAGAGGATGAGCTCAGCGCCCTCCACCCTTTCAGTGAAATAGTGTCACTGTGCTGCAATGTAAGGGTTATATTGATGGTGTGTTCTCTCTCTGTTCCAGGACGGTTATTCTGAGTGAGGGGCCTTGTAGACGTTTCTGATTAAAACATGAGTGTGATCGCCTACCTGAAGACTCAGTTCATCGTTCATCTTTTACTTGGATTTGTGTTCGTTGTCAGTGGCTTCTTCATCAACTTCATCCAACTGTGCACCCTCCCAATCTGGCCCATCAACAAGCAGCTGTATCGGCATCTCAACTGTCGGCTCGCTTACTCTCTGTGGAGCCGTGAGTATTCCTCGATGTTCCTGCTCCTGGCCTGACTCTGCTGAGCGCACATTTTGAATTTATTGGAATTGGGAGATGCCAGCCATGGACCAGGGTGCAAATCCAGCCCTGGAAAAAGCTTGTTCATAGAGTTTATTCAGTTCTTGCCATGTTTCATCACTACCCTTGACCACCATCACCAGCATACCCATAAGAGACACAAAATGAGGCTGCTTTCCAGAAAGGACAGCTACCTCTGAGTGGATGTGATTCTGGCATGGAGAATCAGATATATCATACGTTGCAAGGAGCTTTACTCTATGCTAACTCTGTACCTGCTCTGCGAGTGTTTGATGGGGACAGTGTAGAGATATCTTTGCTCTGTATTCAACCCCATTGCTGTACCTGCCCTGGGAATGTTTGATGGGCACACTGTAGAGGGAGCTTTACTCTGTATCGAACCCCGTGCTGTACCTGTCCTGGGAGTATTTGATGGGGACAGTGTAGAGGGAGCTTTACTCTGTATCTAACCCCGTGCTGTACCTGTCCTGGGAGTGTTTGATGTGGATAGTGTAGAGGGAGCTTTACTCTGTATCTAACCCCGTGCTGTACCTGTCCTGGGAGTGTTTGATGGGGACAGTGTAGAGGGAGCTTTACTCTGTATCTAACCCCGTGCTGTACCTGTCCTGGGAGTGTTTGATGGGGACAGTGTAGAGGGAGCTTTACTCTGTATCTAACCCCGTGCTGTACCTGTCCTGGGAGTGTTCGATGGGGACAGTGTAGAGGGAGCTTTACTCTGTATCTAACACCTTGCTGTACCTGTCCTGGAAATGTTTGATGGGAACAGTGTAGAGGGAGCTTTACTCTGTATCTAACCCCATGCTGTACCTGTCCTGGGAGTGTTTGATGGGGACAGTGTAGAGGGAGCTTTACTCTGTATCTAACCCCGTGCTGTACCTGCCCTGGGAGTGTTTGATGGGGACAGTGTAGAGGGAGCTTTACTCTGTATCTAACCCCGTGCTGTACCTGCCCTGGGAGTGTTTGATGGGGACAGTGTAGAGGGAGCTTTATTCTGTATCTAACCCCGTGCTGTACCTGTCCTGGGTGTGTTTGATGGGGACAGTGTAGAGGGAGCTTTACTCTGTATCTAACCCCGTGCTGTACCTGTCCTGGGAGTGTTTGATGGGGACGGTGTAGAGGGAGCTTTACTCTGTATCTAACCCCGTGCTGTACCTGTCCTGGGAGTGTTTGATGGGGACGGTGTAGAGGGAGCTTTACTCTGTATCTAACCCCGTGCTGTACCTGTCCTGGGAGTGTCTGATGGGGGCAGTGTAGAGGGAGCTTTACTCTGTATATAACCCTGTGCTGTACCTGTCCTGGGAGTGTTTGATGGGGACGGTGTAGAGGGAGCTTTACTCTGTATCTAACCCCGTGCTGTACCTGTCCTGGGAGTGTATGGTGGGGACAGTGTAGAGAGAGATTTTTTTGAGGACATTGCACTGGAGAAAGTTTCTAAGAAGAGCAGGTGGAATAAAAGCTGGGTTTCTGCCAGATAGCTTCCTGCTGAAACAATGCTACCACTGTGCAACATTTTAAACAATTCTCCGCCTTGTCCTCGAGCAAACTGAGAAAAACACGTTTTTCTTCCTGTCTTTGATGATATGTGTTTTTTGGTTTTAACTCTTTCCACTGACCAGCTAGACCGGTGTGAGCCTTGGTCTGTTTGTGCTACTGATGCGCTTGTTAATGTGGGCCTCTTCCCTCTGTGTCTCTAGAGCTGGTTTTACTGCTGGAGTGGTGGTCCGGCACGGAATGTACACTTTTCACTGACCAGGCCACCGTGGACAAATTTGGCAAGGAGCATGTTATTGTCATCTTAAATCACAATTTTGAGATTGACTTCCTCTGTGGTTGGACCATGTGTGAGAGACACGGCGTCCTTGGGGTCAGTAACATTCATCTTTCTATCTCTTTTGCTTTCTCCCAAGCCCTGTGGAATATGAAACTCTCATGCATGCTCCTGTTTTAATTTGATTCCTCATTCCTGTCCCTTGTTGCTAAGAGTTGGTCTTCACAATTGGTTTAGAACCTGATAGTTTTGATCCCTCTCAACATGGTTCTTTGTGTTTTGTTCTTGCAGTGTCCAGGATGATGATCTCAATAAACAAAGATAAACTGCCAGCAGTTCAAAGATTCTGGGAGGAGTAGGGTGGTTGGGGGGGTAGGGGAGTAGTTGCGATGGTTAATGTAACTAAAAGCGAGGACCAGCATCCACAATTGTGAGTGAAGCAGGGTTGAAAAACAGGCAGTTAAGAGAAACAGGTGATGCATATTTGAACACACAAATAGGGGATAAATGCCTGCCCACTGTTGGCTACATTTGGGCAAGAATGTCCCTAGAGTGGGATCATGCTATGTACACTAGCACACACTGTCAGCATCAGGAGAGACATTTTAATTCAATTAGATATGTTTCCTTTAAAGTTTTGCCGTTGTTACTGTGCCCCTTTAAAGGGGTGTCACTTTGTTAATTGTTAATTATTTTATTGGTTTATTGTTTATTTAAAAGAGCGTATAGATAGGGGAAAGCTGGGACACTGGATGTGGGTGAGGAGTGTTGACACTGGACAAAGTCAATAAACTCTCTCAGCAAGGAAAGGCTCTGTGTCTTAGTCTTGACTTCAACAACCAGCTTGAATCCTGTTAAACAAGGGGCAGGGGAGCATAGAAGGAGGGAGAGGTGCAGTTAAAGAAGAGGTTGTCGGGGGTGGGGTGGGGGTGCGATGCAATGGTGAGGTTTCCCCGAGTCTCAGTTGTCTGGTACTGTTTAGCTGTGGCCTGTGTTTTATTCATTACCTTAATGTTACAGAGCTCCAAAGTATTGGCAAAGAAGGAACTGCTGTATGTGCCTCTGATCGGATGGACATGGTATTTCTTGGAGATTGTTTTTTGTAAACGTCGTTGGGATGAGGACAGGGACACGGTTGTGAACGGTCTGAAGGCACTGCGGGACTATCCAGAGTACATGTGGGTGAGTACGTAGCTCTGGATGCTGCCCAGCAGGATGCTGCTCTGACCCTATCAACACCAGTACAGGTAATAAACTAAGCTACCCAGTGGAACAAATACAGAATCCCCTCAAAGTCACAGAGCCCTTAAGGCACTGGGAACAGTGTAGAGAGAGCTTCACTCAGTATCAAACATACGAACAAGGAGCAGGAGTAGGCCTTCAGCCCCTCAAGCCTGCTCCGCTATTTTAATAAGATCATGGCTGACCTGATAGCAACCTGAAGTCTGTATCCCACCTACCCCCCGATAACCTATCATCCTCTGCCTTAAAAATATTCAAAGACTCTGCCTTTTCAGGAAGAGAGTTCCAAAGACTCTCTAACCTCGAAGAGAAAAAATTCCACCTCGCCTCTGTTTTAAATGAGCGACCCCTTATTTTTAAGTAGTTACCTCTAGTTCTAGATTCCCTCACGAAAGGAAACAAGCACTCCACATCCAGCCTGTCAAGACCCCTCGGGATCTTAAAGCTTTCAATCGCGTAGCTTCTTACTCTTGTAAACTCAGTGGATACAAGCCTAACCTGTCCAGCCTTTTCTGATGAGACAACCCACCCATCCGTGGTCTGGTCTGGTAAACCTTTTCTGAACTGCTAACACATTTACATACTTCCAATGCATTTGCATGCTGTACGTGTCCTGGGAGTGTTTGATGGGGACGGTGTAGAAGGAGCTTTACTCTGTATCTAACCCCGTGCTGTACCTGTCCTGGGAGTGTTTGATGGGGACGGTGTAGAGGGAGCTTTACTCTGTATCTAACTCCGTGCTGTACGTGTCCTGGGAGTGTTTGATGGGGACGGTGCAGAGGGAGCTTTACTCTGTATCTAACCCCGTGCTGTACCTGTCCTGGGAGTGTTTGATGGGGACGGTGTAGAGGGAGTTTTACTCTGTATCTAACCCTGTGCTGTACCTGTCCTGGGAGTGTTTGATAGGGACAGTGTAGAGGGAGCTTTACTCTGTATCTAACCCCGTGCTGTACCTGTCCTGGGAGTGTTTGATGGGGACGGTGTAGAGGGAGCTTTACTCTGTATCTAACCCCGTGCTGTACCTGCCCTGGGAGTGTTTGATGGGGACGGTGTAGAGGGAGCTTTACTCTGTATCTAACACCGTGCTGTACCTGTCCTCTGAGTGTTTGATGGGGACGGTGTAGAGGGAGCTTTACTCTGTATCTAACACCATGCTGTACCTGTCCTGCGTGTGTTTGATGGGGATGGTGTAGAAGGAGATTAATTCTGTATCTAACCCCGTGCTGTACCTGTCCTGGGAGTGTTTGATGGGGACAGTGTAGAGGGAGCTTTACTCTGTATCTAACCCCGTGCTGTACCTGCCCTGGGAGTGTTTGATGGGGACAGTGTAGAGGGAGCTTTACTCTGTATCTAACCCCGTGCTGTACCTGTCCTGGGAGTGTTTGATGTGGACAGTGTAGAGGGAGCTTTACTCTGTATCTAACCCCATGCTGTACCTGTCCTGGGAGTGTTTGATGGGGACAGTGATGAGGGAGTTTTACTCTGTATCTAACCCCGAGCTGTACCTGTCCTGGGAGTGTTTGATGTGGACAGTGCAGAGGGAGCTTTACTCTGTATCTAACCCCGTGCTGTACCTGTCCTGGGAGTGTTTGATGGGGACAGTGTAGAGGGAGCTTTACTCTGTATCTAACCCCGTGCTGTACCTGTCCTGGGAGTATGTAATGGGGACAGTGTAGAGGGAGCTTTACTCTGTATCTACCCCATCTTTGTTGAGTAATCCAGACAGTATCATTGCCCCACTCTATGTCTTAACCCATAAGTTTATTTCTTTTAAGCGCCCAATTAGTTTCCATTTGAAATTGTTCATTGTCTCTGCTCCCACCACACTTGGGGGTAGTGAGTTCTAGGTCATAGAATCACAGAATTGTTATAGTGTAGAAGGAGGCCAATCGGCCCATCGTCTCTGCACCAGCTCTCTGACCACTTTAACTTAGTACCAATCTCCTGTCCTTTCCCCATAACCCTGCACATTGTTTCCATTTAATGCCCTCTTGAATGCCTCGATTAAACCTGCCTTTGCCACACTTCCAGGCAGTGCATTCCAATCCCTAACTACTCGCTGTGTGAAAAAGTTTATTCTCACCTCACATTTGCTTCTTTTGCAAAACACTTTAAAACTGTGTCCTCTGGTTCCCGTTCTGTTCACCAACAGGAACAGCTTCTCCCTATCTGCTCTGTCCAGACCCCTCGTGATTTTGAAAACTTCTATCCTATCACTTCTCAGCCTTCTCCTGTCCAAGGAAAACAGTCCAAACTTCTCCAATCTTTCCTTATAACTAAAGTGCCTCATCCCTGGGACCATTCTCGTAAACCACTTCTGCACTCTTTCCAGTGCGTTCACACCCTTCCTATAGTGTGTACACAATACTCCAGCTGAGGTCTAACCAGTGTCTTATATAAGTTCATCATAACCTCCCTGCTCTTGTACTCTAAGCCCCTATTAATGAAGCGTAGAATATTGTATGCTTTAGAAACAATTCTCTCTCTACCTCTCTATCTTTTAATGACTTCTGTACACCCAGGTCTCTCTGTCCCTGCGCACCCTTTAGAATAGTATCCTTTATTTTATATTGTTCTTTGTACCAAAGTGTAACATCTCGCACTTCTCTGCATTGAACTTCATCTGCCACCTATCTGCCCACTCCACCAATGTGTCAATGTCCTTTTCGAAGTTTGCTCTGTCCTCTGTTTCCTATCCCTCAGCCAATTTTGTATCCATGTTGCTACTGTCCCTTTTATTCCATGATCTATAACTTTCCTCAAGTCTGTTGTGTGGCACTGTATCAAACGCCTTTTGGAAGCCCATACACACCACATCAACAGCCTTTCCCTCATCAACCATCATGGTTACCTCTTCAAAAAACTCCAGCAAATGAGCTAGACATGATTTTCCTTTAACAAATCCATGCTGACTCTTCCAAATCAATCCAAGTGTTTCCATGTGACTATTAATTCTATCCCGAATAATTGTTTCTAGAAGTTTCTCCACCACCGAAGTTAAACTAACTGGTCTGTAATTGCAGGACAGACCTTTACAACCTTTTTTGAACAAGGGCATAATGTTTGCAATTCTCCAGTCCTCCTTCAGCTCCCCTGAATCCAGGGAACATTGAAAGATTATTGCCAGTGCCTCACCTCAATCTCTACCACTCACTGCATTAAAAGGTTCTTGCTCATGCATTTCTTGCCCAAAATTTTCAATTTGTGTTTCCCTCATCCTTATGCCTTCTGTTCCCTAATGGGATCAGCTTTTCCTTGTCTACCTCATCTAACCCTGTCATAATCTTGGACACCTCAATCGAATCTCCACTCAATCTCCTTTGCTCCAAGGAGAACAGTGTAGCTTCCCCAACCTAACCTTGTTGCTAAAATCCATCAACCCTGGAACATTTCTGATAAATTTCCTCTGCACCTTCTCAGGGACCCTGACATCCTTCCTAAAGTGTGGTGATCAGAACTGGACACAATACTCTAGCAGTGGCCCTAACCAGAGTTTTATAAAGGTTCAGCATAACTTCCCTGCTTTTGTACTCAATACCTCTATTTATGAAGTCAAAATTCTAACCTCTCTCAGTATGTCCTGGCACCTTCAAATACCTTAGCACATGCACACCCAGGCCCCTCTGCCCCTGTACACTTTTCAGAACTGTACTGTTAAGTCAATGTTGCCTCTCTCCATCCCTTCTACCAAAATGCATCACCTCACACTTCCCTGTATTAGTTTCCATCCGCCATTTGTCTACCCATTCCGCTAGCCTATGTCCTGTTGCAGTTGATTGGTATCATTCTCACTGTTTATCACTCCTTCTACTTTAAGTTTAATATCATTGGCAAAAGCAAATACCAAGAGTGAGTGCAGGGAAATACAATCATAAGAAGCATAACAACGACCTGCATTTAATAAATGGCACAATACAAGAGCAAAAATCTAATGATGAGTTTGAACAAGCTAACAGACCACAGTAGGAGTAGAGTATGCAGTTTTAAGTTTGACAGACATGAAAACCGTAGAGAGAACTATAGAGACGGGAGACAGTGACATAGTGGGATTGTCACAGGAGGAGTAATCCAGAGGCCCAGGCTCTGGGGACACGGGTTCAAATCCCACTGTAGTAGCTGGTGTAATTTAAATTCAATTAATAAATCTGGAATTGAAAGCTATGAATCTATCATTGATTGTCATAACAATCCATGGCAGTGAGAGTCAGTGTGTGTGGGACCCGTACCCCAGTGAGAGTCAGTGTGTGTGGGACCCGTACCCCAGTGAGAGTCAGTGTGTGTGTGACCTGTACCCCAGTGAGAGTCTGTGTGTGTGTGACCTGTACCCCAGTGAGCGTCAGTGTGTGTGTGTGGGACCCGTACCCCAGTGAGAGTCAGTGTGTGTGGGACCCGTACCCCAGTGAGAGTCAGTGTGTGTGGGACCCGTACCCCAGTGAGAGTCAGTGTGTGTGGGACCCGTACCCCAGTGAGAGTCAGTGTGTGTGTGACCCGCGTACCCCAGTGAGAGTCAGTGTGTGTGGGACCCGTACCCCAGTGAGAGTCTGTGTGTGTGGTACCCGTACCCCAGTGAGAGTCAGTGTGTGTGGGACCCGTACCCCAGTGAGAGTCAGTGTGTGTGGTACCCGTACCCCAGTGAGAGTCTGTGTGTGTGGGACCCGTACCCCAGTGAGAGTCAGTGTGTGTGGGACCCGTACCCCAGTGAGAGTCAGTGTGTGTGGGACCCGTACCCCAGTGAGAGTCAGTGTGTGTGGGACCCGTACCCCAGTGAGAGTCAGTGTGTGTGGGCCGCGTACCCCAGTGAGAGTCAGTGTGTGTGGGCCGCGTACCCCAGTGAGAGTTAGTGTGTGTGGGCCGCGTACCCCAGTGAGAGTCAGTGTGTGTGGGCCGCGTACCCCAGTGAGAGTCAGTGTGTGTGAGACCCGTACCCCAGTGAGTGTCAGTGTGTGTGGGACCCGTACCCCAGTGAGAGTCAGTGTGTGTGGGCATACCCTTGATTACAAGTCAGTTATGAGAAGGCCCTTTATTTGTGACGCTCTTCCTATTTTAGTTCCTGTTGTACTGTGAAGGCACACGGTTTACGGAGAAGAAGCATCGTATTAGTATGGAGGTCGCTGAATCGAAGGGTTTGCCAAAACTAAAATATCACCTGTTACCAAGGACCAAAGGGTTTACCACCACTGTCGAATACCTCAGGGGAACAGGTGAGTGGGCCAGTCAGTGACACAGTTTGTAATCCCACCTTAGATTGTTTCTTGTATTACTGAGTTTGTGTGTTGCTGGATTTTAGAACCCTCCTAGCCTCTGATGCCAGGTCCCAGCATGCTATTCTCTCATCCCCACCCCAGCACCCCCAATCAGACTAATGCCCTGCTCTTGTCTCCCATTCATCGTGCCCCATACAAGCTTGGATATACCACTTTGTCCCTTCATCCAGGTCATTAGAAAGTGAAGGTCCCAGAGCAGATCCCTAGGGAATCACTTGTCACCACCCAACAATAAGGAAATATTCCTTCTACATGCGCACTCAGACTCCCAGCTCCTGAGCCTGTCTCAAGAGACTGGTCATTAACTTCCCTATGGGAACACTCAGGCATTTCTTTCAGTTTAAAGTTGAACTGAGTTTGGTGTCTCAGTTTTTGACTCTGGTTAATTTGAGGTGTTTGGTATTGGGCTTTGCAGATTCCTTGACTGCCACTTGCTCACATTCCCAGAGACTCAGATACTCTGAAACAACCCTAAACCACAGTAGCCATGACCTCTCTCTTCAATCCTCATCCAACAAAGATTATCAATACCCTGGGAGGTTACCATTGACCAGAAACTGAACTGGCCTAGCCATAAAAATACTGTGGCTACAAGAGCAGGTCAGGGGCTGGGAATCCTGCGGCAAGTAACACATCTCCTGACTCCCCAAAGCCTGTCCGCCATCTGCAAGGCACAAGTCAGGAGTGTGGTGGAATACTCCCCACTTACCTGGATGAGTGCAGCTCCCACAACACTCAAGAAGCTTGACACCATCCAGGACAGAGCAGCCCCGCTTGATTGGCATCACATCCACAAACATTCACTCCCTCCACCACCGACGCACAGCAGCAGCAGTGTGTACCATCTACAAGATGCACTGCAGCAACTCACCAAGGCTCCTTTGACAGCACTTTCCAAACTCATGACCGCTACCATCTAGAAGGACAAGGCCAGCAGATAGATGGGAACACCAACACCTGGAGGTTCCCCTCCAAGCCACTCACCATCCTGACTTGGAAATATATCGCCGTTCCTTCATTGTCGCTGGATCAAAACCCTGGAACTCCCTCCCTAACAGCACTGTGGGTGTACCTACACCACATGGACTGCAGCGGTTCATTTAGGTAGCTCACCATTGTCATGATAATGAAGGAGAAACACCAAATTACATCCGGAAATATTGGACTTCAAAAATAAGACCTGAGTTTTTAAAAATGTGCACAAGCCACTGGCTGGAATGCTGCAGGGTGACTCCCTAAGAGGTAATGGAACCCCACCCTGTTGCTAGACAAGGTACTTCTAAAGACATCCAGAAGCTAATTACTCCCCCTGTTACAGGCAATGGGACATAATAGGACATGAGTATCATCTCATCAAGAAATCCTGTCTACAATGCCCAGACAGATTGTGAATTCGCTTCCCACTTGGAATATACAAAGGAAGGGGTTAAAAGTGAGCTGAAAAGCTGCTCCGGTGTCTCTCTGTTGGTGGGTGCTCTGAGAGAGAGCAAGTGCAGTGAGTTTGACTCAGAAACAACAGCCACACACAGTGCCCCTGCATATCACCATTTTCCATGTTTTCTGCTCTCTCTCCCTCTGTACCAAAGTCAGCACGATTGAAACCTCGAAACCGACTGTTCATTTACCAGAGTCAATTCTACTGGGATCTGGAATCGCAACAGCCACAACGCTCAATCACCTACTCCCCACCAGTCAAGGGTTGTTCCATATACCTTTCCTCCAAAACCAGAACGATTGGGTTTGGGGGGAAAAGGTATCGGTGAAAGCGATCCCTTTTAAATTAAATTTTGTTGTTACCAATAGAGTGAGGGGGCTGAATAAAGACAGGGAATCAGTTCATCTGCCCTCACCCTGGGGCTTAACAATTTGGGGGTGTCCCAGCCAGACAACAACTTTGGGGAGCCTCACCACCTTCTTAGGGGCAATTAGAGATGAGCAATAAACGTTGACCTAGCCAGTAAAAAAAAACCTTTCCTCAGCCTGGCTGTTAAAAACCATTACAATCTGAAGGCCAGGGACCAGTGTGTGAGCTGCCCTGACAAGTGCTGTAGCATTCCTCCCTGCTGCACGGTACTCTTCATTACATCACTGCTTTGTGTTTCAGTTGCTGCTGTGTACGATGTGACATTAAACTTCCGAGACAACAAGAATCCGACTCTACTGGGCATACTGCACGGCAAGCAGTACCACGCAGACATGTGTGTCAGGTGAGAAACAGGCGGTGAGTGATGAGAAATATCCGTCAAGTCTCCCACCAAAACCTCGCTCGCTCAGATTTCTCAACTTGAACCTGTTTTGCTCATGATTGACGAGGGAGAGAATGTTTTTGCCCAGCCAGGAATGCATCGCCTGAGAGGGCAGTGGAAGCAGATTCAATAATAACTTTCAGAAGGGGAATTGGATAAATACTTGTGAGGGAAGAAAATTTGCAGGTCTGTGTGGGGAAAGAGCGGGCAGTGAGACTCAGCTGTGATGAGCAGTCATATTAGACTCAGTGTTAACTGTGTTTCTCTCTCCACAGATGCTGCCAGACCTGCTGAGTTTTTTCAGCATTTCCTGTTTTTAATTTCAGTTTTCCAGCATCTGCAGTATTTTGTCTTTATATTAAGGAGTGAACTAATTAGATCGACCTTTAAAAGTGCTGGCACAGGCATGATGGGCTGAGTGACCTCTTTTTCCATGCTGAGTAGTTCCAAGATCTTTAGGTGGTAGATGTTTGCACACCTGCTGTCTTCCTCACGTGTGGGAATAAGCTGCATCCCTCCTGTGTATGCCTCACCTCCCTTTCTATTTTCATGTTGCTATCTGGAATTCTGTGCAGGCTGACCTGGTCTCCTCACCTACTCCAAAGTCTCAACTGGGAGAAGGACAGTTGTCGTGGGTCTGGTGTTACCAGCCTTCTCTCTGTCTACAGTAGCAAAGCAAGGAAAATACAAGAAAATGCCTCCTCAGGGCTGCCTCCCTTGTCATCCTGTCCGGCCTGCCTCTTGTTGTGTGACGTGAGTCAATCAGTGAACTCACAAAGTATAAATGTGGGAATATGTCACTTACCATTGTTACTACAAAGAGTACAGCGGGTGTATTTTCTGAGGGAGAATGAGGGCAGGTTTCTGTGCACATAGGCATCGGCCTGCATAAAATAGGAGTGCGTGCATCTGAGTATGTGAGACAAGCACACCTGAGTGTGCACAAATGTCTATCCGTAGGTGCATTTATCTCCATGTGGGGTGTGTACCAAAGTGTGTGCCTCTGATGGGGGCGGTGGGGGGGCAGGGTGTGGTGTACCAGTTTGTTTCTCTGGGTGTTTGAACATCTTCATGTGTGTAGGAAGGAGTGAGTGTACGTGTACACCACAGTTAGTTACATCAGCCTTGAGAATGTCAGTCAGAGCGAAGTTCCAGATAGCTTCAGATATTGTGGTTTGTTTGACAGGAGGTTCCCTCTCGAAGATATTCCTGAAGATGAGAAGGAATGTGCAGCTTGGCTCCATAGACTGTACCAGGAAAAGGTAAGGACAGATCTACAGCTTGGATCCTGACTTCAGTTGAGGTGAAGGTCGTGCTTGGGAGAAATGTTGGTTATGGGATGTGACCGAGACATTACTTCAATTCAATATTTATCATCGCCATTCCTCTCACTGGGGTACGGGTCCCACACACACTGACTCTCACTGGGGTATGGGTCCCACACACACTGACTCTCACTGGGGTACGGGTCCCACACACACACTGACTCTCACGGGGGTACGGGTCCCACACACACTGACTCTCACTGGGGTACGGGTCCCACACACACTGACTCTCACTGGGGTACGGGTCCCACACACACTGACTCTCACTGGGGTACGGGTCCCACACACACTGACTCTCACTGGGGTACGGGTCTCACACACACTGACTCTCACTGGGGTACGGGTCTCACACACACTGACTCACACTGGGGTACGGGTCCCACACACACTGACTCTCACTGGAGTACGGGTCCCACACACACACTGACTCTCACTGGGGTACGGGTCACACACACACTGACTCTCACTGGGGTATGGGTCACACACACACTGACTCTCACTGGGGTACGGGTCCCACACACACTGACTCTCACTGGGGTACGGGTCCCACACACACTGACTCTCACTGGGGTACGGGTCCCACACACACTGACTCTCACTGGGGTACGGGTCCCACACACACACTGACTCTCACTGGGGTACGGGTCCCACACACACTGACTCTCACTGAGGTACGGGTCCCACACACACTGACTCTCACTGGGGTACGGGTCCCACACACACACTGACTCTCACTGGGGTACAGGTCCCACACACACTGACTCTCACTGGGGTACGGGTACCACACACACACTGACTCTCACTGGGGTACGGGTCCCACACACACTGACTCTCACTGGGGTACGGGTCCCACACACACTGACTCTCACTGGGGTACGGGTCCCACACACCCTGACTCTCACTGGGGTACGGGACCCACACACACTGACTCTCACTGGGGTACGGATCCCACATACACTGACTCTCACTGGGGTACGGGTCCCACACACACTGACTCTCACTGGGGTACGGGTCCCACACACACTGACTCTCACTGGGGTACGGGTCCCACACACACTGACTCTCACTGGGGCCAGGGTCCCACACACATTGACGGGTCCCACACACACTGAATCTTCCTTGAGTGTGTTCAGTGTATCTGGGTTTGTATTGGATAATGAATCCACTGGAGTGAATATTGATGCCCAACTGAGGTTTGCTGGCCCCCTCTATCAGTAGGGATTGTAAGTGTTGGGCTTGGTCCTTTGTACAGTCACTGCAAGGTGACAGGGTCAGCTGTTGTATTAAATGATACCGACTTCTTCAGTTTCATCTGCTGGACTCAAGGGCCTGACACTGAATGCTTCACTCTAAATTGGGCACTGACACCTCTGAACCTCAACATGGATTAAATTCCCCAAAGAGAAAGTGTATTATTCATGACCATCCCATTGGGAGACGCAGCAGGAATGAGCAATGGTCCCATAGCTTGGCTGCTGTGCCATAATCTTCAATCCCCTTTTCGATGTCAGTTATCGGATGTTAACCGGTCTGCACAGGGCGAAGGGGGTCTGAGCTGAGATTGTTCCCAGCTGGTACTTCCTGAGCATTGAGGATGCTGTTCCTCCTTGTGCCTTGTCCCCATCCCCTCCACACCTTACCCTGCAGCCGAGGGCACATTTGCCTTAGGTTGCTGTTACAGTTCCCTTTCTCACTGCTGTTTGATGATCTGTGATGAAGTCAAATGATACAGCATCGTTAAATTATTTGTCTGCTTCACATCTTTTGGGAATGTGATTTACCTCCACCGTGTAAAGCCGGATTAGTATTGAGAGGGGTCTGGCCCTGATCTGAGGCTGCTACACTTCTCAGGCAGAAACATATTGAATGGGAATGTGTTTTTCTTTGTTTCCATAGGATGCACTCCAGGAGCAATACGCTAAGGATGGCACATTCCCTGGGCAGCCTATCCAGCCTCGCCGTCGACCCTGGGCTTTCCTCAATTGGCTCTTCTGGGTGACTGTGCTCCTGACTCCACTCTTAAACTTTGTTTTCGGCGTGTTTGTCAGTGGTTCCCCAGTCCTCATCTGTTCGTTCCTGCTGTTCGTTGGAGCAGGTAACAACCAAAATAGAAAGATAATGCTAGAAATACTCAACTGGTCTGAACGCATTGGTGCAGAGAGAAAATGTGTTGAGGTTTAAGGTCAATCATGTCATTCTCCGCAGATACTACCAGACCTGCTGAGTATTTCCAGCATTTTCTGATTTTTATTTCAGATTTCTAGCATCCACTGTATTTTGCTCAGTAATGTTTAAACTCTTCATGCCCCCACTAATCTCCTATCAGTGTTACTAAGATTGAGAAGCCTCCACTGATAACTGTCCATGGAACCTCTGAGGTGCCCTGACTTATAATGTCAAGGATAGAGGCGTTGGGGGGCATTATCCCAGGGGTGCTATACTATGTTTAGAAATGTTATTGATGAGAACAAATCAAATGTGAAAATACACAACTGGAAGGGGGATAATTTCAGTGTGTTGAAAAGAAACCTGACCGAGTGGATTAAAATCAATGATATGGCTGATAAAACAGTAAATGAGCAACAGGAGGCCTTCAAAGAGAAGATATTTTAGGTGTGAACTAGACACAACCACAAGAGGAAAGCGAGGCATCTAAAGGTAGAATGCCCCAAGATATCGAGGTAAAAAAGAAACAGGATTAAGGGGCTATGATAAATGCTGCAGTCAATTCAGTAAAGAACCAAGCTGAATACAGTAAGTACAGCAGAGAATTGCAATAGGAAATAACAGGGACATAGAGACTGTCTAAGAGCAGATTAATAGGTAACGCAAAGGAACCCCAAAAGTCTCTTTATAAATGGTAAAAGGGCAGTCAGAGGAACAGTGGCCAATTAGGGACTAAAGAAATTCTTGTGAATGCGGAGGGCATTACTGAGGTATTGAGTACTTTGCTGCTTCATTAAAGAAGAGGTTTCTGTTGATGACAGCAAAGTGGGAGGCAATAGACAAACTGGTGAGGATAAAAATCAATAAAGATTAGGTACTTGTACCACACTCCAGGGCATACACTCCAACCTGCCCATATCGCAGGGCTGGCAGGGTTCAAAATAGAAAAGTCACTGAGCTCAGATGGAATTCATCCTATATTACTGAGTGATGTAGGGGTGGAAATTGTAGAGGCTTTGGAATACAGCTGTGGTTCCAAAGAATGGGGACATTGTAAATGTTGTACTCCTGTTCAAGAAAACAAAGAGGAGAAACAAGGTAACTACAGTTCAGTCAGCCCAACATTGGAATTGGGGAAACTTTTAGATATGATAACCCATGACAAAATTAATTGTCACTTGGAAAAATATGTTAATTAAAAAAATCAGTACAGATTTGTTGAAGACGAATCTTGATTGACTAACGATTGAATTATTTGAAGTAACAGAGAGGCTTGTGGATTTAACAGAGGATTTACAATCGATATCAATGAATTGAATGAAAGGATTGAATGTATAGTTGCTAAATTTGCTAGTGACACAAAGATAGGCAGGCAAGTAAGTAAGTTGAAGAGGGCATAAGGAGACCATAAAAAAATACAGATAGGTTAAGTGAGTGGGCAAAGATCTGGCAAATGTAGTATAATGTGGGAAAATGTGAAACTGTCCATTTCGGCAGGAAGAATAAAAAAACAACATATTATTTAAATGTAGAGAGATTGAAGAACTGAGTGGTACAGAGGGATCTGGGTGTCCTGGTACATGAATCACAAGAAGTTAGTATGCAGGTACAGCAAGTGATTCGGAAGGCAAATGGAATGTTGGCATTGATTGCAAGGGGAATGGAATCTAAAAGTAGGGCTGTTTTTCTACAGTTGCACAGGGCCTTGCTAAGACTGCACCTGGAGTACTGTGTACAGTTTTGGTTTCCTTTATTTAAGAAAGGATATAAATACATTAGAAGCAGTTCAGAGAGGGTTCACTCGATTGATTGCTGCGATGAGGGGCTTACCTCATGAAGAAAGGTTGAACAGGTTGGGCCTAGACACTTTGGAGGTTAGAAGAATGAGAGGTGATCTTACTGAAATATATAAGATCCTGAGGGGACTTGATAGGGTGGATGCTGAGGGATTGTTTCCCCTTGTGAAGAAGTCTAGAACTAGGAGACACAGTTTAAAGATAAGGTGTCCCCTGTTTAAGATGGAGATGAGATTACATTCTTTTCTCTGAGGGTCATTAGTCTCTGGAATTCTCTTCGCCAGAGAGCAGTGGAGGTTGGGCCATTGAATATATTTTTGAGTTAGATTTTTGATCACTAAGAGTGTTGTGTTATGGGGGGCAGACAGGAATGTGGGGTTGAGGTTACAGTCAGATCAGCCATGATCTTGTTGAATGGCAGAGCAGGATCGAGGGGCACATTGCCTACTCCTGCTCCTAATTCTTCTGTTGTGTTATTATAATTGGTGGTTTGTATATAGATTTTCAGAAGATGTTTTAGGCTTCAATCTTGCTAACAAGTCTATTCTATGTGATTAAAGGTTTTAGTGGCAGCATGGAAACCCCAAGATAGCTAAAGGAAAGCAGAGCGTAGTGGTGAAGTTATTTTTCAGACTGGAGGGAGGTATAAAGTGGTGTTCCCCAGGGAATGGTATTAGGATCCACTGCACTTTTTGATATATATTAATGACCTGGATTTGGGCATCATTTCAAAGTTGAAATGTAGTAAACAATGAGGAGGATGTAACAGACCTCAGGAAGGTGTAGCCAGACTGCTGGAATGGGCAAGCACATGGCAGATGAAATTTAAGGGCATGGTGATACAATTTGGAAGGGAGGATAAGAACATAAGAACTAGGAGCAGGAGTAGGCAATTCAGCCCCTCGAGCCTGCCCCGCCATTCAATACGATCATGGCTGATCTCATTTCGACCTCAACTCCAATTTCCCGCCCTCTCCCCATAACCTTTCAACCCGTTACTAGTTAAAGATCTCTCTATCTCCTCCTTAAATTTATTCAGTATCCCGGCATCCACTGCAGTCTGAGGTAGTGAATTCCACAGATTCACGACCCTTTGAGAAAAGTAATTCCTCCTCATCTCTGATTTAAATCTACCACCCCTTAGCCTAAAACTATGGCCTCTCATTCGAGAATGCTCCACAAGGGGAAATATCCACTCCACGTCTACTTTGTCTATCCTCTTTAGCATCTTATATACCTCAGTTAGATCTCCTCTCATCCTTCTAAACTCTAGCGAGTATAGGCCTAAACTGCTCAATCTCTCCTCATAAGACAAGCCCCGCATCTCTGGAATCAATCTAGTGAACCTCCTCTGAACCGCCTCCAGTGCAACTACATTTTTCCTCAAGTAAGGGGACCAAAACTGTGCACAGTACTGTAGAGAGAGAATGTAAACTAACGGGCACAATTTCAAAGGGATGCAGAAACAGAGACTAGGGGCACATGTATCAAAACAGTGAAGGAACGGTGATATATTTCCAAGTCAGGATGGTGAGCGGCTTGGAGAGGATCTTCCAGGTGGTGGTGTTCCCATGTGTCTGCTGCCCTTGTCCTTCTAGGCAGTTGTGGTCATGGGTTTGAAAGGTGCTGTCTAAGGAGCCTTGGTGAATTCCTGCAGTGCATCTTGTAGATGGTACACACTGCTGCTACTGTGCATCGGTGGTGGAGGGAGTGAATGTTTGTGGATGTGATGCCAATCAAGTGGGCTGATTTGTCCTAGATGGTGTCCAGCTTCTTGATTGTTGTTGGAGCTGCATTCATCCAGGCAAGTGGGGACAGGCTTTGGAGAGTTAGGAGGTGAGTTACTCATCGCAGGGTTCCTAGCCTCTGATCTGCTCTTGTAGCCGCAGTACTTATGTGGCTAATCCAGTTCCGTTTCTGGTCAATGGTAACCTCCAGGCTGGTGGAGGATTCCTTGATGGTAATGCTATTGAATAAGGGGGAACTGGTTAGATTCTGTTTTGTTGGAGATGGTCATTGCCCGATACTTGTGTGGCGTGAATTAAGTGGGGAATGGTATCATAGTGGTAATTGGACTGGTAATCTAGAGGCTCGGACTAATGGCTGTGGAGAAAGGAGTTCAAATCCCACCACAACAGTTGGGAGCGTTTAAATTCAACTAATTAATCATAAATATAAAAGTAAGCTCAGTAATAATCCTAAAATTACTGGATTGTCATAAAAACCCATCTGGTTCACTCATGTCCATCAGGGAAGGAAATCTGCCATCCTTACCTGGTCTGATCTACATGTGACTCCAGACCCAGAGGATGTGGTTGGCTGTTAACTATCTGTTGAAAGGGCCCTCGTTGAAGGCGGCTCACTACCAGCTGCTCGAGGGCAGTGACACCCACCCGCAGGAACGATTTAAAACAAAAAGATTGTCACTTGCCACTCAGCCCAAGCCTGGATATTGTCCAGGTGTTGCTGCATTTGGACATGGACAGCTTCAGTACCTGAGGAGTCGCGAATGGTGCTGAACATTGTGCAATCATCAGCGAACATCCCCACTTCTGACCTTATGATGGAAGGAAGGTCGTTGATGAAGCAGCTGAAGATGGTTGGTCCAAGGACACTACCCTGAGGAACTCCTGCAGTGATGTCCTGGAGCTGAGATGACTGTTCTCCAATAACCACAACCATCCACCTTTGTGCTAGGTATGACTCCAACCAGCAGAGAGCTTTCCCCTGATTCGAGTTTTGCTAGGGCTCCTTGATGCCACATTCGGTCAAATGTAGCCTTGATGTCAAGGGCAGTCACTCTCACCTCGATGAGGATGATGGGAACACACTTCAGGAGGACATAGACTGGTGGAATAGGTGAGCTATCGCAGATGAAATTCAAAGTAATAAAATATGAAGTGAAGATATAGGCATGGTGTACAAAAGCCAGGAAGTTATGGTCAGCCTATTTTAAAAATTAGTTCGACCCCAGCTATAGCAACATGTCCAGTTGTGGGCCCCACATTTTGAGAGGGTCCAGACAAAGTTTACTAGAATGGTTCCAGGAATGAGTGACTACAGTTCTGTGGAGACACTGGAGAACCAGAGAAGGCTGGACGGAGATTTGATAGAGGTGTTTAAAATTATCAAGGGTTTATTAGAGAAAATAAAGAGAAACTATTTCCAATGGCTGAAGCGTGAATAACCTGAGGACACAGATCTAAGGTGATTGACAAAAGACCTTGAGGAGAGATGAAGAAACATTTTTACATGGTGACTTGTTGTGATCTGGGATGTATCGCCTGAAAGGGTAAAGGAACCAGATTCAGTCATAACTTTCAAAAGAGAGTTGGATAAATATTTAAGGGGGAGAAACTTGCAGCACTGTGTGGAAAAGGCAGGGGAATTTTCTACTCCTGTGCTCTTTGGGGTGTTACCCCCTGTGAGTGGTCTGCAGTGAATCCCAAGCTGATTCACTGGGTGAATTCTGCCAGTTAATGCATATGATTCTGACCTTAAACACTTGTTATCAAGTCCTGAGATTGTTATTAATCTGAATTTGAGTGTTTTTCAGCAGGGTCTCTCCCTCCCTCTTTCGATTTTTACCAGTTACTCTCCCTGTTTTCACAGCATCCCTCTGTGTGCGGTGGCTTATTGGAGTGACAGAGATTGGAAAAGGGTCCAGTTACGGAAACCAGGAATTTAAGAAGAGGATGTAGAAGTATTAATGGAAAGACTTCGAGCTGCTTATTGAAAATAACTTTATGAATTTTTAGGAATGTTTTGCTCTTCTCTACTGACAGCAACTAACAGTGACCAGGAGACAATAATTGGCTACTCCATAATCAACCTGTGAATGGGCAGCTGTGCTGACCACCAATCCACACCATTGACTCCCCTCTGTCCACACTTACCCATCCCTGTCCATGGTTCCTAAACCCCCACACACACCCCCCTTCCACCACCTCTGTTCTGAGACCCTGTGAACTGACAAAAGATTTTGTTTAACAGGTGACTGAGTTTGTAACCGTCCATTCAGATTCTTTTTATAATGTTTACTGACTGATGCTGTTAGAATCCTTACAGTGCCGGTGATTGTCACTGCACTGACCCATCACTAATGGATCAGTGACACTGGCACCAAGGGGACAGTGCAGTGTTATTGTGGCTGCCTACTGACTGAATTTAAACTCAAGGATGAGATGAATGTCATCCAGCATACACAATAGTAACTTTCTGTCTCTGAGTGAGAGACGTAGTGATCCCTGACTCCACACCAATTCCACCCCCCCTTCCCACATCTCTATCCTCTATAACCTTCTCCCTTCCTCCTGCCCCCCCCCCATCTCCTTTTCTTACCCTCCAATCTCCTTTTTGCCCCCCCACCCCAAACCAAGTCTCCACTCCCAGATTCCAGACTGAACTTGCTTTCAGAGATCAATGATTCTTACTTTAATTTCATCAAATCATGTCACTGACTTTTTTGAGCTTAGTGGTGAGATTATGAAGGTAATTTGAGCTGAGGTTGAATTTGGGGTCTCTTCTGGAACTCTAATATGCAGCCTGCCTACTCTCTCTCTCTCTCGATCTTGAATGCTGACTCTGCCCAGGACCAGACCCCAGTGTGTGAATCAGGACCGGGGGGTTGACAAGTGTATTTGAGCTCTGAATAAGCAGGAGTAGGTTCATCATTTGATTGGTCTGTGGCACAGGATGAGGTCACAGTGAGACAGTGCTGAAGACCCCACCCCCCCAGCCCCTGCTCCCACTCTCCAAGTTGGGGGAACGGTTCTTTGCTGCGCTGTGTAACAGTACTCCCCCAGTCTGAGGGTGTCTGTGCTGTGTGATGGGACCCCCAGTCTGAAGGGGATCTGTGCTGTATGATGGGCCCCCCCCCACCGTGTGAGGGGGTCTGACATGGCACTGATATAAAGCACACAGTCTGAGCTGGATTGATTGGATTTAGAGGAGAGTTTCTTACTCCACCCCTCTCCCCCCAGCCCCTTCCAGCCTCTAATTGATCATCCCAAATTCTCCAGTTTTTTTTGTTTCAGTCTTAACAGCAATGTGACATTACACCTCACCTCCTGATACCACGCAAACAGGTCAGCTTCCATTGTGAGGAGCATGCGATTGTTAACACAGAGCTGGGAGCAGGGGAAATCTGGATTCAGGAGGATATCCAAGCCAACATTTTAGGGTTCCAATTGTATTTACAATGTGCAAGTGGAGCTTTATGGGTGGATTTCAATGATGCTGGGATTCTGGGCAGTGAGCTAACTGCGCAGTGAGGTATTCAGTGGAACCAGTAACTAATTGCACTTTTGTGTTAATTTTTAATCTTTGGAAAAACCCATTTTGGGACTTTGAGCACCCTCTGGTTTTAATCCCATTACACTCCAAATATATTGTTAGAAACCTCTGTCTACAATGGGTTTAGATTACAATTGAGTTCGTTCTTAATTTCCTCAAAGGGTTGAATGGCTCCATCCCTTTTATCTCGAAGTATAACACAATCGAGTAACAGAGAAAGTGCCTATGTATGTCTACATTGTGTGCATGTCTCTGTTTCCTCTGTAGGTGAACTCTATTTTCGGACTCTAATCCCTACATATTTGGAGCTCAGAATTTAAAATGAAGCATTTGAAAATAGCTGGAACTGTATTAGAACGAGAGTTGCCTGTGTCGGTATCTATCACTTCCACCTTTCCCAGAGTCATGGGGCTCAGGTGAGGAGTTGATTCTGATAATTGTTGCTTAGTTATATAATTGGAAAAAAAACTATTTATAATTACTAACTCACTCTGAAAATGTTAACTCAGTGTCTGTGGCCACAGCGCCGATTACATTCACAGACTTCATTCCCTATACCTGCTCCCTCCCCAGTCCTGGCACTGGAAGAGAGCTGAGACCCCTTTGTCCAAAACTTGCTGCTCTCTCCACCCCCCACCCCCCACCACCACCTGCCAGAATCCTGTTACACTCAGAGTAGGAAGAGTTTTTGTGTTATCCTGTGAGCTGCTCGTCACAGGGCTCCTGGCTGTGCTCGTTTATACACCACACAATTGTGGAAAGCACGATTTTAAAATAAAACAAAACCAACAAGCTTGGTCCAACAAGTAAATGGGCAAATATACTAGGAATTCAACTTAAAGTCAGGAAGCCAAGTGTATGCAGGAGATAATCTCACCTGGGGTGGGTTGTGATAACTTTACATCAGCACCATTGTTGGAGAGTTGATAGGATGAAAATTGCAAGAATTTGGGGGAGGCGAGGGGAGTGGGGTTGAGTAACCTGTGGGGAGAAGTGAACACTGAGCTCGGTTTATTCTTTTAACGGAACTGAGGTTGTAAGCACTTAAAAGTAAAAGTCTGAATGGACTTTGGACTGTGATCTGATCCTGGGGTGTGACCACTTTACCTCCCTGGGGTTGCAAGCGGCTCACGGCACTGACTGTGTGAGTTGTTCTCTTTTTCATCCAGTTCCTCACTTTGTGATGAAGGCAGCGCAGGATAACATATCATAGGAAAGGGGCATCATTTCAGGTTTATTAATGTAGCAGTGTGCACTGAGAGGCAGCTGTGTGCTGTCTAACCATTTTGTCCTTCCTTCAAGCAGTCACTGAGACTGAGGGCCCCATCTGGCATTCTCGTCAGCACTCCAAATCCAGCACAATGCCGAAAGATTTCAAATAAAAACAAAAATTGCTGGAAAAACTCAGGTCTGGCAGCACCTATGGAGTGACTTAACATTTTGAGCCGATACGACTGCTGTTCAAAGCTCTCCAACAATGCAGCTTGTGTAATGTTATTACAACTCTGTCTCTCTCTCCACAGATGCTGCTGGACTTGCTGAGTTTTTCCAGCATTTTTTGTTTTTATTTCAGATTTCCAGCAGCCACAGTATTTTTCTTTCAGCCAAGTTATTTCACATTGACTGACATCATATACAACAGGGCTGAGGGAATGGGAAAAATTCCCCATTAGAGAAAGCACTTCAGAGATGGTGGAACGTTGTGAAGCTTTACTCCATCTAACCCCGTGCTGTACCTGTCCTGGGAGTGTTTGATGGGGACAGTGTAGAGGGAGCTTTACTCTGTATCTAACCCCGTGCTGTACCTGTCCTGGGAGTGTTTGATGGGGACAGTGTAGAGGGAGCTTTACTCTGTATCTAACCCTGTGCTGTACGTGTCCTGGGAGTGTTTGATGGGGACAGTGTAGAGGGAGGTTTACTCTGTATCTAACTCTGTGCTGTACCTGTCCTGGGAGTGTTTGATGGGGACAGTGTAGAGGGAGGTTTACTCTGTATCTAACTCCGTGCTGTACCTGTCCTGGGAGTGTTTGATAGGGACGGTGTAGAGAGAGCTTTACTCTGTATCTAACCCCGTGCTGTACCTGTCCTGGGAGTGTTCAATGGGGACTGTGTAGAGGGAGCTTTACTCTGTATCTAATCCCGTGCTACACCTGTCCTGGGAGTGTTTGACACTGGTTATGAAGAGAGATCTGGTCCCACACTAATTCCCCACCTGGGATGTGCGGAATATTCACTTATAAAAAGAGTAATGATTTTTGTGGTAGTTCATTTTAATAAAGGTGTAATAAAAATATTAGTGTGGGTATTTCCACGCAGAGAGGACCTGGACTCTACTCAAGACTCCTTCCCCCACCAGAGGAGTTTCACTACACTCCTGCATGGGGATAGCGGGAGTCAGAATCTTGGACATAATCACTCGATATAAATCAACTGATCTATACACCCAGTGCACATGGGTTAAATAGCCCTTATAAATGCAAGAGGCAGCCTGACTCGTGGGCTGTGGGGCTGCTTATTGCCATTCAGGACTGTCATGGGCAGTTTCTGACTGCAGGTCCTTCCTTTGAATGCTTGTCTGTTTTTCCCTCTGTTACACAGTCCCGAGTAACGGTATCAAGGCCTGGGCATGGACCTACTAATAAGTGTAGATGAGTGTGTAAACACACTGGAGCCATGATGTTAGTGTTATTGGAGTTTAGCGTTAATGAATCAGTATACTCCATACAGTCCTCTGAATGGGACAGGACCCTTTCTGTCTTCCTGCCATTTGAGTTGTGGCCCTGAGCGCCTGATTCTCACCGTTTTGCATGTTCTGCTAAATGTCTACATGGACTTTCAGGGATTAAAAATTTGAACTGGATGAATCATGCCCCAGCTTCACCGGACTGGGCTGAGAGCTGTTATAATCTTGCATTTCAGAATAAACAAGTAAACAATTCCACTGTTCCAGTGTTGGGTTTGATGCTGTTGTCGAGAAGATTTCACCACCTTGAGCCATGGGGCATCTTATAAAAATAACCCCATTAAACCCCACCCCCTCTAACCCCTCCCCTCTCTCTCTCTCTCTCTCTCTGCCTCTGGGACGGAGAGCAGAAACTTGCTTGAAGAGGTAGGTTTTAAAGATGGTTTTGGAGGGAGGGAGGTTTAGCGAGGGAATTCCAGAACGTGGGGCCGGGAAGCTGGCAGTAATGCATTTTACAAATATAAGTTCAAGAATTGGACTTGGAAAATTGTCAAGGTTGTTCTACTATTTAAGGAGAGCAGGGAATCATTACAAAACTATAGGTGCATTGGTTTTCATGTCGGTTCTGAAGAGGTGACTAGAATCCATTACTGCAGACAGAGAGTGTGATATAGAGCCATCATGAATTCGTAAAGGGTGTGTTTAAAAACAATTAAATTAACCGAGGAAGTGCCAAACCTGGTAAATAAGGAAGTGCCAATGTCCTGTTACTTATACCCAGAAGGTGTTCAATAATGTTGCACTTAACAAAAATAAGAGTGCAAGGAATTGGAGGCAACTTAATGGCTTGGATAGAGAATTGTATAGGACAGAGATAGTAGGGATAATGGATGGGGAATTGTATAGGAGGATGGAGTTAGGGATAATGGATGGGGAATTGTATAGGAGAATGAAGATAGGTTAGATGGGGAATTGTAGCAGAGGATGGATGCAGCTGGGATAGTGGATGGGGAATTGTATAGGAGACAGTAGGGATAATGGATAGGCACTCACATTGTCATGATGCAGCTCGTGATGTCCCCCACGGATTTGGATGGCGTCTCAGCTTTTCACTGTATTTATAAATGATTTGGATGAAGATATATGAAGGCAAAAAGACTGCAGCCGGCTAACTGAGTGATGACTTGGAGTTTGGTGAGAGGGAAGTTCAGTGAAAGGAGAGAAGGAGTCGTTTGTTTCCCCTTTCTATCTTTCTCATCCCATAGAAATTGGTTCTTGCTCTACGACAGGGAAAGGAGCTAGCTGTGGTGAGTATCTGGTAAGTTCCATTCTATCCCTAAGGTTTAAAATAGTGCACAATTTGGTAAAGTTAATAAAATATATAAAAGTGCAACATAAATAAGTGATTAATATAATTAAGTAGTTATTTAAAACACATTAAGAATGGCAGGTCAGGTGATGTGTCAAGGCTGCAGCATGTGGGCGCTTCTGGGTAACATTGTGATCCAGGTCAAACACGTCTGCAGTAAGTGTTTGTGGCTCGAGGAGCTTCAGCTCAGAGTCATTGAGCTGGAGGCTGAGCTGCAGACACTAACACATGAGGGAGGGAGAAAGTTACCTGGATGCTCTGTACCAGGAGGCAGTCACACCATTAGGATAGGGTCTTCTGATTTGTTCAGTGGCCAGGGCCATGAGAGTGTGACTGTGAGTGAGGCAGGTAAGGGGACCCAGAGGACAGGAGTGTGAACCACTGCAATTGTCCAACAGGTTTGAGGGTGTCTCAGTTTGTTTGGATGAGAGTTGGGGCTGCAGGGTGGATGGGCAAACTGACCATGGCACTGTGGGACAGGAAGCTGTCCAAGTGGGGGAAGCAAAAAGGAATGTAGTGATATTATGGGACAGCTTTGTAAGGGGATTGACACTGTTCTCTGGATCAAAGATTGAGAGTCCAGAAGGCTGTCTGCCCAGTGCCAGGGTTTGGGGCATCTGCTTGGGTCTGGAGAGGAACTTGCAGTGGGAGGGGGAGGATCTAGTGGTCATGGTCCATGTAGGTACCAATGACACAGGCAGGATGAGGAAGGAGGCTGTCAGTATGATGAGCTAGGCACCAGTTTAAGAAGCAGAGCCTCAAAGGTAAGAATTTCTGGGTTATTACCTGAGCCACATGCACATTGGGATAGGACAAATAAGATTAGAGAGATGAATGTGTGGCTCAAAGACTGGGTGTGGGAGAAGGTTCTGGTCTGTGGGGCATTGGCACCAGTATTGGGGAAAATGGGATCTGTACAGTTGGGATGGTCCATACCTGAACCGTGCTGGGACTGGTGCCCTCACGAGCCACCAAACTGGGGAAGTAGAGAGGGCTTTAAACTAAATAGCGGGGGCAAGGAATCAAATTTGGGAAGATGTGGTAAACCAAAGAGTAGAGACAAGGCAAGAGAGATGTGGGAAATGATAAACAGACTATGGCAGGAAAGGACAGAATACAAATCTAAGAGTACATCAGATAAGGCTAGCCACGGCAAAAATAATAAAAGGACAAAACTAAAGGCTGTATCTAAACGCATTTAGCATTGGAAACAAAACAGATGAACTGATAGCGCAAATAGAAATAAATAAGTACGATCTGATACCCTTTACAGAGACATGGTTACAGGATGACCTAGATTGGGACCTGAATATTGAAATGTATGTGACATTTAGGAAGGACGGGAAGTTAGGAAAAGATGGAGGGCTGGCTCTGTTAATTAATGATGGCGTTAGCATATTAGAGAGGGATGTCCTAAGTTCAGGAAACCAGGATGTCGAAGTGGTTTGTGTTGAGATGAGGAATGATAAAGGCAAGAATTCACTTGTGGGAGTGATGTACAGGCTCCTGATTGTAACTACACAGGAGGTTAGGGTATCAAAGAAGAGATAGTGGGAGCTTGCCAGGAAAGGTGCAGCAATAATCATGGGGAATTTTAATCTACATATAGACTGGAAAAATCAGATGGGCAAAGGTAGCGTAGATGAGTTCATAGAATGTTTCCGGGATAGTTTCTTAGAACAGCATGTTCTGGAGCCAACCAGAGAGCAGGTTATACTAGACCTGGTGTTGTGCAACAAGATGGGATTAATTGATAACCTTCTAATGAAGGCCCCCCAGGTAACAGCGATCATACGTTTGAATTTTATATTCATTTTGAGGGAGAAATGAGTGCATCCAAGCCTCATATTTTAAACTTAAATAAGGGGAATTATGAGGGCACGAAAGCAGAGCTAGCTAAAGTGAACTGGCAAAAGGGATATATAATAAAAGTTCAGTGGGAGACATTGAAAGGGATATTTCAGAATACACAATATATATATTCCAATGAGAAAGAGGAATTCCAAGGTGAGGACCCACCATCCATGGTAAACCGAAAAAGTTACAGACAGTGGCAAACTTAAAGAAAAAGCATATAATTATGTAAAGACAGGTGACAGGTCAGAAGATTGTAAAGAATATAAAGAACAGCAAAGAATGACAAAAAGATTAATAAGGAGGGGGAAATTAGAGTATGAGCTAGAAATATAAAGATGGATAGTAAAAGTTTCTATAGATAAATAAGAAGAGTTAACAAAGTGAGCATTGGTCCTATAGAAAGTGTGTTTGGGGCATTGATAATGGAAAGTAGGGAGATGGTGGATGAGCTGAACAGGAACTATGCTTTGGCCTTCACTGTAGAGGATCCCAGAAATAGCTGTAAATCAGGAAATGGGAGGGAGGGAGGAACTCGGGACTATTACAATCACCAGGGAAGTGGTATTAAGCAAATTGTTGGGGCTGTGGGCTGACAAATCCCCAGGTGTGTGTGGACTTCATCCTAAAGTCTTGAAAGAAGTGGCTAGTGAGATTGTTGATGCACTGGTTTTAATTTTCCAAAATTCCCTGGATTTGGGGAAGGTTCCATTAGATTGGAAAATAGCAAATATAAGCCCTTTATTCAAAAAGGGAGGGAGACAGAAAGCAGGAAATTACAGGCCAGTTAGCCTTAACATCTGTCATAGGGAAAATGTTCGAACCTATTATTAAAGATGTTATAGCAGGGCACTTAGAAAAATTCAAGGCAATCAGGCAGAGTCAACATGGTTTTGTAAAAGGGAAATCATATTTAACCAATTTATTGGAGCTCTTTGAAGGAGTCACATGCACTGTGGATAAAGGGGTACCGGTGGATGTGCTGTACTTAGATTTCCAGAAGGCATTTGATAAAGTGCCACATCAAAGGTTATTGCAGAAAATAAAAGCTCATGGTGTAGTGGGGTAACATATTGGCATGGATAGATGATTGGCTAGCTAACAGGAAGCAGAGAGTAGGCATAAATGGGTCTTTTTCTGGTTGGTAGGATGTGATGAGTGGTGTGCCACAGGGATCAGTGCCGGGCCTGAACTTTTTTACATTTTATATAAATGACTTGGATGAAGGGACTGAAGGAATGGTGGCTAAATTTGCTGAGAGCACAAAGATAGGTAGGAAAGTAAATTGTGAAGAGGACATAAGGAGGTTACAAAGTGACATGGGTTAAGCGAATGGGCAAAGATCTGGCAAATTAAGTATAATGTGGGCAAATGTGAAATAGTTAATTTTTGCAGGAAGAAGAAGAAAGCTTATTATCTAACTGGTGAGAGATTGCAGAGCACTGAGATTGAGGGATCTGGGTGTCCCAGTGCATAAATCTCAAAAGGTTAGAATGCAGGTACAGCAGGTAATTAGGAAAACTAATAGAATGTTATCATTTATTGTGAGGGGAATTGAATACAAAAGTAGGGAGGATATGCTTCAGTTGTACAGAGCATTGGTGAGACCACATCTGGAGTATTGTGTACTGTACTGGTCTCCTTATTTAAAGAAAGATGCATATGTGTTAGAAGCAGTTCAGAGAAAGTTTACTGGACTAATACCAGGAATGGGCGAGTTGTCTTATGAGGAAAGGCTGGACAGGTTAGTCTTGTATCCACTGGAATTTAGAAGAGTAAGAGGTGGCTTAATTGAAACCTTTAAGATCTTGAGGGGTTTTGACAGGGTGGATGTGGGGAGCAAGTTTCCCCTTATGAGGGAATTTTTTTTATGCGTTCATGGGATGTGGATGTTGCTGGCTAGACCAGCATTTATTACCCATCCCTAATTGCCCTTGTTCATAGGGCATTTAAAAGTCAACCACATTGCTGTGGCCTGGAGTCACATGTAGGCCAGACCAGGTAAGGACAGATTTCCTTAGTGAATTAGATGGGTTTTTACAACAATTGGCAATGGTTTCATGGTCATCATCAGACTTTTAATGAATTTGAATTCCACCATCTGCCCTGGTGGGATTTGAACCCATTACCCTGGGTCTCTGGAATACTAGTCCAGTGACAATACCACTATGCCACCACCTCCCCTAATCTAGAACTAAGGGGTGCTGTTTAAAAATAAGGGGTCGCTCATTTAAGACCGACGATGACAATTTTTTTCTCTGAGCGTTATGAGTGTTTGGAACTCTTGCTCAGAAGACAGTGGAAGCAGAGTCTGACTGAATGTTAGAACAGGCTTGAGGGGCTGAGTGGCCTACTCCTCCTAATTCTTCTGTACACATGTATATCCTAGTTTGCCGATAACACTGTTAGGTGGCACAGTAAATCATGAAGATGGGAGCAAAAAGTTACAAAGGGACATTGATAGATTTAAGTGAAGAGGCAAAACTGGGATAGAGTTCATTTGTGGGGAAGTGTGAGGTCACCTACCTTGGGCCAAAGAAAACAAGATCAGAATATTTACTAAACTGAGGAGCTGAGGACTGTGGTGGAACAGAGGGATTTGTGAATCACTGAAAACAAGTAGACAGATGCTAAAAATAAAATTGAAAGACCAACATCCTCTTAGTCTGTTTATTTCAAAAAGCTGCAAGTCATGTCACCGTTTATATAAAACTGGCTACATCATAGCTTGAGCATTTCCATTTTGAGCACTGCTCCTCGAGAAGGATGTATTACCCTTAGAGGGACCGTCCTGTAGATTCACTGGAATGATACTGGGGCTGAAAGGGTTAAACTGTTAAGTTAGATTGCATAGACTCAGCTTGCATTCCCTTGAGGTAAGGAAGATTAAGGGGTGATTTAATTCAAGTGTTTGAAGATTAAAGGATTTAATAGGTGAAGAGAGAGAAACTATTTAATGTGGTTGGAGATTCCAGAGCAAGGGCACACAATCTTAAATTCGAGCCAGGCTGTTCAGCAGTGATATCAGGGAGTACTTGCACATACAGTGGATTGGGAATCTGGAACTCTCCCTCCCACCCACCTCCCACCTTTTTGGTGAGGGTATAAAGGTCTATGGAGATAAGATGGGTAGGTGGAGTTAAATACAGATCAAGCAAGATTTCATTGAATAGTGGTGGAACAGACTCAAGGAGATGAATACCCTTTTTAGTGCAGGTGGTGGCTGGGTGTTGTGATATAATTCAGTTTCTCTGACTCCACAGTGCTGTTTGCACCCCAAGAGTGGGATCTGGCTAGGTGAGTTGATTGTTGTAAAAACCCATCTGGTTCACTAATGTCATTTAGGAAACGAAATCTGCCGTCCTTACCTGGTCTGGCCTACATGTGACTCCAGGCCCAGAGCAAAGTAATTGACTCTTAACTGCCCTCTGAAATGGTTGAGCAAGGTACTCAGTTCAAGAGCAATTAAGGATGGGCAATAAATGCTGACCTTGCCAGTGACACGCACATCCCATGAAAGAATAAAAAGTGTGCTCTATGATAGGGGAGATGGAACATGTAGAGTGAATAATCAGTTTGATTTGGAACAATTGACTCAGAGTGAACTGTCCTGTTGTGCAATGGCATCCTGGCTGAAGTTGCACAATTACACCGGTTTGTGTAATATGTCATGGTTCCTGACTATTTATATGCCAGTCAGGAACTGTCCCCCAGTGAGAGTCAGCACCTTCAGGAACAGTCTCCCAGTGAGAGTCAGCACCTTCAGGAACTGTCCCCCAGTGAGAGTCAGCACCTTCAGGAACTGTCGCCCCAGTGAGAGTCAGCACCTTCAGGAACTGTCCCCCAGTGAGAGCACCTTCAGGAACTGTCCCCCAGCGAGAGTCAGCACCTTCAGGAACAGTCTCCCAGTGAGAGTCAGCACCTTCAGGAACTGTCCCCCAGTGAGAATAAGTACCTTCAGGAACTGTCCCCCAGTGAGAGTCAGCACCTTCAGGAACTGTCCCCCCAGTGAGAGTCAGCACCTTCAGGAACTGTCCCCCAGTGAGAGCACCTTCAGGAACTGTCCCCCAGTGAGAGTCAGCACCTTCAGTAACTGTCCCCCAGTGAGAGTCAGCACCTTCAGGAACTGTCCCCCCAGTGAGAGTCAGCACCTTCAGGAACTGTCCCCCAGCGAGAGTCAGCACCTTCAGGAACAGTCTCCCAGTGAGAGTCAGCACCTTCAGGAACTGTCCCCCAGTGAGAATAAGTACCTTCAGGAACTGTCCCCCAGTGAGAGTCAGCACCTTCAGGAACTGTCCCCCCAGTGAGAGTCAGCACCTTCAGGAACTGTCCCCCCAGTGAGAGCACCTTCAGGAACTGTTCCCCAGCGAGAGTCAGCACCTTCAGGAACTGTCCCCCAGTGAGAGCACCTTCAGGAACTGTTCCCCAGCGAGAGTCAGCACCTTCAGGAACTGTCCTCCAGTGAGAATAAGTACCTTCAGGAGCTGTCCCCCAGTGAGAGTCAGCACCTTCAGGAACTGTCCCCCCAAGTGAGAGCACCTTCAGGAACTGTCCCCCAGCGAGAGTCAGCACCTTCAGGAACAGTCTCCCAGTGAGAGTCAGCACCTTCAGGAACTGTCCCCCAGTGAGAATAAGTACCTTCAGGAACTGTCCCCCAGTGAGAGTCAGCACCTTCAGGAACTGTCCCCCCAGTGAGAGTCAGCACCTTCAGGAACTGTCCCCCAGTGAGAGCACCTTCAGGAACTGTCCCCCAGCGAGAGTCAGCACCTTCAGGAACTGTCCCCCAGTGAGAGTCAGCACCTTCAGGAACTGTCCCCCCAGTGAGAGTCAGCACCTTCAGGAACTGTCCCCCAGTGAGAGCACCTTCAGGAACTGTCCCCCAGCGAGAGTCAGCACCTTCAGGAACTGTCCCCCAGCGAGAGTCAGCACCTTCAGGAACTGTCCCCCAGCGAGAGTCAGCACCTTCAGAAACTGTCCCCCAGTGAGAGTCAGCACCTTCAGGAACTGTCCCCCCAGTGAGAGTCAGCACCTTCAGGAACTGTCCCCCCCAGTGAGAGTCAGCACCTTCAGGAACTGTCCCCCCAGTGAGAGTCAGCACCTTCAGGAACAGTCTCCCAGTGAGAGTCAGCACCTTCAGGAACTGTCCCCCAGTGAGAGTAGCACCTTCAGGAACTGTCCCCCAGTGAGAGCACCTTCAGGAACTGTCCCCCAACTAAAGTCAGCACCTTCAGGAACTGTCCCCAGTGAGAGTCAGCACCTTCAGGAACTGTCCCCCAGTGACAGTCAGCACCTTCAGGAACTGTCCCCCAGTGAGAGTCAGCACCTTCAGGAACTGTCCCCCCAGTGAGAGTCAGCACCTTCAGGAACTGTCCCCCCAAGTGAGAGCACCTTCAGGAACTGTCCCCCAGCGAGAGTCAGCACCTTCAGGAACAGTCTCCCAGTGAGAGTCAGCACCTTCAGGAACTGTCCCCCAGTGAGAATAAGTACCTTCAGGAACTGTCCCCCAGTGAGAGTCAGCACCTTCAGG
Source organism: Isurus oxyrinchus (assembly GCA_026770705.1). Lineage (NCBI taxonomy): Eukaryota > Metazoa > Chordata > Chondrichthyes > Lamniformes > Lamnidae > Isurus > Isurus oxyrinchus. The sequence goes on from JANJGN010000018.1 coordinate 115,532,166, forward strand.
AACTGTCCCCCCAGTGAGAGTCAGCACCTTCAGGAACTGTCCCCCCAGTGAGAGTCAGCACCTTCAGGAACAGTCTCCCAGTGAGAGTCAGCACCTTCAGGAACTGTCCCCCAGTGACAGTCAGCACCTTCAGGAACTGTCCCCCAGTGAGAGTCAGCACCTTCAGGAGCTGTCCCCCAGTGAGAGTCAGCACCTTCAGGAACTGTCCCCCCAAGTGAGAGCACCTTCAGGAACTGTCCCCCAGCGAGAGTCAGCACCTTCAGGAACTGTCCCCCAGTGAGAGTCAGCACCTTCAGGAACTGTCCCCCAGCGAGAGTCAGCACCTTCAGGAACTGTCCCCCAGTGAGAGTCAGCACCTTCAGGAACTGTCCCCCCAGTGAGAGTCAGCACCTTCAGGAACTGTCCCCCAGCGAGAGTCAGCACCTTCAGGAACTGTCCCCCAGCGAGAGTCAGCACCTTCAGGAACTGTCCCCCAGCGAGAGTCAGCACCTTCAGGAACTGTCCCCCAGCGAGAGTCAGCACCTTCAGGAACTGTCCCCCGGCGAGAGTCAGCACCTTCAGGAACTGTCCCCCGGCGAGAGTCAGCACCTTCAGGAACTGTCCCCCGGCGAGAGTCAGCACCTTCAGGAACTGTCCCCCGGCGAGAGTCAGCACCTTCAGGAACTGTCCCCCGGCGAGAGTCAGCACCCTCAGGAACTGTCTCCCGGCGAGAGTCAGCACCCTCAGGAACTGTCTCCCGGCGAGAGTCAGCACCCTCAGGAACTGTCTCCCAGCGAGAGTCAGCACCCTCAGGAACTGTCTCCCAGTGACAGTCAGCACCTTCAGGAACTGTCCCCCCAGTGAGAGTCAGCACCTTCAGGAACTGTCCCCCAGTGAGAGTCAGCACCTTCAGGAACTGTCCCCCAGTGAGAGTCAGCACCTTCAGGCACTGTACCCCAGTGAGAGTCAGCACCTTCAGGAACCGTCCCCCCAGTGAGAGTCAGCACCTTCAGGCACTGTACCCCAGTGAGAGTCAGCACCTTCAGGAACTGTTCCCCAGTGAGAGTCAGCACCTTCAGTAACTGTCCCCCAGTGAGAGTCAGCACCTTCAGGAACTGTCCCCCAGTGAGAGTCAGCACCTTCAGGAACTGTTCCCCAGTGAGAGTCAGCACCTTCAGGAACTGTTCCCCAGTGAGAGTCAGCACCTTCAGTAACTGTCCCCCCAGTGAGAGTCAGCACCTTCAGGAACTGTCCCCCAGTGAGAGTCAGCACCTTCAGGAACTGTTCCCCAGTGAGAGTCAGCACCTTCAGTAACTGTCCCCCAGTGAGAGTCAGCACCTTCAGGAACTGTCCCCCAGTGAGAGTCAGCACCTTCAGGAACTGTCCCCCAGTGAGAGTCAGCACCTTCCAGAGAAGAGTAAATTTGTTGAGTGCGAGCTTCCCATGTTTTTGGGTAGAGGGCTGTGTACAAATTCAGGTTGATGTTAGTACTGGAATGTGGTGTTTACAATTGGCCATTCAGTCACTTGGTGGAGGAGAGAAGATGTGTGAATTGGTTTATTTACCGGACAAAGTAGTAAAATTCCCGAATCCAAGCCAATCTGTCACATGTTGGTTCTTGTTGGTAAGAATCATTTGTTGCAGGCACTTCACCCGCCCTTGAACTCACATGGAGCTGTTGTTTCTCAGTAGAATGTCCATCACTCCGGCAGACGCCAGCATCATCAGTTTAGCTCGGAAATCTGGGTCTGGAGCTTCCAGTGTTCTTCCAAACAAAATTAGAATAACAATTCATTTAATCACCCATGGCATTGCTCACCCAGATTCTCTCTTCCAATAACTCACTCCTACTCCTGTCCTCAGATACAAATTAGGAGCGGTAGTGAGCCTAGTGGGTCTCATTACTTTTCTTTCTTGTTACTCTCTTGCTCTGCCTCTCTACTTTTCAGGAAGACTCTGCTTGGTCTTCTCCCCATAAACTTCTGCTGTTCTCTTTGATAATCTATCCTCACTCTGTGTCCCTCCCCTCTCCTCCTTTCTGCACCTCTCCCACTCATTTCTGCACTACTCATTTTCTCTGTATCTCAGTTTCGATCCTTTTTTCCTCTTTCATGTGGACCCAAGGCTCCAAGTTACCTTGTCCCTGGCTCCTAGTTACAGAAATGGTGATCTCTCCTCTCTGCAAGAGCAATCCACTACTTTGTGCAGAAGGTATCCCCGAGTCACATTATAGCCCAGGAGAGCATTTCTGTCATTAATGAAGTGGGAAATGGGGCAAGGAGAGAGTCAGAGGTCTGTGAGTGCTGAGGATGAATCTTTAGATTGTGTTAGGATGATTGATTGTTTGAGTCAAGGTATCTCAGGATATGGAGCAAAGGAGACTGAAAGTGAATGAACTACAGGTTCTAACTGACTACAGGAGAAGAACAAACTCTCTCCATTTCTCCGTCACTCAACCAGGCCAAGTTCCAGGTCTTAACTTTCCCTCAGCAGCTGAGAGTGAGTCAGAAACTTACCACAGCCTCACTCAGACAGGCATCAGCTATCTAAGTCACTTCCCAAATACCATCTTTTCTTTACTCATTCACAGGATGTGCGCTTCATTGGCTGGGCCAACACTTATTGCCCATCCCTAATTGCCCTTGAGCTGCCTTCTTGAACCGCTGCAGTCCATGTGTTGTAGGTACACCCACAGTGCTGTTAGGGATGGAGTTCCAGGATTTTGACCCAGTGACAGTGAAGGAACGGCCGATATATTTCCAATTCAGGATGGTGAGTGAATTGGAGGGGGACTTTGAGGTGGTGGTGTTCCCATCTATCTGCTGCCCTTGTCCTTCTTGATTGTAGTGCTTGTGGGTTTGGAAGGTGCTGTCTAAGGAGCTTTGGTGAATTCCTGCAGTGCATCTTGTAGATGGTACACATGTTGCTAATGTGCGTCGGTGGTGGAGGGAGTGAATGTTTATGGATGTGGTGCCAATCAAGTGGGCTGCTTTGTCCTGGATGGTGTCAAACTTCTTGAGTGTTGTGAGAGCTGCACTCATCCAGGCAAGTGGAGAGTATTCCATCACATTCCTGACTTGTGCCTTGTAGATGGTGAACAGGCTTTGGGGAGTCAGGAGGTGAGTTACTCACCACACGATTCCCAGCCTCTGACTATGGCTATATGGCTAGTCCAGTTTTCAGTTTCTAGTTAATGGCAACCCTGAGGATGTTGATAGTGTGGGATTCAGTGATGGTAATGCCATTGAGCATCAAGGGACGATGGTTGGATTCTCTCTTGTTGGAGATTGTCATTGCCTGACGCTTGTGTGGTGTGAATGTTACTTGCCACTTGTCAGCCCAACCCTAGATATTATCCAGGTCTTGCTGCATTTGGACATGGACTGCTTCAGTAACTCAGGAGTCATGAATGGTGCTGAACATTGTGCAATCATCAGTGAACATCCCCACTTCTGACCTTATGATGGAAGGAAGGTCATTGATGAAGCAGCTGAAGATGGTTGGGCCGAGGACACTACCCTGAGGAACTCCTGCAGCTGAGATGACTGACCTCCAACAACCACAACCATCTTCCTTTGTGCTCGTATGACTCCAAGCAGTGGAGAGTTTTCCCCCTGATTCCCATTGACTCCAGTTCTGCTCGGGCTCCTTGATGCATGGGTGCAGTGCTGCAAAAGATTCAACAATCTGCTGCACTCTGCAGAAGTGAGTTGGTATTGATCAGTGTGTTGAAGTGTTAAGGGCTGGCCATCCCCCCTGTGGAGCTCAGGGGTGTTAGAGTCTGGGTGCCAACTGCCAATGATGCCCTGGCTGCTTGGACTGCTCGAGGGCCACGACCCAGATGTGCCCTGCCAGGTGTTCCTCAGCTGGGGTTGGCCAGGCTGCAATGGTGCTGCAGGTCGAGAGTGGACTCATCAATGCTCCTCTATCCTTTCAGGAGAAGATAAGCCATAATTGAGAGACAGGCAGAGATCCCCCTCAAACCTCCTCATTTATACAAGGTACGAGATGGACGCCTTGGAGCTGGAGAGCCGCCACCCACCTCAGTGAGCCTCTCATGGAGAGGCTGGGGTGTTAGATGAAGGTCAAAGTGCAGTGCACAGAGGTGAGAATTTCGGATGGTGCAAACATTCTTGTGTAGTCTCACCATTGATGCGAGTCTCAAACCTGGATTCCCCTTTGATCATTGAAAGATGATGGCACCATGATGCAGATCTCTAAGGTCTCACCAGGGTGCCTGGCTTGTACAGTGACAGGTGATAACTTTAACTAATGACATGTCCCTGTTCTCCCTTAGGTTTGCCACCACACACCCAATTGCAGGACTCCAAAGACCCACCCTGACACCAGAGGATCACTGGGCTATTGATGCACCTGCTTCACACCCCCTCTCTGAACCAGGCACCAGCGCAGATACCAGCTCCTCAGGCATTGGATCATCGGCAAGAATGTTGGTGAACAGAGGTGAGGGCACTTCACACTCACTTGAGGAGCAGGCGGTGGCACAGAGTGTGCCCAGGGGGTCAGCAGTCAGGGGACTGCTGGAGACCGGGATGATACTCAAAGGCAGGTGATGAGTCTCTGGAGTCGTCCATTAGGCAGCAGATGTTGGATGTCCAGTGAGATGTGTGAGAGGATCCAGTGGAGATCCATGAGGGTCTGTGTGTCATGGTCTCTGATGGAGGAGTGCCTGCGGGGCATGAAGACTGTGTTGACCCTCATGGCCAAGCGCACTGCCTCCTCCATGGAGAGAGTGGTGACTCTCATGGAGAGGCAGCTCCAGGGACAGAATCAGGGGTTCCTGGGGTTGTGCTCAGACCTGCAGCCCTCACACAGGCAATGACCTCAGGTGGTCAGTGTCCATGGAGATGGATGAGGTACCCAGTATCCCAGCTAGGTGCCTGTCCATCAACGGTGAGCAGGGAGGTCCAAAGTGACCTCACGTTGTCGCATGAGCTGCCTGTTGTCTCTGCGGGCTCCTCAGGGCACTCTGGATGATGGCAACAACTCCTCCGCTCCTCTGCCAGTGACGTTGGCATCAGATGAGGTTGCGGTGACTGGGGAGATGCCAGCTGTGGCACTGTCCGCTCCCTCCCAGGCAGGGTCAGCACGGGCTCTACTGACCAGAGAATGACTGCCAAGGTCATCAAGGGCAACAGGACAGCAGAGTGAGCCGGCTGTCTCCAATGCCAGTGTCAGCGAGGGGGGAGAACCTAGACACAGCAGTCGTAAACGTAAGTTTAAAGCACCATGAGCACAAGAGGGGCTGGTCACGGGTGATCTTCTGTTGTGCAATGTTTTGTTTAGTTAACTGGTCTGGGGTTGAAGATCACAGAAGGTTCTGTTAACTTGTTTTGACTGTCAACATGAGATGAATTTTTATTGTCATAATGGCCTGAATATGTTTCACTTTTTTATTTAATGTGGTTCAGATAGGCCAGTATGTAACGCTGGACGTTGGTGGCTCTAAGCTTTATTGCACAGGCACTGAGTGGACTTTGGGGTCATTTCAAATATCCGGGATGGAGGTGGCAGCCCTGGCATGAGGGGGAAGCAGATCTTTAGTAGCCTAGCTGAAGGAGCGTCGGATCAAGGCATCCCTGGTGTCCCTGCCTCCCTGGAGGATACAGAGGTCTGCCTCTACACCATCAGCATTCTCCTCACCGTACTCCTCTTCTGACTCACTACTGGGTTCATCCTCTGTGGCCTGTGCAGCTGCGTCAACATCCTCTTCCTCCTGTGGTTTCCCCCTTGCCAGTACCAGATTGTGAAGAGTGCAGCAGGCAACCACTATCAGTGACATCCGCTCTGGGGGAGGTATTGCAGTGCCCCCTCTGGTCCAGGCATCCAAACCCTTGTGGAGGCATGGCCCCTGTTAAAACGCTGCTCTGCCTCTGTTCTTGGGTGGCAAAGAGGTGTCATGAGCCACCTTTTCAACAGATAGCCATTGTGACCCAGCAGCCATCCATCCAGCCGGGCTGGAGCACTGAAGAGCCCTGGCACCTGGGAGTGTCTGAGGATGTAGGTGTCGTGGGAGCTGCCTGGGTACCGTGCACAGACTTGTAGAATCAGCATCCTCTGGTCACACACTATCTGCACGTTCGTGGAGTGGAATCTCTTCCTGTTGACGAAGGCACTGGGTTCACCTGCTGGCACCTTGATGGCCACATGTGTACAGTCTATAGCACCCTGGACACGGGGGAAGCCAGCAATGGCCACAGAGCCTCTGGCTCGCTGTGTCTGGCTGGCCTCGTCCGTACAGTCAAGAATAAAGGTCAGTACCTGCCTGAACAGAGCATCTGTCACCAGCTTGAGTCATGAAAAAGTACTGGGGAAACTAATGGGGCTAAAGGCTGATAAGTCCCCTGGACCTGATGGCTTGCATCCTAGGATACTAAAGGAAGCAGCTACAGAGATAGTGGATGCGCTGTTATCAACCTTCCAAGAATCCTTAGATTCTGGAAAAGTCCCAGAGGATTGGAAAACTGCCAAAGTAGCATCCTAATTCAAAAAGGGGTGGAGACAAAAAGCAGGTCATTATAGGCCAGTTAGCTTCACATTTGTCACTGGGAAAATGTTGGAGTCTATTATAAAGGATGTAATAGCAGAGCATTTATAAATACATAATATAATCAAGCAGTCAGCATGGCTTCATGAAGGGGAAATCATGCCTGACAAATTTATTAGAATTCTTTGAGGAGGTAACAAGCAGGATGGATAAAGAGGAACGAGTAGATGTAATATATTTGGATTCCAAAAGGCATTTGATAAGGTACCACACATAAGGCTACTTAAGATAAGAGCCCATGGTGTTGGGGGTAGTATTTTAGCATGGATAGAGGATTGGCTAACTAATAGAAGATAGAGTTGGGATAAGGAGGGTATTTTCAAGATAGCAACCTGTAACTAGTGGAGTGTCACAGGGATCAGTGCTGGGGCCTCAATTATTTACAATATATGTTAATGACTTGGATGAGGGAAATGAACGTACTATCGCCAAGTTTGCAGATGACACAAAAATAGGTGGGAAGGCAAGTGCTGAGGATGGCACAAAGAGTCTACAGAGGGATATAGACAGGTTAAGTGAGTGGGCAAAAACTTGGCAGATGGAATATAATGTGGGAAAATGTGAGGTTCTGCACTTTGGCAGGAAGAATAGAGGAGCTGAATATTATTTAAATGGAGAAAGACTGCAGAAAGCTGCAGCACAGAGGGATTTGGGATCCTTGTGCATGAATCCCAAAAAACTAACATACAAGTTCAGCAGGTAATAGGGAAGGCAAACGGAATGTTGGCCTTTATTTCAAAGGGAATGGAGCATAAAAATAGGGAAGTCTTGCTAATACTATACAAGACATTAGTTAGACCATACCTAGAATATTGTGAACAGTTTTGGCCCCCTTATCTAAGGAAAGATGTATTGGCATTGGAGGCAGTCCACAGAAGGTTCACTAGGTTGATCCCGGGTATGGAGGGATTTTTTTATGAGGAGCGGTTGAGTAGGTTGGGTCTGTACTCATTGGAGTTTAGAAGAATGAGAGGTGACCTTATTGAAACATATAAGATTCTTAGGGGGCTTGACAGGGTAGATGTTGAGAGGTTGTTTCCCCTTGTGGGAGAGTCTAGGACCAGAGGACATAATCTCAGAGTAAGGGGTCACCCATTTAAGATGGAGATAAGGAGGAATTTCTTCTCTCAGAGGGTAGTGAATCCGTGGAATTCTTTACTGCAGAGGGCTGTAGAGGCTGGGTCGTTAAGTATATTCAAGGCTGAGATAGTCAGGTTTTTAATCAGTAAGGGTTATGGGGAAAAGGCAGGAAAGTGGAGTTGAAGATTATCAGATCAGCCATGATCTCATAGAATGGCAGAGCAGACTAGATGGGCTGAATGGCCTACTTTTCCTACGCCTTATGGTCTAACTGGGTCAGCTGATTGGGAGATTCTACACCAATAGTCTGGATAGAGCCAGAGGCATAGAAGTTGAGGCCATTGTGACCTGCAGAGCCACTGGCATGGGGTGTCCACCCACACAGTCGGAGCTGATCTCAGGCCTGATCATCTGGCAAATGGAGGACACCTGGCCTCGGCCTCCTCTCCCTTCTGCCCCTCTCTTCCTGCTCAGAGGAGGTGCCTCCAGCAGAGACCACAATCCCCATTGCCAGGGTGACAGAAGGCTGTCTGATTGATAGCTGCAGGGCCCAGATGATTTGAATCTTCTGGGGGCCTTGGAGAATATCAGTCAGCCTGAAATGAAGCTGGGGAATGCTCAGAATCAAGCTGCCAAGTTCAAATAAGCAAGCAGCAGCAAACTATCTCCTAAACTCCTCGCTACTCACTGCCAATGCTGCTGACCCTTTTTATCCTGCCCTTGGGTGATGTTTTGTTCAAAGGGGATTGCCCATGTGACGAGTGTGAAAATACACGGGCAACGTAAAATCACAAACAATCACCTTTTTAATGGCCTTAAGTTGCCTTTTAATTGTTGGTGGGTGCGGGTCAGATACCCGCTCGCGCCTGGTGACCTGAATTTGCTCATGTGTAGGATGATGTCAGGGCGCTCGCCCAATGGCATCTTCTGCTATTTCACGTCCGTTCAGGTTGGACACGCACCTCCCTCAAGGCATAAAATTCTGCTCAGTGTGTGGCCCCCGTACCCCAGTGAGAGTCAGTGTGTGTGTGTGGTACCCGTACCCCAGTGAGAGTCAGTGTGTGTGGGACCCGTACCCCAGTGAGAGTCAGTGTGTGTGGGACCGTACCCCAGTGAGAGTCAGTGTGTGTGGGACCCGTACCCCAGTGAGAGTCAGTGTGTGTGGGACCCGTACCCCAGTGAGAGTCAGTGTGTGTGGGACCCGTACCCCAGTAAGAGTCAGTTTGTATGGGACCCGTACCCCAGTGAGAGTCAGTGTGTGTGGGACCCGTACCCCAGTAAGAGTCAGTGTGTATGGGACCCATACCCCAGTGAGAGTCAGTGTGTGTGGGATCCGTACCCCAGTGAGAGTCAGTGTGTGTGTGGGACCCGTACCCCAGTGAGAGTCAGTGTGTGTGTGGGACCCGTACCCCAGTGAGAGTCTTTGTGTGTGGGCCCCGTACCCCAGTGAGAGTCAGTGTGTGTGTGGGACCCGTACCCCAGTGAGAGTCAGTGTGTGTGTGTGGACCCGTACCCCAGTGAGAGTCAGTGTGTGTGAGACCCATACCCCAGTGAGAGTCAGTGTGTGTGAGACCCGTACCCCAGTGAGAGTCAGTGTGTGTGGGCCCCGTACCCCAGTGAGAGTCAGTGTGTGTGTGGGACCCGTACCCCAGTGAGAGTCTTTGTGTGTGGGACCCGTACCCCAGTGAGAGTCAGTGTGTGTGTGTGGACCCGTACCCCAGTGAGAGTCAGTGTGTGTGAGACCCGTACCCCAGTGAGAGTCAGTGTGTGTGGGCCCCGTACCCCAGTGAGAGTCAGTATGTGTGAGACCCGTACCCCAGTGAGAGTCAGTGTGTGTGGGACCCGTACCCCAGTCAGAGTCAGTGTGTGTGGGACCCGTACCCCAGTCAGAGTCAGTGTGTGTGCGACCCGTACCCCAGTGAGAGTCAATGTGTGTGGGACCCGTACCCCAGTGAGGGACAGTGTGTGTGGGACCGGTACCCCAGTGAGAGTCAGTGTGTGTGGGACCCGTACCCCAGTGAGAGTCAGTGTGTGTGGAACCCGTACCCCAGTGAGAGTCAGTGTGTGTGGGACCCGTACCCCAATGAGAGTCAGTGTGTGTGGGACCCGTACCCCAATGAGAGTCAGTGTGTGTGGGACCCGTACCCCAGTGAGAGTCAGTGTGTGTGGGACCCGTACCCCAGTGAGAGTCAGTGTGTGTGGGACCCGTACCCCAGTGAGAGTCAGTGTGTGTGGGACTCGTACCCCAGTGACAGTCAGTGTGTGTGGAACCCGTACCCCAGTGAGAGTCAGTGTGTGTGGGACCCGTACCCCAGTGAGAGTCAGTGTGTGTGGGACCCGTACCCCAGTGAGAGTCAGTGTGTGTGGGACCCGTACCCCAGTGAGAGTCAGTGTGTGTGGGACCCGTACCCCAGTGAGAGTCAGTGTGTGTGGGACCCATACCCCAGTGAGAGTCTGTGCGTGTGGGACCCGTACCCCAGTGAGAGTCAGTGCGTTCAGGTGATGGGGCGGTGAAGTTAAAGTATAAAATTGATTACCTTTGTGCTCGAACAGGATTTTTGCTCATATCTCTCAGTGTCTGTCTGAAGTGTGGATCATTGATTATCGAGTTTATCTCAGGATGCTGTGAAATTGCGTTTAACTTTTCCTCACTCTCTGGGCTGAGACCAAGTGATTGGACAAAGTGTTTTGTGGAAGTGTTGTTGCGTCTCTGAAGATGTTGTCCTATTAGATCAAAACTGACATGAGATTCATGAAATAGCCCCGGAGCAGTGTTAAATTCAGCCGAGAGTCATTAAAATCCTGTCCTGCTTGCAGCTCTGTCTGGGTCTAATATCGTCGAGTCATTTACTGCACAGAACAAGGCCGTTCAACCCATCGAGTCCATGTATGGCTCTTTGCAGAGTAATCCAGTCAGTCTCACTCCCCCACTCGCTCCCTGTAGCCCTCTGAAGATTTCATCCTTTCAAGCGTCCATCCAATTTCCTTTTGTTTCTGCTCCCACCTCCCTCCTGTACATCGAGCTCCAGGTCATCACCACTCGCTGCATAAAATAAATATTCCTCTCCTTCCCCTGCATCTCTTACCTAAAACTTTAAATCTCTGCTCCTGTCCATGTACTATCAGCTAATGGGAAGCACTTTCTTTGTTTACCTGATCTAAGCCTGTGAATCCTGGACATCTCTGCCGAATCTCCACTCAATCTCCTTTGCTCCAAGGAGAACAGTGTAGCTTCCCCAACCTAACCTTGTTGCTGAAATCCATCAACCCTGGAACATTTCTGGTAAATTCCCTCTGCACCTTCTCAGGGACCCTGACATCCTTCCTAAAGTGTGGTGATCAGAACTGGACACAAGACTCTAGTAGTGGCCCTAACCAGAGTTTTATAAAGTTTCAGCATAACTTCCCTGCTTTTGTACTCAATACCTCTATTTATGATGCCATAATCCCATCTGCTTCACTAACCTCTCAACATGCTCTGCCACCTGAAGCAATTGATGCACATACAGCACCCCCTGTTTTTGATTCCCTTGTTGGAATGTGCTTAGCCTGTACCTAAAGCTTCTCTTCCTTAAAGATCACCTGCTCTGTTACAGTTTTTCCTGCCAGTCTCTGGTTCCATTTTCCCCTGGCTAGATCTTTCATCATTGTATTGAAATTAGCCCTCTTCCAATTTAGAAGTTCTCTTGGAACTTGTGACTGGGGCTCAGGAAGCTGCTGAATCCTATGTGGGCACAGGACTAACTGCTCCTCACTCCTCACTACTTCATTTATTGAAAAGCAGAGGACTGCCTTTGAGGCATCAGTATTTCCTGATTCATGGAATGTCACAGCACAGAAGGAGGCTGTCCAGTGAGTCCCGCTTGCCTCTCCTCATTCCCTATAGCCCTGGAAATTCCTCCCCTTATAATATTTATCCAGTTTCTTTTTAAAAGTTCCTGTTGAATCAGCTTCCACCATCCTTTTCAGGCAGCACCTTCCAGATCATAATTAGCTGTGTAAAAATAATTCTCCTCATCTCTCTTGTGTTCTTTTGCCAATTATCCTGAATCTGTGTCCCTCTGGTTACCGACCCTCCTGCCACTGGAAACTTTCTACCTCTGTCCACTATCAAGACTCCTCGCTTGCTCGCTCAGAGCCGCTGTCTGGCCAGTAAATTCCAGCCTTAGCTGCTTGGGCTAGATTTGAATAATTCTGTAACTTGGCAGATTTGGGAAGATGTGTATATGTGTAACCAACACGGAGTTAACAACGGAGGACCATGAGCAGCCAAAACAGTCCAAATAAATCAACCAGGGAAAAGCAACACCGAACCATGGTCAAATCACACAGAGTGCGATTGCCTCACTCTCTGGGCAGATCATTAGGAGATAACATCCCTGCTGCAAATCGATCTTTTACACTCAGCTGAGAGTCATGGAAAAATAGCACCCCTGACAGTGCAGCATTCCCTCAATACCCCATTGAAGTGTCAGTTTGATTTGTGGGCTTAAGACCTGGAGTAGGACTTGGACCCAGGTGCACCTGATTCAGAGGCAGGAGTGTTACTACAGCCAATAGTCAAATAGAGCAGTGATCTTTATAAATGTACTGTCACTTAGTATGGTACTGAAAGTTGGACGATATCACACTGGCCTATACTGTCTGCTTCTGCATCAAATTATTGCTTTGGGTCCAACAGCTTTAAGAGCCTCACTATCTACACACAATCTGTGGAGAAGCGACTGTCACATTCTTACCCATGGACAAGGAAGGACATCAATACTCACCCATAATCTCAACCAGATCTTTGATGAAGATCAGCTCCTCATCACTTTCTTCAAAATGCTGCATAAATCCCTCAGGATCCTCATGAAGCCGTTTCATGGTGTGGACAAAGCGGGGGTCTCGCATCTGCCAGTGTAGGCGGGCGTGTCTGTTGATTGCAGCCTCCACATCTGGATGTCCCCAATCTAAAGGAAAGGTCAGATAGGCTCACAGAACATTCCTGGCTGAGGAGTGAGAGGGATGTCAGTGATGTCATTATATCTTCACAAGGATATTTTCTCAACTACTGCACAGAACCATCGGGTCCCTGTGTTGATGCCACGGTTTGGGACCAGGTTTATTGTGGTTCTGCATTCACTCTGTTTGACCCTACCCCAAGGGAAAAACCCCTGACCCTGGGCGGGGGTAGAAGTCAGGCCCTGGGATTTCAATTTTAGCTAAGCTGACAGTGTCCAATCCCCCCTGGACCCCAGCCACACAGCACTGAGGCCCTTCTCATACTGTATCCATCTGTGCCCCCCTCCCCCAGGCTCTCTTTCTCCACCCTCTCCCCTGGGCTCCCCTCCCCCAGGCTCCGTGGCCCCTCCCCCAGGCTCTCTTTCTCCACCCTCTCCCCTGGGCTCCCCTCCCCCAGGCTCCGTGGCCCCTCCCCAGGCTCCCCTCCCCCAGGCTCTCTTTCCCCACCCCCTCCCCTGGGCTCCCCTCCCCCAGGCTCCGTGGCCCCTCCCCAGGCTCCCCTCCCCCAGGCTCCCCTCCCCCAGGCTCCGTGCCCCCTCTCCCCGGGGTTTTGCTTCCCCTCCATCCCCTGGGCTCTCTCGCACGTGGACTGGGTGTTTTCTGGAGTGTTTGCGGGCGATCCACAATCCTCTCCCCTCGCACAGGGAGTGATGTTGGAGCGATTGGCCCTCCTCATGGTGACCCTCAGTGAAGCGGATCTGGAATCAGGGAGATATCATGAGATTCACCAAACACCGATTGACAGTTGGCAAAAGAGAGGCACAGGGAGGAACAATGGAACAGAAAAGATACTTGATTTCATTCAGGGGAATGTAGAGGGGCAAATAAGCAAAGTGAGGTTGGGGGATTTAGGAAATTGTGACCTGACTGTGAAAATGTGAAAGATTAATAAATGTTTGGGTGAGGGAGCGGACTGGAGAACGTTCAGAGAGATTGGAAGGGAATTGAGGTGGATGCTGGGTAACAAAGAGAAATCAGCAAAGTGTTGGGTTCAGTATGGATAAGGAGAGAGATTAAAATTAAGCACCACACAACTGTGGTACTTGTAGGGTTGGAGAAAGGTCACATACCAATCGTCTTTATCTGATCCATATATTCCCTCGGGTTATGCTGCATTTTGAAAACATTCTTGCATTTGAGTTTGACCTTGTTCCTGTTTTCCTTATGGTCCTGGTTTGGGATTCCACTCTGAGCTGTCATCTTACTCCTCTGCTGATTCTCCCTCAGATCCATCTTTTGTTGAGAAGGTGCCTCCCTTCCAGTTGGGCTCTGGTGAGACCCGGTGCTCAGGTTGTGATTAGGGCCCTCACCCTTCACTGGCTCCTTTTTCTGCGAGTAAGGGGACACTTTGCGTGTATCTGAAGACAGACGGACCCCCTTCCCCAAAAGAAACCCCTTCCTCAGGCCAGCAATGTTTCTGTCCATGCTCTGTTGCTGCCGCTCAGCGTCCCTGAGCAAGAAACCTCTCTGCAGACCACCAAATACACCTGGACTCCCTCCACCTCCAACATCCCCTGGTGGTGTTTGCAGCTTTGTCCTCTCATTCTCTCTCCTTCCCTGAGGAATCAGAAAATGACTGGTTCAGTTTCATGCAGGTCAATGGTTATCTATCTCATTCCTAACCCTGCATGTCCCAGTGTAAATTGAGCTGATTGCTCGATGATTTTCACTGCCTCTGTTTACCTGTCAGTTTCTGGCTGTGTGTTGCAGTGTTCTGAAGGCTCACTGCCCTGGTTCCTGTCTCTGTCTCACCCTCCCTCCCCTCCTGTGTACACTCTGTGCTTCAGTTCAGTAAGAACAGTGCTCCAAAAGCCCTCACTTTAAAGAGGCCATTGAGGATGTGCTGCTGCTTTCTCCCATGGTAGGAAGGTACCAGGAAGAGAAGGAGGCCCAACAGAGGAAGCCAGGCACAGACCCAGTGCTAACTGCTAAGGGATATCACCTGCACATGGCCATTGAGCAGAGGCAGGCTTCAGCTTGTGGGCAAGGCCACAGAAAAATCCATCTGACTGGCCAGGTAAAAAAATGTGAGGAGTCCAATGTGATACAGCTTTTATCTTCATTCACAGGATGTGGGCATCACTGGCTGGGCCAGCATTTATTGCCCATCCCTAGTTGGCCTTGAGAAGGTGGTGGTGAGCTGCCTTCTTGAACCGCTGCTGTCCATGTGGTGTAGGTACACCCACAGTGCTGTTAGGGAGCGAGTTCCAAGATTCAGAGCTGAACTCCTGAGGTGAGGTGAGAGTGACTACCCTTGACATCAAGGTAGCATTTGACCGAGTGTGACATCAAGGAGCCCGAGCAAAGCTGGAGTCAATGGGAATCAGGGGGAAAACTCTCCACTGGTTGGAGTCATACCTAGCACAAAGGAAGACAGCTGTGGTTGTTGGAGGTCAGTCATCTCAGCTCCAGGACATCACTGCAGGAGTTCCTCAGGGTAGTGTCCTTGGCCCAACCATCTTCAGCTGCTTCATCAGTGACCTTCCTTCCATCATAAGGTCAGAAGTGGGGATGGTCACTGATGATTGCACAATGTTCAACACCATTCGCAACTCCTCAGATACTGAAGCAGTCCATGTGCAAATGCAGCAAGACCTGGACATTATCCAGGCTTGGGCTGACAAGTGGCAAGTAACATTCATGCCACACAAGTGTCAGGCAATGACCATCTCCAACAGGAGAGAATCCAACCATCACCCCTTGACATTCAAAAGCATTACCATCGCTGAATCCCCCAGTATCAACATCCTGGGGGGTTACCATTGACCAGAAACTGAACTGGACTAGCCATATAAATACTGTGGCTACAAGAACAGGTCAGAGGCTGGGAATCCTGTGACAAGTAACTCACCTCCTGACTCCCCAAAGCCTGTCCACCATCTACAAGGCACAAGTCAGGAGTGTAATGGAATAATCCCCACTTGCCTGGATGAGTGCAGCTCCCACAACACTCAAGAAGCTGGACACCATCCAGGACAAAGCAGCCCTGCTTGATTGACACCCCATCCACAAACATTCACTCCCTCCACCACCGACAGTAGCAGCAGTGTGTGTACCATCTACAAGATGCACTGCAGCAACTCACTAAGGCTCCTTCGACAGCACCTTCCAAACCCATGACCATTACCATCTAGAAGGACAAGGGCAGCAGATAGATGGGAACACCACCACCTGGAAGTTCCCCTCCAAGTCACTCACCATCCTGACTTGGAAATATATCGCCGTTCCTTCACTGTTGCTGGGTCAAAATCCTGGAACTCCCTCCCTAACAGCACTGTGGGTGTACCTACACCACATGGACTGCAGCGGTTCAAGAAGGCAGCTCACCACCACCTTCTCAAGGGCAACTAGGGATGGGTAATAAATGCTGGCCCAATCAGCGACACCCAGATCGGATGAATGTATAAATAAAAATAAGCATACACACATTGTGGTTCTGTTTTTTCATTCCTCATGGAGCTTCTTAGTCTGATCCTATCAAATACTACTTGCTCCTCGATTACTGTCCAATACACTGACTTGATGCACTTTACTCCTCTTTTCTACTTCTTTAGGATGTAAACACATTGGAGGCGGTTCAGAGGAGGTTTACTAGATTGATACCTGGAATGAGTGGGTTGTCTTATGAGGAAAGGTTGGACAGACTGGGCTTGTTTCCACTGGAGTTTAGAAGAGTGAGGGGTGATTTGATTGAAGTATATAAGATCCTGAACGGCCTTGACAAGGTGGGTGTGGAAAGGATGTTTCCTCTTGTGGGTGAGTCCAGAACTAGGGGGCACTGGTTTAAAATTAGGGGTCGCCCTTTTAGGACAGAGATGAGGAGAATGTATTTCTCTCAGAGGGTTGTGTGACTTTGGAACTCTCTGCCTCAGAAGGTGGTGGGGGCGGGGTCATTGAATATTTTTAAGGCAGAGGTAGATAGATTCTTGTTAGGCAAGGGAATCAGAGGTTATCGGGGATAGATGGGAATGTGGAAATCGAAACACAGACAGATCAACCGTGATCTTATTGAATGGTGGAACAGGTTTGAGGGGCCGAATGGCCTACTCCTGTTCCTATTTCTTATGTTCGTATGTATGTATGTTCGTATGTATGTATGTTCTATTTGCTGGTGCCCACTCCTCTGCCAATTTAGTTTAAACCCTCCCCAACCTCACAATGTCCCGTGAGGACATTGGTCCCAGTCCTTTTGAGGTGCAATCTGTCCCTCATGAATAAATACCTTCAGCCCCAGAACGGTTCCCATTTGCCCAGGATTTGAAGCCCTTTGTCGTGCACAATGACTAAAGCTCCATACTGATCCTCTCTTATCTTCCTTTCGACACTCACTGGAGTGGTATTGCGAGTAATCCAGAGATTACTATCCCTGAGGTCCTACTTTTTAGCTTCCTCCTTAACTCCTGAAAATCTGACTGGAGGACCTCAGTTCCTGCTCTCTCCCTGTCATTGGTACCGATGTGTGTACCACAACTTCTGACTCACTCCTTTCCCCCTGTGGAATATTCTGCACTCTCTCTGTGATGCCCTTTACCCTGGAGATGGGGAGGCAGCACACCATGTGGGACTCTCAGTGACAGTTTCAGAAATGTCTGTCCATTCCCCTGACAATGGAATCTCCTATAATGACTCCATTTCTACTCTGTGCTATCCCCTCCTGCGTAGTCCTTTGCCCATTGTCTGGACTGCACTCCTTCAGGGTGTCAATATGGACTGAAATAATGATGTAACTCATCACAGTGTAACAGGCTGCATGCTGTGACTACATGTCTGCTGTGCTGTGCGATTGTACATAAGGCTTGATATATTAACTCAAATTAGCCACTTTTGAATTTGCTAACTTGTCCTTTGTGAGAATACAAGGAATAAGGGAGTGAAAATTGGAATGTGTGCGCTATGTTCCAAAGGAAGGCTGTAATAGGGTCTGTTCTTATTGCAAACATTCCAAAGGTGCAGATACCCTATTAAGGGAATCTTGTAACTCCTGGTTTCATAGTTATCATTAGAGTCAGGGGAGTGAGGAACTTTGAAACAGTGTGAAGGATACACCTGGGTGATACTTACCAAACATGTGGAGTGTTGGGTCTCTTTGGGAGTTTTGTAACAGTCAAAAAGGGCATTTTGAAACAGTTCATGGGGGACTCTGTCCATGAAGGGTGGCATCATCTAGACCACTCACAGAGCTGACCATGCAGAGAGTAACTGATTCCTGATTGCCACAGGTTCTGAACGTATGTACAGAGAGGTATGAGAAAGTTGTACTATCCTTTGTTCCTCACTATACAGCCAGATGTTGGCCAACATGTCAGCAATGATGTATTTCCACATCTGATCAGCCCTCCAGGTCTGAACAGGGGCTAGAAGGGATCAGATGGGCTGAGTATTGTTGAGGGAAGTTGTAAAGCCCTTTAGTCTCCTGGTTGAGTTGGAGAGGAAGTGCCAGTTTTTCTGTAGTTTAGTTAAGGACAGGATGCCTGGGTGATAGAGAGCAGATTTCCTGTGGTTAAAGTGAAGAGGTTGAGGGACGAGGCTGGGGACGACGTGGATGATTCAGCTTTGTGGACATCATGCAGACAACTGGATGTGTAAACATTTGATCTCAACGTTTAAAGTAAGATAGCGAACTGGATCAAAGAAACCAATTGTTCCATATTCAGCTTCAGTGGTGCATTTATAAATTGAGGAAATAACTAAATTGAAAGAAATTAGTTTGTAAGTTTTGCTTTTTATTGATGGTTTGTGCATGATGTTCATCAGTGTGTCATTCATACCCTTGAGATTTGAAACATATTTAACATATTTGTCAGGAAAATATAATAATTCTCATTATGTTATTGGAATTTATTGTAAAATAGCAGTATCCATGTCTAAATGTGTGTGTGTGTGTGTGTGTGTGTGTGAGACTTAATTGGATTAAAGGCAGCTGGTCTGAAGGCTTTGATGTAAACATGGGGGAAGTTTAGCATGTAAGGTGTAAAAGGATGTTTTCATTTTTAAATAAACGAGACTAGATTGTTTTCAAAAGAACGGGTGAAATGTGTCACCTAACCAGGTGAAGTTTAGAAACAGCGGGCAGAAATTTCCGCTCGTCAGGCGGGTGCAAACCTGACCCAGACGAGTATGAAATGAAACGTGATGACATCAAGCGTGTGTCCTGACATCATCGCGCACTCGTGTGATATTTTGCTTGGTGGGTGCACGTGAGAGTCAGAGCCGCACCCGCCATTAATTACCAGACCAGTTAACGCCCTTGACAACCCAACTGATGGCGATTTAACCCTGCCCGGGCGATTTTTCACTCGTCACATGGGCAAAATGGGCAGGCGGGCAACCCAGAATTTGCAAAACCCCATCCATGGGCAGGATAAGAGGGCTCAGCAGCGTTGTCAATGTGAGTAATGAGGAGTTTTAGAGAGAACTTATCGAGATTTATCAGCTTATTCCACGATCGGGGATTCATTCTTAGCATTTCCAGGCTTCGTTTCAGGACTCTGGTGTCTCCAAGGCTCCCTGAGGATTCAGACCAAGTGGACCCTTCCAGGTATCAGACAGCCTTCCCTCACCCTGGTAATGGGCATTGTGCTCTCTGCTGGAGGCACCTCCTCTGAGGAGGAAGAGAGGGGCAGAAGGGAGAGGGTATCCCAGTGACCTGTGGAAGGAGAGGCATCGGCACAAGGGGCACAGGGCCAGCAGGGAGCCCAAGGGGGAAGGGGCTGCAGAAGACAGCACTATCCTGCTGCAGGGTTTACAGGCAGCGATGCAGCTACCTCAATGTGTCTGAGGTGCAATGCCGAAGGAGGCTCCACCTCTCCCAGGAGACAGTGACCTCCATCTGTCAGATGATCGGGCCTGGGATCAGCTCTGACTGTGTGGGTGGACATCCCATGCCAGTGGCTCTGAAGGTCACAGTGACCCTCAACTTCTATGCCTCTGGCTCTTTCCAGGGCTCAGTTGGGGATCTGTGGGGAGTCTCCCAATCAGCTGTCCATAGTTGTGTTAAGCTGGTGACAGATGCTCTGTTTAGGCAGGTATTGACTTTCATTCTTGACTGTACAGACGAGGCCAGCCAGGCTGAGAGAGCCAGAGGCTCTGTGGCCATTGCTGGCTTCCCCCGTGTCCAGGGTGCTATAGACTGTACACATGTGGCCATCAAGGCACCAGCGAGTGAGCCCAGTACCTTCGTCAACAGGAAGGGCTTCCACTCCATGAACGTGCAGATAGTGTGTGATCACAGGATGCAGATTCTACAAGTCTGTGCAAGGTACCCAGGCAGCTCCCATGACGTGTACATCCTCTGACAATCCCAGGTGCTGAGGCTCTTCAGTGCTCCAGCCCAGCTGGATGGATGGCTGCTGGGTGACAAGGGCTATCTGTTGAAAAGGTCACTCATGATGCCTCTCTGCCACCCAAGAACAGAGACAGAACAGCGGTATAACAGGAGTTACGCCTCCACAAGGGCAGCAGTAGAGAGAACCATCTCAAGATGTGCTTCCGATACCTAGACAGTTCAGGGGATGTACTGCAATATCCCCCAGAGCAGATGTCACTGATAGTGGTTGCCTGCTCCACTCTCCACAATCTGGCATTGGCAAGGGGGGGACCTGCTGAAGGAAGAAGATCTTGACACAGCTACACAGGCCACAGAGGATGAATCCAATAGTGAGTCAGAAGAGGAGCACAGTGAGGAGAATGCTGAGGGTGTGGAGGCAGACCTTGGTAGCTTCCAGGGAGGCAGGGACACCAGGGATGCCTTGACCCAACGCTCCTTCAGCTCAGCTGCTAAATAAACGCTGTCACCTCATGCCAGATCTGCTGCCACCGTCCTGGATCTCAGAAATGACCCTTTCCTTTGCCCCCAAGATACATTCCATGGCTATGCAATCAAGTTTTGAACCACCCATGTCCAGCATTACACACTGGCGTACCCTGCACCTACAAAACAAATGAAGCATACTCAGGCCAATAACACAAAACAAATGTAATATGATGTTGGCACTCACAGGTTATGAACAGAACAACATTAGGTGTTGATGATCACACCATTAAAAAAAGGAAAAAAAATGGGAGAATTAAAGATCACCCGTGACCAGCCCCTCTTGTGCTCATGGTGCTTTAAACTTACGTTTATGACTGCTATGTCTAGGTTCTCCCCCCTCGCTGGCACTGGCATTGGAGACAGCCGGCTCACTCTGCTGTCCTGTTGGCCTTGATGACCTTGGTGGTCGTCCTCTGGTCAGTGGAGCCCGTGCTGGCCCTGCCTGGGTGGGAGCGGCCAGTGCCACAGCTGGCATCTCCCCAGTCACCACAGCCTCATCTGATGCCATGGTCACTGGCAGAGGGGCAGAGGAGCTGCTGCCATCATCCAGAGTGCCCTGAGAGGAGCCCGCAGAGACGACAGGCAGCTTGTGCGCCAACTTCAGGTCACTTTGGACCTCCCTGCTCACCGTTGATGGACAGGCACCTAGCTGGGATATTGGGTTGCCCATCCATCTCCCACATGGACACTGACCACCTGAGGTCAGTGCCTGTGTGAGGGCTGCAGGTCTGAGCACAACCCCAGGAACCCCTGATTCTGTCCCTGGAGCTGCCTCTCCATGAGAGTCACCACTCTCTCCATGGAGGAGGCAGTGCGCTCAGCCATGACGGTCAGTGCAGTCCTCGTGCGCGGCATGGACTCCTCCACAACAGAGACCATGACACACAGACCCTCATGGATCTCTGCCAGATCCTCCCGCACATCCCACTGGACATCCAGCATCTGCCGCCTAATGGACGACTCCAGAGGCCCATCATTGCCTTCAACGCAGCATCACCCTGGTCTCCAGCAGTCCCCTGACTGCCTCCACCTACACCCCAAGCGAGTGTTAAGTGCCATCACCAATGTGCACCGAGATACTAGCCAGCGAACGAATGCCCACCTAAGAGCTGGTGTCTGTGCTGGTGCTGGGTTCTGAGAGCGGGTGTGATGCAGGTGCTTCTGGAGCGTGGTGGTCTTTCGCTGTCAGGGGAGCTCCTGGAGGTCCTGAGATTGGCTGCTTGGTGACAGATCTAAGCGAGAAGAAGGACGTGTCATTAGTTTAAGTCATCACATTGTCACTCTGCATGGCCAGGTACCCTGGTGAGACATTGGAGATCTGTATCATGGTGCCATCATCTTTCAATGATCAATGAGGAATGTAGCCTGCAGGCTCCCATCAATGATGAGACTACACAAGATTGCTTGCAGCATCTGAAACTCTCACCTCAGTGCACTGCACTCTTACCTTTGCCTGACACCCCAGCCTCTCCACGGTCTGTTGACCGAGGTACATGGCGCCTCTCGAGCTCCAAGGACTCCTGCTCGTATCTGGAGAGGATGAGGAGGTGTGGGGGTCTTCCGCCAGCCTGTAACCTCTCAATATTGTTATGGGATGTCTTCTCCTGAAAGGACAGAGGAGCATTGATGAGTCCACTCTCTACCTGCAGCACCATTGCAGCCTGGCCAACCCCACCTGAGGTGCACCTTGCTGGACACATCCGGGTCGTGACCCTTGAGCCACAAGGCACTCAGTCAAAGCAGCCAGGGCTCATCTCCCTTGGCCAGCTCCGGTGTCATTGCCAGTTGGCACTGAGATTCTAACACCCCTGAGCTCTACGGGGGGTGGCCAGCTCAAAACACTTCAAAGCACTGACCCATGTCAACATGGTATTCAGCCTTCCTGAGCGCAGCAGATCATTAAATCTCTTCTGCACCATGTCGTGGCTGCTCACCCGGGCTGCCACCTCCTCCCATGCCCTCTTTATGAGGTGCCGTGATCTCCACCCCTCATCCCTGGGGACAGGGTGTCCCTTCTGGCAGCCACCTCCTGCAGGAGGGCAGCGAGGCACTTGTTGGAAAAATGGGGGCTGAGTGCCCAGCTGACCTCACCTCCCGCCTGGCCTCTACATCCTCGTTTACAGCCGTGTCGCAGCAGCTCCGACGTGGGCAGACTCCGTTTTTGAACCAGCCGCCAGGTTGCCATCGGACCTGGTGGACAACAGGCCCCTGCCCCCACCCCACCCCTACTTGGATGTTTGGCAACTGGCGTTCACAGTGGTGGCTTTAATTGGCCTGCCAGCACAAAATCGCAGTTGGGCCCCGATCAGGGGCAGCGGTCAGCTTCCTGACCGTTCCCCCTCACCCCCGCCGAGCCCGCCCAAATGGGCAATATTCTTCCCAGTGTGTTTATGTTTCCCAAAGATTACTGGTAGGATTTAGTGCTATGGGGAATTTTTATTATCAGAAAGATAAAGTCCAATAACATAGTGAAACAATGGGAATTTTCATTCAAAGGGGAAAATATGTTTAAAGGAGTGAAGGCTGTGTGTAAGGGAAGGCATTTTTAAGATCTAACAATTGTGAAAAGCCTTCAGCATCTATACCTCAAGCTGCTGTTTTCAAAGAAGTGAAGTTAAGAAAACTCATTTTGAATTTGACTTGTTCAGGGTATTGTGTGTCACCTTGCCTGGGTCTTTTAAAGTCTGTGTGTCTTTCTGTTGCCTTAACGAAAGTGTAACTGGGAGGCAGATTAAGGGGATTTAGGAGTTATCATAGTCGTAGTTTGTAGATCTATGTATGTGCTTAAAATCATTTCTCTTATTAATAAATGTTTAATCTAGTTTTGTAAAAAGCTATTAGACTTGGTGGTTTTATTACTCCTGAATTCGAGCATGCATCTCGAAATTTATACAAATTGCAAAACAAGTTGTGGCAGTTGTTTCAAGTTTTCCTTTGGGATTTGAACAATTCAGCATTTACCATCACTGTGCCATAATATATCTTAATAAAATTAGTTTGAGAATTTTATCATCCTATACCTTTGTCAACATCGTTACTTATTCTGTTTAAGTCTGAATCCTCCTGACAATCCACGTGTTACAAGGTGTCCGCACTCCCAGCAGCCCCGTGCTGAGTATCTGTATGAGTGTGGCACATACCCTGAAGAATCCTTCACTTCCTGCCTCTTCCAGATGGCCACCTGCCTTCTATCCTGAATTGTCTCTGCCGGTGTGGTGGTCATTCCCTGGAACATACGATCCAGGGAACTCTCATCCTCCCTGATGCTCTGCAGAGACTCCAGCTGTCCCTCAAACATAGAAATCCTGAGCTCGAGCTGGAGCGTCTTCCTACATACGTGGTCACCCAGACATGTGGAGTATCCCAAAGTTCTACATAACAGAGGGAATTGCAAGCAGTATCTCTTTGATAACCTTATTAACTGACCTACTGTTATATTTAAGCGCAATCGAAATGTTTAATTTTCCAACTCCAAAGTTGAACAAATGCATGAGTTCAGAGAGAAAAGAGAAAAATATCCACCCAGCTATCACTTAGATGCTTCCCTGTGATTGACACTGTGATTTCCTTTCAGTGCACTCTGTCAGCTGTGCCCAACCTCTCCCCACATGCTCTCTTATCCTCCCTCAAACAGAGTGTGACTGGAAGCAACAGGGAGTTTAACATTCATTGTGCATCAGTGAGTAAGGTCAATGCTGGGAATAGTCATCTAATCGCCATTACAGAGCCATGGTTACAAGGTGATCAAGGTTGGGAAATAAATATTCCAGGGTACACAATATTTCAGAAAGACAGACAGAATGGCAAAGGAGGTGGGGTAGCTCTGATTATAAGAGATGACAAAGACTTGAGAGAGAGAAGGGATCTGGCCTCAGAAGATCCTGAAGTAGAATCAGTATGGTTGGAAATTTGGAATAGCAAGAGTCAGAAAACACTGGTGGGAGCAGTTATAGGCCCTTTAACAGTAGTTATACTGTTGGGCAGAACATTAAACAAGAAATTATTGGAGCTTGTAACAAAATAATTGTAGGGGCTTTAATCTTCATATAGACTGGGGCGATCAAATTGGCAAGAGTGGTCTAGAAGATGAGTTGGAGTATATTTTTGTGACAGTTTCTTGGAGCAATACGTTGTGGAACCAACTAGGGATAAAGATATCTTAGATCTAATAATGTATATTGAAGCAGGGTTAATTAGTAATGTCATAGCAAAAGATCCACTGGGAAATAGTGATCATAATATCATTGAATTCCATGGGGAGAATTTTCTCACTGTCAGGAGGGTTGAGCTGACTCTGGTGCATGCTCACTGAACTCAAGATCTGAATGACACGTGGTGACATCGGGACGCATGTCCAACATCACCGGGCATCATTTTATGCATCGGCGAGTGGGACCCACCCCCTCATGCCAACCCGAAGATTCTGGCCCATGTTAAGATTGAAAGCCACATACTCCAATCGAAAACAAGGATCTTAAACTTAAACAAACATAGGTATGAGGGGAGAACTGGGTAAGGTTAATTGGGTAAATAGACTAAAAGGAATGGCAGTTAGAAAACATTGGGAAACGTTTAAAGAAACAATTCAAAATGTTTAACAAAAATTCATTCCATTGAAAAACAAAATCCCAGCAAGAAAGATCCATCTGTAGCTTCCTAGGGAAGTTAGGGATAGTATTAGATTAAAAGAAGGGGCTTTTCAGATTATAAGAATAACAGCAAGTCTGAGGAGTTAGAGTTGTGATGGGATTCGAAGTTTGTATTTTTTGAGACAGGAAATAATTGGAAAGGCACGCTGAGGAAGAAACCAACCCTCCCAGTTTCTGTGGAAACTAAGATTCAAACTGAGACTGGAAACCAAAACTTCTGGAGAGATTGAAACTGATTGAAAGATATAAAAGGACACAGAACCATCAGAGCAGTACACAGAGGCTAGATCCAGAAGCTGAGGGTAAGCAAATATACAGTTGGTGCAGTTGTTTCTAATACTTGAAGATAATATTGGTGGATCTATGCTATCCAGACCATTGTAAGCAGAGATGATGATGTTCTGTAGACTTGTGCCATTTTTGGTGTGCCTGTGGAACTTGGATTGGTTGTGTGCTGCTGTCGGCTGAGGATCAGGCTAAGTCCTAAAGGATGAAGAGCTGAAAATTATTTGTGAGGAAGACAGAGTTTTGAAGGTTGCTGTGACAGGGATTGATGACATAAATGCTGAGTGGACTGCCAGGCCAATTTGTAAGATCTATCTTGGTTGTATCTGCCATTTAATGTATAATTTATAGCTTTCAGTTGACCACAATTTGCCTGTTAATTCGTGTTTAATAAATATTGATTCTCGGTTTTAGAGTATAGGTGATTACCTAAGATAATATTTAGTGTTTGCTTTGTTTGACTTTTGTATAGTAAAAATTCTTTTGTTTGAAATCATGGTATCTTATGGTTTCATTCATTCAGTAAATAATGGGGATTTTGGATTCTTTCTATTTTTATTAACAGGCAAATTATGGTCAATTGTAAACTATAAATTATAAATTAAATGGTTTGACAGGGTAGATGCTGAGAGGTTGTTTCCCCTTGTGGGAGAGCCTAAGACCAGAGGACATAATCTCAGAGTAAGGGGTCACCCATTTAAAACAGAGATAAGGAGGAATTTCTTCTCTCAGAGGGTAGTGAATCTGTGGACTTCTTTACCGCAGAGGGCTGTAGAGGCTGGGTTGTTAAGTATTTCACAGCTGAGATAGACAGATTTTTAATCAGTAAGGGAATCAAGGGTTATGGGGAAAAGGCAGGAAAGTGGAGTTGGTGATTATCAGTTCAGCCATGATCTCATTGAATAGCGGAGCAGACTCGATGGGCTGAATGGCCTACTTCTACTGCTACGTCTTATGGTCTTATAGATAGCTGCAGAGGTATTGGATGTGCTGGCTATCGTTTTCCAAAATTCCTTAGATTCGGGAATGGTCCCATTAGATTGGATGTTGCCAAATATTACTCCACTTTTCAAAAAAGGAGGGAGAGAGAAAGCAGTGAAGTATAGGCCATTTAGCCTGACATCAATCATCAGGGAAGTGCTGGAATCAATTCTGAAGGAAGTTTTAAAAAAGAACGCTATGATTGGAACAAGTCAACATGGTTTTACTAAAGGGAAATCCTGTTTGACAAATTTATTAGAGTATTTTTGAGGATGTAACTAGTAGGGTGGATAGAGGAGAACCAATAGATGTAGTATATCTGGATTTCCAAAAGGCTTTCAATAAGGTGACACACAAAAGGTTAATAGGCAAGATAAGGGCTTATGGAGTTGGGGTAATTTATTAGATGGATAGAGGATTGGTTAACTGATAGAAAGCAGAGAGTGGGCACAAAGGGGGCATTTTGAATTTGGCAGGCAGTGAATAGTGGAGTGCCACATGGATCAGTGCTGGGGCCTCAGTTATTTACAATCTATGTTCATGACTTAGATGAAGAGACAGAGAGTAACGTATCTAAGTTTGATGATGATACAAATCTAGATGGGAAGGTAAGCTGTAGGGAAGACACAGAGGCTGCAAAGAGAAATAGACAGGTTAGGTGAGTGAGCAACAGATGGAGTTTAGTGTGGGGGGAGTGTGAAGTTATTCACATGGGTCATTGAATAGAAAAATAGAATATTTTTAAAAGGTGTGAAACTTGTAAATGTGGATGCACAAAGAGACTTGGGTCGTACAAGGAATGCAGAAGGTTAGCATGTAGGTATAGCAAGCAATGAGGAAGGCAAGTGGCTGTTGGCCTTTATTGCAAAGGGACTGGAGTACAGGAATAAAGAAGTCCTGCTAGCATTGTACAGGGTTTTGGTGAGACCACATCTGGAATACTGGTCGGGATTTTCAGGCCCCCCCAGGTGAGGCGGTGCCCCAGCCAGAAATCCACTGACTTGCGGCAAGACTGGAAGATCATGGCAGCGGGTGGGTGTGGAAAATCCCACCGACTGTGCTCAGGTTTGACCTACATACAGGGGATTCATCCCTTGAGCCCGGTCAGGGAGTCTAAAACACGGGGGCACAGTCTCGGGATAAGGGGCTGATCATTTAGGACTGAGATGAGGAGAAATTTCTTCACTCAGAGAATTCTCAACCCCAAAGGGTTGTGGGTGCTCCATCACTGAATAAATTTAAAGCTGGGACGGACAGATTTTTGGTGTCTCAGGGAATTAAGGGAATGAGGGGAAATGGAGTTGAAGCCTGAGGACAGTCATGGTCATAATAAATGGCGGAGCAGGATTGACAGGCCATGTGGTCTACTCCTGCTCCTATTTCTTGTGTTCTTGTGCTCTCGCTCTTGGAGAGAGCCACTCTTTTATCCTCCTGCCGGTCTCGGTATGTTCTTGCTTCAGCCTTATCTTTTGCACTGATGTGCTGGGCTCCTCCATCATTGAGGATGGGGATATTTGTGGAGCCTCCTCCTCCAGTGAGTTGTTTAATTGTCCGTCACCATTGACGACTGGATGTGGCGGGACTGCAGAGCTTAGATCTGATCCATTGGTTGTGGTCTATCACTTGCTGCTTATGCTGTTTAGCATGCAAGTAGTCCTGTGTTATAGCTTCACCAGGTTGACACCTCATTTTTAGGTATGCCTGGTGCTGCTCCTGACATGTCCTCTTGCACTGTTCACTGAACCAGGGTTGATCCCCTGGTTTGATGGTAATGGTAGAGTGGGGGATATGCCAGGCCATGAGGTTACAGAGTGTGTTTGAGTACAATTCTGCTGCTGCTGATGGCCCACAGAGCCTCATGGATGCCCAGTCTTGAGTTGCCAGATCTGTTTGAAATTGATTCCATTTAGCACAGTGGCAGTGCCACACAACACTGCCTTCTTGAACTGCTGCAGTCCCTGTATCACAGGATCTTTACAGTGCAGAAGGAGGCCATTCAGCCCATCAAGTCTGCACTGGTGTGTATTTGGATTTCAGGAAGGCTTTTGATAAGGTCCAATGTAAGAGGCTAGTGAGCCAAATTAAAGCACAAGGGATTGGGGGTAATATACTGGCATGGATTGAGAATTGGTTGACAGACAGGAAACAGAGAGTGGGAATAAATGGGTCTTTTTCTGGGTGGCAGGCGGTGACTAGTGGGGTACCGCAGGGATTAGTGCTTGGGGCCCAGCTATTCACAATATCTATAAATGACTTGAATGAGGGAACAAAATGCAATATTTCCAAGTTTGCTGACGACACAAAACTGGGTGGGGTTGTGAGGTGTGAGGAGGATGCAAGGAGGCTTCAGGGCGATTTAGACAAGTTGTGTGTGTGGGCAAACACATGGCAGATGCATTATAACGTGGGTAAATGTGAAGTTATACGCTTCAGTGTGATAAACAGAAAAGCAGAGCATTATTTAAATGATGATATATTGGGAAATGTGGATGTACAAAGAGATCTGGGTGTCCTTGTTCACCAGGCAATGCAAGTAAATAGGCAGGTGCAGCAAGCAGTTAGGAAGGTTATGTTGGCCTTCATTGCAAGAGGATTTGAGTTCAGAAGTAGGGATGTCTCACTGCAGTTATACAGGGCCTGGTGAGACCACACCTGGAGTATTGTGTCCAGTTTTGGTCTCCCTACCTAAGAAAGGATATAATTGCCATTGAGGGAGTGCAGCGAAGGTTCACTAGGCTGATACCAGGGATGGCAGGGATGCTGTATGAGGAGAAATTGGCTCGACTGGTCCTGTATTCACTAGAGTTTAGAAGAATGAGAGGGGATCTGATTGAAACGTATAAAATTGTAACAGGGATGACAGACCAGATGCAGGGAGGATGTTTCCCCAAGTTGGGGAGTCTAGAACCAGGGGCCACAGTCTCAGGGTATGGGGTGGGCCATTTAGGACTGAGATGAGGAAAGATTTCTTCACTCAGAGGGTGGTCAAGCTGTAGAATTCTCTACCACAGAGGCTGTGGAGGTCTCGGAGTATATTCAAGAAAGAAATTGATAAATTTTTGGATATTAGGGGCATCAAGGGGTTTGGGGAGAAACCGGGAATATAGCGTTGAGATAGAGGATCAGCCAGGATCATAATGAATGGTGCAGCAAGCGCAAGAGACCGAAGGGCCTCCTCCTGCTCCTTGTTTCTCTGTTTCTGTGTTTCTATTCTGTGGATCTGCAGTTACATGTAGGCCAGACCAGCTAAGAATGACAGATTTCCTCCCCTAAACATCATTGTGACTCAGAAGGGTTTTAACAACCAACTCATTGATTCATAATTATTAATATTAATGAGACAATCTTTTTATTCTAGATTTTGTAAATTCATTGAATTTCGCCACTTACTGTGGAGGAAGGATGGGGTACAGTGTGTGTGTGTGAGAGGGTGGGGAGTTGGATGGGGTACAGTGTGTGTGTGAGAGGGTGGGGAGTTGGATGGGGTACAGTGTGTGTGAGAGGATGGGGAGTTGGATGGGGTACAGTGTGTGTGAGAGGATGGGGTACAGTGTGTGTGTGAGAGGGTGGGGAGTTGGATGGGGTACAGTGTATGTGAGATAGGGTGGGGAGTTGGATGGGGTACAGTGTGTGTGTGAGAGGGTGGGGAGTTGGATGGGGTACAGTGTGTGTGTGTGAGATGGTGGGGAGTTGGATGGGGTACAGTGTGTATGTGAGAGGGTGGGGAGTTGGATGGGGTACAGTGTGTGTGTGAGAGTGTGGGGAGTTGGATGGGGTACAGTGTGTGTGTGAGAGGGTGGGGAGTTGGATGGGGTACAGTGTGTGTGTGAGAGGGTGGGGAGTTGGATGGGGCACAGTGTGTGTGAGATAGGGTGGGAAGTTGGATGGGGTACTGTGTATGTGTGTGAGTGTGGGGAGTTGGATGGGGTACAGTGTGTATGAGAGGGAGGAGAGTTGGATGGGGTACAGTGTGTGTGTGTGAGGGTGGGGAGTTGGATGGGGTACAGTGTGTGTGAGAGGGTGGGGAGTTGGATGGGGTACAGTGTGTGTGTGAGGGTGGGGAGTTGGATGGGGTACAGTGTGTGTGTGTGAGGGTGGGGAGTTGAATGGGGTACAGTGTGTGTGAGAGGGTGGGGAGGTGGATGGGGTACAGTGTGTGTGTGTGAGGGTGGGGAGTTGGATGGGGTACAGTGTGTGTCAGAGATGGTGGGGAGTTGGATGGGGTACAGTGTGTGTGAGAGTGTGGGGAGTTGGATGGGGTACAGTATGTGTGAGTGGGTGGGGAGTTGGATGTTGTACAGTGTGTGTGAGTGGGTGGGGACTTGGATGGGGTACAGTTTGTGTGATTGAGAGTGGGGAGTTGGATGGGGTACAGTGTGTGTGAGAGGGTGGGGAGTTGGATGGGGTACAGTGTGCGTGAGAGAGGGTGGGGGGTTGGATGGGGTACATGGTGTGTGTGAGAGGGTGGGGAGTTGGATGGGGTACATGGTGTGTGTGAGATGGTGGGGAGTTGGATGGGGTACAGTGTGTGTGTGAGAGGGTGGGGAGTTGGATGGGGTACATGGTGTGAGTGTGAGAGGGTGGGGAGTTGGATGGGGTACAGTGTATGTGAGAGGGTGGGGATTTGGATGGGGTACAGTGTGTGTGAGAGGGTGGGGAGTTGGATGGGGTACAGTGTGTGTGAGAGGGTGGGGAGTTGGATGGGGTACACTGTGTGTGTGTGAGAGGGTGGGGAGTTGGATGGGGTACAGTGTGTGTGAGAGGGTGGGGAGTTGGATGGGGTACAGTGTGTGTGAGAGAGTGGGGAATTGGATGGGGTACAGTGTGTATGTGTGTGAGAGGGTGGGGAGTTGGATGGGGAACAGTGTGTGTGAGAGGGTTGGGTGTTGGGTGGGGTACAGTGTGTGTGAGAGAGGGTGGGAGTTGGATGGGGTACACTATGTGTGTGTGAGGGTGGGGAGTTGGATGGGGTACAGTGTGTGTGTGAGGGTGGCGAGTTGGATGGGGTACAGTGTGTGAGAAGGTGGGGAGTTGGATGGGGTACAGTGTGTGTGTGAAAGGGTGGGGAGTTGGAAGGGGTACAGTGTGTGTGTGAAAGGGAGGGGGTTGGATGGGGTACAGTGTGTGTGTGTGAGTGTGGGGAGTTGGATGGGGTACAGTGTGTTTGAGAGAGGGTGGGGAGTTGGATGGGGCACAGTGTGTGTGTGTGAGGGTGGTGAGTTGGATTGGGTAGAGTGTGTGTGTGTGAGGGTGGGGAGTTGGAAGGGGTACACTGTGTGTGAGGATGGGGAGTTGGATTGGGTACAGGGTGTGTGACGGTGGGGAGTTGGATGGGGTACAATGGGTGTGAGAAAAGGTGGGGGGTTGGATGGGGTACAGTGTGTGTGTGAGAGGGTGGGGAGTTGGATGGGGTACAGTGTGTGTGAGAGGGTGGGGAGTTGGATGGGGTCCAGTGTGTGTGTGAGAGGGTGGGGAGTTGGATGGGGTACAGTGTGTGTGAGTGGGTGGGGATTTGGATGGGGTACAGTGTGCGTGAGAGAGGGTGGGGGGTTGGATGGGGTACATGGTGTGTGTGAGAGGGTGGGGAGTTGGATGGGGTACATGGTGTGTGTGAGAGGGTGGGGAGTTGGATGGGGTACAGTGTGTGTGTGAGAGGGTGGGGGGTTGGATGGGGTATATGGTGTGTGTGAGAGGGTGGGGAGTTGGATGGGGTACATGGTGTGTGTGAGAGGGTGGGGAGTTGGATGGGGTACAGTGTGTGTGTGAGAGGGTGGGGAGTTGGATGTGGTACATGGTGTGTGTGAGAGGGTGGGGAGTTGGATGGGGTACAGTGTGTGTGAGAGATGGTGGGGAGTTGGATGGGGTACAGAGTGTGTGAGGGGGTGGGGAGTTGGATCGGGTACAGTATGTGTGAGTGGGTGGGGAGTTGAATGTTGTACAGTGTGTGTGAGTGTGTGGGGACTTGGATGGGGTACAGTGTGTGTGATTGAGGGTGGGGAGTTGGATGGGGTTCAGTGTGTGTGTGAGAGAGTTGGGAGTTGGATGGGTTACAGTGTGTGTGTAAGGATGGGGAGTTGGATGTGGTACAGTGTGTATGTGTGTGAGAGGGTGGGGAGTTGGATGGGGTACAGTGTGTGTGTGAGAGGGTGGGATGTTGGATGTTGTACAGTGTGTGTGTGTGAGAAGGTGAGGAGTTGGTTGGGATACAGTGTGTGTGAGAGATGATGGGGAGTTGGATGGGGTACAGTGTGTGTGAGAGATGATGGGGAGTTGGATGGGGTACAGTGTGTGTGTGAGAGGGTGGGGAGTTGGATGGGGTACAGTGTGTGTGAGAGATGATGGGGAGTTGGATGGGGTACAGAGTGTGTGTGAGAGGGTGGGGAGTTGCTTGGGGTACAGTTTATGTGTGAGGGTGGGGAGATGGATGGGGTACAATGTATGTGTGAGAGGGTGGGGAGTTGGATGGGGTACAGTGTGTGTGTGAGAGGGTGGGGAGTTGGATGTGGTACAGTATGTGTATGAGAGGTTGGGGAGTTGGATGGGGTACAGTGTATGTGTGAGGGTGGGGAGGTGGATGGGGTACAATGCATGTGAGTGAGGGTGGGGAGTTGGATGGGGTACAGTGTGTGTGAGAGATGATGGGGAGTTGGATGGCGTACAGTGTGTGTGTGAGAGGGTGGGGAGTTGCTTGGGGTACAGTTTATGTGTGAGGGTGGGGAGATGGATGGGGTACAATGTATGTGTGAGAGGGTGGGGAGTTGGATGGGGTACAGTGTGTGTGTGAGAGGGTGGGGAGTTGGATGTGGTACAGTATGTGCATGAGAGGTTGGGGAGTTGGATGGGGTACAGTGTATGTGTGAGGGTGGGGAGTTGGATGGGGTACAATGCATGTGAGTGAGGGTGGGGAGTTGGTTGGGGTACAGTGTGTGTGAGAGATGGTGGGGAGTTGGATGGGGTACAGTGTGTGTGAGGGGGTGGGCAGTTGGATGTGGTACAGTATGTGTATGAGAGGTTGGGGAGTTGGATGGGGTACAGTGTATGTGTGAGGGTGGGTGTTGGATGGGGTACAATGCATGTGAGTGAGGGTGGGGAGTTAGTTGGGGTACAGTGTGTGTGAGAGATGGTGGGGAGTTGGATGGGGTACAGTGTGTGTGAGGGGGTGGGGAGTTGGATGGGGTACAGTATGTGTGAGTGGGTGGGGAGTTGGATGGTGTACAGTGTGTGAGTGGGTGGGGACTAGGATGGGGTACAGTATGTGTGATTGAGGGTGGGGCATTGGATGGGGTTTAGTGTGTGTGACTGAGAGTGGGGAGTTGGATGGGGTACAATGCGTATGTGTGTGAGAGGGTGGGGAGTTGGATGGGGTACAGTGTGTATGTGAGAGGGTGGGGAGTTGGATGGGGTACAGTGTGTATGTGTGTGAGAGGGTGGGGAGTTGGATGGGGTACAGTGTGTGTGTGAGAGGGTGGGGAGTTGGATGGGGTACAGTGTGTGTGAGATGGTTGGGTGTTGGATGGGGTACAGTGTGTGTGAGAGAGGGTGGGGAGTTGGATGGGGTACACTGTGTGTGTGTGCGGGTGGGGAGTTGGATGGTGTACAGTGTGTGTGTGAGAGGGTGGGGAGTTGGATGGTGTACAGTGTGTGTGTGTGAGGGTGCGGAGTTGGATGGGGTACAGTGTGTGTTTGAGAGTGTGGGATGTTGGATGGGGTACAATGTGTGTGTGTGGGAAGGTGGGGTGTTGGTTGGGATACAGTGTGTGTGTGAGGGTGGCGACTTGGATGGGGTACAGTGTGTGTATGAGGGTGGGGAGTTGGATGGGGTACGCTATGTGTGAGAGGGTGGGGAGTTGGATGGGGTACAGTTTGTGTGAGAGGGTGGTGACTTGGATGGGGTAGAGTGTGTGTGTGTGAGGGTGGGGCGTTGGATGGGGTACAGTATGTGTGTGAGTGTGGTGAGTTGGATGGGGTAGAGAGTGTGTGTGTGAGGGTGGGGCGTTGAATGGGGTACAGTGTGTGTGTGTGAGAAGGTGGGGAGTTGGTTGGGATACAGTGTGTGTGTGAGAGGGTGGGGAGTTGGATGGGGTACAGTGTGTGTGTGAAAGGGTGGGGAGTTGGAAGGGGTACAGTGTGTCTGAGAGAGGGTTGGGAGTTGGATGGGGCACAGTGTGTGTGTGTGAGGGTGGTGAGTTGGATGGGGTAGAGTGTGTGTGAGAGATGATGGGGAGTTGGATGGGGTACAGTGTGTGTGTGAGAGGGTGGGGAGTTGGATGGGGTACAGTGTGTGTGAGAGATGATGGGGAGTTGGATGGGGTACAGTGTGTGTGAGATGGTGGGGAGTTGGATGGGGTACAGTGTGTGTGTGAGAGGGTGGGGAGTTGGATGGGGTACAGTGTGTGTGGGAGATGATGGGGAGTTGGATGGGGTACAGTGTGTGTGTGAGAGGGTGGGGAGTTGCTTGGGGTACAGTTTATGTGTGAGGGTGGGGAGATGGATAGGGTACAATGTATGTGTGAGAGGGTGGGGAGTTGGATGGGGTACAGTGTGTGTATGAGAGGGTGGGGAGTTGGATGGGGTACAGTGTATGTGTGAGGGTGGGGAGGTGGATGGGGTGCAATGCATGTGAGTGAGGGTGGGGAGTTGGTTGGGGTACAGTGTGTGTGAGAGATGGTGGGGAGTTGGATGGGGTACAGTGTGTGTGAGGGGGTGGGCAGTTGGATGTGGTACAGTATGTGTATGAGAGGTTGGGGAGTTGGATGGGGTACAGTGTATGTGTGAGGGTGGGAGTTGGATGGGATACATTGCATGTGAGTGAGAGTGGGGAGTTAGTTGGGGTACAGTGTGTGTGAGAGTTGGTGGGGAGTTGGATGTGGTACAGTGTGTGTGAGGGGGTGGGGAGTTGGATGGGGTACAGTATGTGTGAGTGGGTGGGGAGTTGGATGGTGTACAGTGTGTGAGTGGGTGGGGACTAGGATGGGGTACAGTATGTGTGATTGAGGGTGGGGCATTGGATGGGGTTTAGTGTGTGTGATTGAGAGTGGGGAGTTGGATGGGGTACAGTGCGTATGTGTGTGAGCGGGTGGGGAGTTGGATGGGGTACAGTGTGTATGTGAGAGGGTGGGGAGTTGGATGGGGTACAGTGTGTATGTGTGTGAGAGGGTGGGGAGTTGGATGGGGTACAGTGTGTGTGTGAGAGGGTGGGGAGTTGGATGGGGTACAGTGTGTGTGAGATGGTTGGGTGTTGGATGGGGTACAGTGTGTGTGAGAGAGGGTGGGGAGTTGGATGGTGTACAGTGTGTGTGTGAGGGTGCGGAGTTGGATGGGGTACAGTGTGTGTTTGAGAGTGTGGGATGTTGGATGGGGTACAATGTGTGTGTGTGGGAAGGTGGGGTGTTGGTTGGGATACAGTGTGTGTGTGAGGGTGGCGACATGGATGGGGTACAGAGTGTGTGTGAGGGTGGGGAGTTGGATGGGGTACGCTATGTGTGAGAGGGTGGGGAGTTGGATGGGGTACAGTTTGTGTGAGAGGGTGGTGACTTGGATGGGGTAGAGTGTGTGTGTGTGAGGGTGGGGCGTTGGATGGGGTACAGTATGTGTGTGAGTGTGGTGAGTTGGATGGGGTAGAGTGTGTGTGTGTGAGGGTGGGGCGTTGAATGGGGTACAGTGTGTGTGTGTGAGAAGGTGGGGAGTTGGTTGGGATACAGTGTGTGTGTGAGAGGGTGGGGAGTTGGATGGGGTAAAGTGTGTGTGTGAAAGGATGGGGAGTTGGATGGGGTAGAGTGTGTGTGTCTGAGGGTGGGGAGTTGGATGGGGTACATTGTGTGTGAGAGGGTGGGGAGTTGGATGCGTTACAGTGTGTGTGAGGGTGGGGAGTTGGAAGGGGTACAGTGTGTGTGAGAGGGTGAGGAGTTGGATGGGGTACAGTGTGTGTGAGGGGGTGGGGAGTTGGATCGGGTACAGTATGTGTGAGTGGGTGGGGAGTTGAATGTTGTACAGTGTGTGTGAGTGTGTGGGGACTTGGATGGGGTACAGTGTGTGTGATTGAGGGTGGGGAGTTGGATGGGGTACAGTGTGTATGTGTGTGAGAGGGTGGGGAGTTGGATGGGGTACAGTGTGTGTGTGAGAGGGTGGGGAGTTGGATGGGGTACAGTGTGTGTGAGATGGTTGGGTGTTGGATGGGGTACAGTGTGTGTGAGAGAGGGTGGGGAGTTGGATGGGGTACACTGTGTGTGTGTGCGGGTGGGGAGTTGGATGGTGTACAGTGTGTGTGTGAGAGGGTGGGGAGTTGGATGGTGTACAGTGTGTGTGTGTGAGGGTGCGGAGTTGGATGGGGTACAGTGTGTGTTGGAGAGTGTGGGATGTTGGATGGGGTACAATGTGTGTGTGTGGGAAGGTGGGGTGTTGGTTGGGATACAGTGTGTGTGTGAGGGTGGCGACATGGATGGGGTACAGTGTGTGTGTGAGGGTGGGGAGTTGGATGGGGTACGCTATGTGTGAGAGGGTGGGGAGTTGGATGGGGTACAGTTTGTGTGAGAGGGTGGTGACTTGGATGGGGTAGAGTGTGTGTGTGTGAGGGTGGGGCGTTGGATGGGGTACAGTATGTGTGTGAGTGTGGTGAGTTGGATGGGGTAGAGTGTGTGTGTGTGAGGGTGGGGCGTTGAATGGGGTACAGTGTGTGTGTGTGAGAAGGTGGGGAGTTGGTTGGGATACAGTGTGTGTGTGAGAGGGTGGGGAGTTGGATGGGGTACAGTGTGTGTGTGAAAGGATGGGGAGTTGGATGGGGTAGAGTGTGTGTGTCTGAGGGTGGGGAGTTGGATGGGGTACATTGTGTGTGAGAGGGTGGGGAGTTGGATGCGTTACAGTGTGTGTGAGGGTGGGGAGTTGGAAGGGGTACAGTGTGTGTGAGGGGGTGGGGAGTTGGATCGGGTACAGTATGTGTGAGTGGGTGGGGAGTTGAATGTTGTACAGTGTGTGTGAGTGTGTGGGGACTTGGATGGGGTACAGTGTGTGTGATTGAGGGTGGGGAGTTGGATGGGGTACAGTGTGTGTGTGAGAGGGTGGGGAGTTGGA
Organism: Isurus oxyrinchus; assembly: GCA_026770705.1. Taxonomy (NCBI): domain Eukaryota; kingdom Metazoa; phylum Chordata; class Chondrichthyes; order Lamniformes; family Lamnidae; genus Isurus; species Isurus oxyrinchus. Next base: position 115,569,592 of record JANJGN010000018.1, read on the forward strand.
TGGGGTTCAGTGTGTGTGATTGAGGGTGGGGAGTTGGATGGGGTTCAGTGTGAGTGTGAGAGAGTGGGGAGTTGGATGGGTTACAGTGTGTGTGTGAGGGTGGGGAGTTGGATGCGGTACAGTGTGTATGTGTGTGAGAGGGTGGGGAGTTGGATGGGGTACAGTGTGTGTGAGATGGTTGGGTGTTGGATGGGGTACAGTGTGTGTGAGAGAGGGTGGGGAGTTGGATGGGGTACACTGTGTGTGTGTGAGGGTGGGGAGTTAGATGGTGTACAGTGTGTGTTTGTGCGGGTGGGGAGTTGGATGGTGTACAGTGTGTGTGTGAGAGGGTGGGGAGTTGGATGGTGTACAGTGTGTGTGCGTGACGGTGCGGAGTTGGATGGGGTACAGTGTGTGTTTGAGAGTGTGGGATGTTGGATGGGGTACAATGTGTGTGTGTGGGAAGGTGGGGTGTTGGTTGGGATACAGTGTGTGTGTGAGGGTGGCGACTTGGATGGGGTACAGTTTCTGTGTGAGGGTGGGGAGTTGGATGGGGTACGGTATGTGTGAGAGGGTGGGGAGTTGGATGGGGTACAGTTTGTGTGAGAGGGTGGTGAGTTGGATGGGGTAGAGTGTGTGTGTGTGAGGGTGGGGCGTTGGATGGGGTACAGTGTGTGTGAGAGGGTGGGGAGTTGGATGGGGTACAGTATGTGTGAGAGGGTGGTGAGTTGGATGGGGTAGAGTGTGTGTGTGTGAGGGTGGGACGTTGGATGGGGTACAGTGTGTGTGTGTGAGAAGGTGGGGAGTTGGTTGGGATACAGTGTGTGTGTGAGAGGGCGGGGAGTTGGATGGGTACAGTGTGTGTGTGTGCGGGTGGGGAGTTGGAAGGGGTACAATGTGTGTGTGACAGGGTGGGGAGTTGGAAGGGGTACAGTGTGTGTGTGACAGGGTGGGAAGTTAGATGGGGTACAGTGTGTGTGTGTGAGGGTGGGGAGTTGGATGGGGTACAGTGTGTGTGAGGGGGTGGGGAGTTGGATGGGGTACAGTGTGTGTGAGAGAGGGTGGGGAGTTGGATGGGGTACACTGTGTGTGTGTGCGGGTGGGGAGTTGGATGGTGTACAGTGTGTGTGTGAGAGGGTGGGGAGTTGGATGGTGTACAGTGTGTGTGTGTGAGGGTGCGGAGTTGGATGGGGTACAGTGTGTGTTTGAGAGTGTGGGATGTTGGATGGGGTACAATGTGTGTGTGGGAAGGTGGGGTGTTGGTTGGGATACAGTGTGTGTGTGAGGGTGGCGACATGGATGGGGTACAGTGTGTGTGTGAGGGTGGGGAGTTGGATGGGGTACGCTATGTGTGAGAGGGTGGGGAGTTGGATGGGGTACAGTTTGTGTGAGAGGGTGGTGACTTGGATGGGGTAGAGTGTGTGTGTGTGAGGGTGGGGCGTTGGATGGGGTACAGTATGTGTGTGAGTGTGGTGAGTTGGATGGGGTAGAGTGTGTGTGTGTGAGGGTGGGGCGTTGAATGGGGTACAGTGTGTGTGTGTGAGAAGGTGGGGAGTTGGTTGGGATACAGTGTGTGTGTGAGAGGGTGGGGAGTTGGATGGGGTACAGTGTGTGTGTGAAAGGGTGGGGAGTTGGATGGGGTAGAGTGTGTGTGTCTGAGGGTGGGGAGTTGGATGGGGTACATTGTGTGTGAGAGGGTGGGGAGTTGGATGCGTTACAGTGTGTGTGAGGGTGGGGAGTTGGAAGGGGTACAGTGTGTGTGAGAAGGTGAGGAGTTGGATGGGGTACAGTGTGTATGTGTGTGAGAGGGTGGGGAGTTGGATGGGGTACAGTGTGTATGTGTGAGAGAGGGTGGGGAGTTGGATGGGGTACAGTGTGTGTGAGGGGTTGGGCAGTTGGATGTGGTACAGTATGTGTATGAGAGGTTGGGGAGTTGGATGGGGTACAGTGTATGTGTGAGGGTGGGAGTTGGATGGGGTACATTGCATGTGAGTGAGGGTGGGGAGTTAGTTGGGGTACAGTGTGTGTGAGAGATGGTGGGGAGTTGGATGGGGTACAGTGTGTGTGAGGGGGTGCGGATTTGGATGGGGTACAGTATGTGTGAGTGGGTGGGGAGTTGGATGGTGTACAGTGTGTGAGTTGGTGGGGACTAGAATGGGGTACAGTATGTGTGATTGAGGGTGGGGCATTGGATGGGGTTTAGTGTGTGTGATTGTGAGTGGGGAGTTGGATGGGGTACAGTGCGTATGTGTGTGAGAGGGTGGGGAGTTGGATGGGGTACAGTGTGTGTTGGAGAGTGTGGGATGTTGGATGGGGTACAATGTGTGTGTGTGGGAAGGTGGGGTGTTGGTTGGGATACAGTGTGTGTGTGAGGGTGGCGACATGGATGGGGTACAGTGTGTGTGTGAGGGTGGGGAGTTGGATGGGGTACGCTATGTGTGAGAGGGTGGGGAGTTGGATGGGGTACAGTTTGTGTGAGAGGGTGGTGACTTGGATGGGGTAGAGTGTGTGTGTGTGAGGGTGGGGCGTTGGATGGGGTACAGTATGTGTGTGAGTGTGGTGAGTTGGATGGGGTAGAGTGTGTGTGTGTGAGGGTGGGGCGTTGAATGGGGTACAGTGTGTGTGTGTGAGAAGGTGGGGAGTTGGTTGGGATACAGTGTGTGTGTGAGAGGGTGGGGAGTTGGATGGGGTACAGTGTGTGTGTGAAAGGATGGGGAGTTGGATGGGGTAGAGTGTGTGTGTCTGAGGGTGGGGAGTTGGATGGGGTACATTGTGTGTGAGAGGGTGGGGAGTTGGATGCGTTACAGTGTGTGTGAGGGTGGGGAGTTGGAAGGGGTACAGTGTGTGTGAGAGGGTGAGGAGTTGGATGGGGTACAGTGTGTGTGAGGGGGTGGGGAGTTGGATCGGGTACAGTATGTGTGAGTGGGTGGGGAGTTGAATGTTGTACAGTGTGTGTGAGTGTGTGGGGACTTGGATGGGGTACAGTGTGTGTGATTGAGGGTGGGGAGTTGGATGGGGTACAGTGTGTGTGTGAGAGGGTGGGGAGTTGGATGGGGTTCAGTGTGTGTGATTGAGGGTGGGGAGTTGGATGGGGTTCAGTGTGAGTGTGAGAGAGTGGGGAGTTGGATGGGTTACAGTGTGTGTGTGAGGGTGGGGAGTTGGATGCGGTACAGTGTGTATGTGTGTGAGAGGGTGGGGAGTTGGATGGGGTACAGTGTGTGTGAGATGGTTGGGTGTTGGATGGGGTACAGTGTGTGTGAGAGAGGGTGGGGAGTTGGATGGGGTACACTGTGTGTGTGTGAGGGTGGGGAGTTAGATGGTGTACAGTGTGTGTTTGTGCGGGTGGGGAGTTGGATGGTGTACAGTGTGTGTGCGTGACGGTGCGGAGTTGGATGGGGTACAGTGTGTGTTTGAGAGTGTGGGATGTTGGATGGGGTACAATGTGTGTGTGTGGGAAGGTGGGGTGTTGGTTGGGATACAGTGTGTGTGTGAGGGTGGCGACTTGGATGGGGTACAGTTTCTGTGTGAGGGTGGGGAGTTGGATGGGGTACGGTATGTGTGAGAGGGTGGGGAGTTGGATGGGGTACAGTGTGTGTGAGAGGGTGGTGAGTTGGATGGGGTAGAGTGTGTGTGTGTGAGGGTGGGGCGTTGGATGGGGTACAGTGTGTGTGAGAGGGTGGGGAGTTGGATGGGGTACAGTATGTGTGAGAGGGTGGTGAGTTGGATGGGGTAGAGTGTGTGTGTGTGAGGGTGGGACGTTGGATGGGGTACAGTGTGTGTGTGTGAGAAGGTGGGGAGTTGGTTGGGATACAGTGTGTGTGTGAGAGGGCGGGGAGTTGGATGGGTACAGTGTGTGTGTGTGCGGGTGGGGAGTTGGAAGGGGTACAATGTGTGTGTGACAGGGTGGGGAGTTGGAAGGGGTACAGTGTGTGTGTGACAGGGTGGGAAGTTAGATGGGGTACAGTGTGTGTGTGTGAGGGTGGGGAGTTGGATGGGGTACAGTGTGTGTGAGGGGGTGGGGAGTTGGATGGGGTACAGTGTGTGTGAGAGAGGGTGGGGAGTTGGATGGGGTACACTGTGTGTGTGTGCGGGTGGGGAGTTGGATGGTGTACAGTGTGTGTGTGAGAGGGTGGGGAGTTGGATGGTGTACAGTGTGTGTGTGTGAGGGTGCGGAGTTGGATGGGGTACAGTGTGTGTTTGAGATTGTGGGATGTTGGATGGGGTACAATGTGTGTGTGGGAAGGTGGGGTGTTGGTTGGGATACAGTGTGTGTGTGAGGGTGGCGACATGGATGGGGTACAGTGTGTGTGTGAGGGTGGGGAGTTGGATGGGGTACGCTATGTGTGAGAGGGTGGGGAGTTGGATGGGGTACAGTTTGTGTGAGAGGGTGGTGACTTGGATGGGGTAGAGTGTGTGTGTGTGAGGGTGGGGCGTTGGATGGGGTACAGTATGTGTGTGAGTGTGGTGAGTTGGATGGGGTAGAGTGTGTGTGTGTGAGGGAGGGGCGTTGAATGGGGTACAGTGTGTGTGTGTGAGAAGGTGGGGAGTTGGTTGGGATACAGTGTGTGTGAGAGGGTGGGGAGTTGGATGGGGTACAGTGTGTGTGTGAAAGGGTGGGGAGTTGGATGGGGTAGAGTGTGTGTGTCTGAGGGTGGGGAGTTGGATGGGGTACATTGTGTGTGAGAGGGTGGGGAGTTGGATGCGTTACAGTGTGTGTGAGGGTGGGGAGTTGGAAGGGGTACAGTGTGTGTGAGAAGGTGAGGAGTTGGATGGGGTACAGTGTGTATGTGTGTGAGAGGGTGGGGAGTTGAATGGGGTACAGTGTGTATGTGTGAGAGAGGGTGGGGAGTTGGATGGGGTACAGTGTGTGTGAGGGGTTGGGCAGTTGGATGTGGTACAGTATGTGTATGAGAGGTTGGGGAGTTGGATGGGGTACAGTGTATGTGTGAGGGTGGGAGTTGGATGGGGTACATTGCATGTGAGTGAGGGTGGGGAGTTAGTTGGGGTACAGTGTGTGTGAGAGATGGTGGGGAGTTGGATGGGGTACAGTGTGTGTGAGGGGGTGCGGATTTGGATGGGGTACAGTATGTGTGAGTGGGTGGGGAGTTGGATGGTGTACAGTGTGTGAGTTGGTGGGGACTAGGATGGGGTACGGTATGTGTGATTGAGGGTGGGGCATTGGATGGGGTTTAGTGTGTGTGATTGTGAGTGGGGAGTTGGATGGGGTACAGTGCGTATGTGTGTGAGAGGGTGGGGAGTTGGATGGGGTACAGTGTGTATGTGAGAGGGTGGGGAGTTGGATGGGGTACAGTGTGTATGTGTGTGAGAGGGTGGGGAGTTGGATGGGGTACAGTGTGTGTGTGAGAGGGTGGGGAGTTGGATGGGGTACAGTGTGTGTGAGATGGTTGGGTGTTGGATGGGGTACAGTGTGTGTGAGAGAGGGTGGGGAGTTGGATGGGGTACAGTATGTGTGAGAGGGTGGTGAGTTGGATGGGGTAGAGTGTGTGTGTGTGAGGGTGGGACGTTGGATGGGGTACAGTGTGTGTGTGTGAGAAGGTGGGGAGTTGGTTGGGATACAGTGTGTGTGTGAGAGGGCGGGGAGTTGGATGGGTACAGTGTGTGTGTGTGCGGGTGGGGAGTTGGAAGGGGTACAATGTGTGTGTGACAGGGTGGGGAGTTGGAAGGGGTACAGTGTGTGTGTGACAGGGTGGGAAGTTAGATGGGGTACAGTGTGTGTGTGTGAGGGTGGGGAGTTGGATGGGGTACAGTGTGTGTGAGGGGGTGGGGAGTTGGATGGGGTACAGTGTGTGTGAGAGAGGGTGGGGAGTTGGATGGGGTACACTGTGTGTGTGTGCGGGTGGGGAGTTGGATGGTGTACAGTGTGTGTGTGAGAGGGTGGGGAGTTGGATGGTGTACAGTGTGTGTGTGTGAGGGTGCGGAGTTGGATGGGGTACAGTGTGTGTTTGAGAGTGTGGGATGTTGGATGGGGTACAATGTGTGTGTGGGAAGGTGGGGTGTTGGTTGGGATACAGTGTGTGTGTGAGGGTGGCGACATGGATGGGGTACAGTGTGTGTGTGAGGGTGGGGAGTTGGATGGGGTACGCTATGTGTGAGAGGGTGGGGAGTTGGATGGGGTACATGGTGTGTGTGAGAGGGTGGGGAGTTGGATGGGGTACAGTGTGTGTGAGAGGGTGGGGATTTGGATGGGGTACAGTGTGCGTGAGAGAGGGTGGGGTGTTTGATGGGGTACATGGTGTGAGTGAGAGTGTGGGGCGTTGGATGGGGTACATGGTGTGTGTGAGAGGGTGGGGAGTTGGATGGGGTACAGTGTGTGTGTGAGAGGGTGGGGAGATGGATGGGGTACATGGTGTGTGTGAGAGGGTGGGGAGTTGGATGGGGTACAGTGTGTGTGAGGGTGTGGGGAGTTGGATCGGGTACAGTGTGTGTGAGTGGGTGGGGAGTTGAATGTTGTACAGTGTGTGTGAGTGTGTGGGGACTTGGATGGGGTACAGTGTGTGTGATTGAGGGTGGGGAGTTGGATGGGGTACAGTGTGTGTGTGAGAGAGTGGGGAGTTGGATGGGTTACAGTGTGTGTGTGAGGGTGGGGAGTTGGATGCGGTACAGTGTGTATGTGTGTGAGAGGATGGGGAGTTGGATGGGGTACAGTGTGTGTGAGAGGTTGGGGTGTTGGATGGGGTACAGTGTGTGTGTGAGAGGGTGGAGAGTTGGATGGGGTACAGTTTATGTGTGAGGGTGGGGAGATGGATGGGGTACAATGTATGTGTGAGAGGGTGGGGAGTTGGATGGGGTACAGTGTGTGTGTGAGAGGGTGGGCAGTTGGATGTGGTATAGTAGGTGTATGAGCAGTTGTCGAGTTGGATGAGGTACAGTGTATCTGTGAGCGTGGGGAGTTGGATGGGGTACAATGCATGTGAGTGAGGGTGGGGAGTTGGTTGGGGTACAGTGTGTGTGAGAGATGGTGGGGAGTTGGATGGGGTACAGTGTGTGTGAGGGGGTGGGCAGTTGGATGTTGTACAGTATGTGTATGAGAGGTTGGGGTGTTGGATGGGGTACAGTGTATGTGTGAGGGTGGGGAGTTGGATGGGGTACAATGCATGTCAGTGAGGGTGGGGAGTTGGTTGGGGTACAGTGTGTCTGAGAGATGGTGGGGAGTTGGATGGGGTACAGTGTGTGTGAGGGGGTGGGGAGTTGGATAGGGTACAGTATGTGTGAGTGGGTGGGGAGTTGGATTGTGTACAGTGTGTGAATGGGTGGGGTGTTGGATGGGGTACAGTGTGTGTGTGTGAGGGAGGGGAGTTGGATGGGGTACAGTGTATGTGTGAGGGTGGGGAGTTGGATGGGGTACAGTGTGTGTCAGAGATGGTGGGGAGTTGGATGGGGTACAGTGTGTGTGAGAGGGTGGGGAGTTGGATGTTGTACAGTGTGTGTGAGTGGGTGGGGTCTTGGATGGGGTACAATGTGTGTGATTGAGAGTGGGGAGTTGGATGGGGTACAGTGTGTGTGAGAGGGTCGGATGTTGGATGGGGTACAGTGTGTGTGTGAGAGGGTGGGGAGTTGGATGGGGTACACTGTGTGTGTGTGAGGGTGGGGAGTTGGATGGTGTACAGTGTGTGTTTGTGCGGGTGGGGAGTTGGATGGTGTACAGTGTGTGTGTGTGAGGGTGCGGAGTTGGATGGGGTACAGTGTGTGTTTGAGAGTGTGGGATGTTGGATGGGGTACAATGTGTGTGTGTGGGAATGTGGGGAGTTGGTTGGGATACAGTGTGTGTATGAGGGTGGCGAGTTGGATGGGGTACAGTGTGTGTGTGTGAGAAGGTGGGGAGTTGGATGGGGTACAGTGTGTGTGTGAGCGTGGGGAGTTGGATGGGGTACAGTGTGTTTGAGAGAGGGTGGGGAGTTGGATGGGGTACAGTGTGTGTGAGAGGGTGGGGAGTTGGATGGGGCACAGTGTTTGTGTGTGAGGGTGGTGAGTTGGATTGGGTAGAGTGTGTGTGTGTGAGGGTGGGGAGTTGGAAGGGGTACACTGTGTGTGAGGATGGGGAGTTGGATGGGGTACAGGGTGTGTGAATGGGTGGGGTGTTGGATGGGGTACAGTGTGTATGTGTGTGAGAGGGTGCGGAGTTGGATGGGGTACAGTGTGTGTGTGAGAGGGTGGGGTGTTCGATGGGGTACAGTGTGTGTGAGATGGTTGGGTGTTGGATGGGGTACAGTGTGTGTGAGAGAGGGTGGGGTGTTGGATGGTGTACAGTGTGTGTGTGTGAGGGTGCGGAGTTGGATGGGGTACAGTGTGTGTTTGAGAGTGTGGGATGTTGGATGGGGTACAATATGTGTGTGTGTGGGAAGGTGGGGTGTTGGTTGGGATACAGTGTGTGTGTGAGGGTGGCGACGTGGATGGGGTACAGTGTGTGTGTGAGGGTGGGGAGTTGGATGGGGTACGGTATGTGTGAGAGGGTGGGGAGTTGGATGGGGTACAGTTTGTGTGAGAGGGTGGTGTGTTGGATGGGGTAGAGTGTGTGTGTGTGAGTGTGGGGTGTTGGATGGGGTACAGTGTGTGTGAGAGGGTGGTGAGTTGGATGGGGTAGAGTGTGTGTGTGTGAGGGTGGGGCATTGGATGGGGTACAGTGTGTGTGTGAGAGAGGGTGGGGAGTTGGATGGGGTACAGTGTGTGTTTGAAAGGGTGGGGAGTTGGATGGGGTACAGTGTGTGTGTGTGTGTGTGAGGGTGGGGAGTTGACTAGGGTTTAGTGTGTGTGAGGGTGGGGAGTTGGTTGCAGTAAAGTGTGTGCGAGAGATGGTGGGGAGTTGGATGGGGTACAGTGTGCGTGTGAGGGTGGGGATTTGGATGGGGTACAGTGTGTGTGAGAGAGGGTGATGCGTTGGATGGGGTACAGTATGTGTGAGAGGGTGGGGAGTTGCATGAGGTACAGTATGTGTGTGAGGGTGGGGAGTTGGATGGGGTACAGTGTGTGTGTGAGAGGGTGCGGAGCTGGTTGTGGTACAGTGTGTGTGAGGGTGGGGAGTTGGATGGGGTACAGTGTGTGTGAGGGTGAGGGATTGGATGGGGTACAATGTGTTTGTGAGAGGGTGGGGAGTTGGATGAGGTACAGTTTGTCTGAGAGAGGGTGGGGAGTTGAATGAGGTACAGTGTGTGTGAGAGGGTGGGGAGTTGGATGGGTTGCAATGTGTGAGAGGGTGGGGATTTGGATGGGGTACAGTGTGTGTGTGAGATGGTGGGGAGTTGGATGGGGTACAGTGTGTGTGAGAGATGGTGGTGAGTTGGATGGGGTACAGTGTGTGTGAGATGGTGGGGAGTTGGATGGGGTACAGTGTGTGTGAGAGGTTGGGCAGATGGATGGGGTTCTATGCGTGTGTGAGAGGGTGGGGTGTTGGATGGGGTATAGTGTGTGTGAGAGGGTGTGTAGTTGAATGGGGTACAGTGTGTGTGTGAGGGTAGGGAGTTGGATGGGGTACAGTGTGTGTGTTTGAGGGTGGGGAGTTGGATTGGGTACAGTGTGTGTGAGAGGGTAGGGAGTTGGATCGGGTACAGTCTGTGCGTGTGAGGGTGCGGAGTTGGATGGGGTACAATGTGTGTGTGTGAGGGTGGCGTTTTGGATGGGGTACACTGTGTGTGAGAGGGTAGGGAGTTGGATGGGGTACTGTCTGTGTGTGTGAGGGTGGGGAGTTGACTAGGGTATAGTGTGTGTGAGGGTGGGGAGTTGGTTGGGGTACAGTCTGTGTGAGAGATGGTGGGGAGTTGGATGGGGTAGAGTGTGTGTGAGAGGGTAGGGAGTTTGATGGGGTACAGTGTGTGTGTGTGAGGGTGGGGATTTGATTAGGGTATAGTGTGTGTGAGGGTGGGGAGTTGGTTGGAGTACATTCTGTGTGAGAGATGGTGGGGAGTTGGATGGGGAACAGTGTGTGTGTGAGGGTGGGGATTTGGATGGGGTACAGTGTGTGTGTGAGGGTGGGGAGTTGGATGGGATACTGTGTGTGTGAGAGGTTGGGGAGTTGGATGGGTTACCGTGTGTGTGAGAGAGGGTGGGGCGTTGGATGGGGTACAGTATGCGTGAGAGGGTGGGGAGTTGCATGGGGTATAGTATGTGTGTGTGAGGGTGTGGAGTTGGATGGGATACAGTGTGTGTGTGAGAGGGTGGGGAGTTGGTTGGGGTACAGTGTGTGTGAGGGTGGGGAGTTGGATGGGGTACAATGTGTTTGTGAGAGGTTGGGGAGTTGGATGGGGTTGCAGTTTGTCTGAGAGACGGTGGGGAGTTGAATGGGGTAGAGTGTGTGTGAGAGGGTTGGGAGTTGGATGGGCTACAGTGTATGTGTGTGAGGGTGGGGAGTTGGATGGGGTACAATGTTTGTGAGAGATGGTGGTGTGTTGGATGGGGTACAGTGTGTTTGTGAGCGGGTGGGGAGTTGGCCGGGGTACAGTGTGTGTGTGAGAGGGTGGGGTGTTGGCCGGGGTACAGTGTATGTGTGAGAGAGGGTGGGGAGTTGGATGGGGTGCAGTGCGTGTGAGAGGGTGGGGAGTTGGATGGGGTACAGTGTGTGTGTGAGGGTGGGGAGTTGGATGGGGTACAGCGTGTGTGTGAGAGGGTGGGGAGTTGGTTAGGGTACAGTGTGTGTGAGAGGGTGGGGAGTTGGATGGGGTACAGTGTGTGTGTGAGGGTGGGGAGTTGGATGGTGTACAGTGTGTGTGTCAGGGTGGGGAGTTGGATGGGGTACGGTGTGTGAGAGGGTGGGGAGTTGGATGGTGTACAGTGTGTGTGAGAGGGTGGGGAGTGTTGGATGGGGTTCAATGTGTGTGTGTGAGGTTGGGGAGCTGGATGGGTAACAGTGTGTGTGAGAGGGTGGGCCGTTGGATGGGGTACAGAGTGTGTGTGAGAGGGTGGGAAGTTGGATGGGGTACAATGTGTGTGAGAGATGGTGGTGTGTTGGATGGGGTACAGTGTGTGTGTGAGCTGGTGGGGAGTTGGCCGGGGTACAGTGTGTGTGTGAGAGGGTGGGGAGTTGGATGGGGTACAGTGTGTGTGTGAGAGGGTGGGGAGTTGGATGGCGTACAGTGTGTGTGTGAGAGGGTGGGGAGTTGGCCGGGGTACAGTGTGTATGAGAGAGGGTGGGGTGTTGGATGGGGTACAGTGTGTGTGTGAGGGTGGGGAGTTGGATGGTGTACAGTGTGTGTGTCAGGGTGAGGAGTTGGATGGGGTACGGTGTGTGAGAGGGTGGGGAGTTGGATGGGGTTCAATGTGTGTGTGTGAGGGTGGGGGGTTGGATGGGGTACAGTGTGTGTGTGAGAGGGTGGCGTGTTGGATGGGGTACAGAGTGTGTGTGAGAGGGTGGGGAGTTGGATGGGGTACAATGTGTGTGTGAGGGTGGGGAGTTGGATGGGGTACAGTGTGTGTGTGAGAGGGTGGGCAGTTGGTTGGGGTACAGTGTGTGTGAGAGGGTGGGGAGTTGGATGGGGTGAAGTGTGTGTTAGAGGGTGGGGAGTTGGATGGGGTACAGTGTGTGTGAGAGATGGTGGGGAGTTGGATGGGGTACAGTATGTGTGAGAGATGGTGGGGAGTTGGAAGGGGTACAGTGTGTGTGAGAGGGTGGGGTGATGGATGGGGTACAGTGTTTGTCAGAGTGTGGGGAGTTGGATGCGGTACAGTGTGTGTGTGAGGGTGGGGAGTTGGATGGGGTACATTGTGTGTGAGAGATGGTGGGGAGTTGGATGGGGAACAGTGTGTGTGAGGGATGTTGGGGTGTTGGATCGGGTACAGTGTGTGTGAGAGTGTGCGGTGGTGGATGGGGTACACTGTGTGTGAGAGGGTGGGGAGTTGGATGGGGTACAGTGTTTGTGAGAGATGGTGGGGAGTTGGATGGGGTACAGTGTGTGGATTGTGGGGAGTTGGATGGGGTACAGTGTGTGTGTTTGAGGGTGGGGAGTTGGATTGGGTACAGTGTGTGTGAGAGGGTAGGGTGTTGGATCGGGTACAGTCTGTGTGTGTGAGGGTGCGGAGTTGGATGGGGTACAATGTGTGTGTGTGAGGGTGGCGTGTTGGATGGGGTACAGTGTGTGTGAGAGGGTAGGGAGTTGGATGGGTTACAGTGTGTGTGTGTGAGGGTGGGGAGTTGACTAGGGTATAGTGTCTGTGAGGGTGGCGTGTTGGATGGGGTACAGTGTGTGTGAGAGGGTAGGGAGTTGGATGGGGTACAGTGTGTGTGTGTGAGGGTGGGGAGTTGACTAGGGTATAGTCTGTGTGAGGGTGGGGAGTTGGTTGGGGTACAGTCTGTGTGAGAGATGGTGGGGAGTTGGATGGGGTAGAGTGTGTGTGAGAGGGTAGGGAGTTGGATGGGGTACAGTGTGTGTGTGTGAGGGTGGGGATTTGATTAGGGTATAGTGTGTGTGAGGGTGGGGATTTGGTTGGGGTACAGTCTGTGTGAGAGATGGTGGGGACTTGGATGGGGAACAGTGTGTGTGTGAGGGTGGGGATTTGAATGGGGTACAGTGTGTGTGTGAGGGTGGGGCGTTGGATGGGGTACTGTGTGTGTGAGAGGTTGGGGAGTTGGATGGGTTACCGTGTGTGTGAGAGAGGGTGGGGCGTTGGATGGGGTACAGTATGTGTGAGAGGGTGGGGAGTTGCATGGTGTACAATGTGTGAGAGGGTGGGGTGTTGGATGGGGTACAGTATTTATGTGAGGGTGGGGAGTTGGATGGGGTCCAGTGTGTGTGTGTGAGGGTGGGGAGTTGGATGGGGTACAATGTGTATGAGAGATGGTGGTGTGTTGGATTGGGTACAGTGTGTGTGTGAGCGGGTGGGGAGTTGAATGGGGTACAGTGTGTGTGTGAGGGTGGGGAGTTGGACGGGGTACAGTGTGTGTGAGAGAGGGTGGTGAGTTGGATGGGGTACAGTGCGTGTGAGAGGGTGGGGTGTTGGATGGGGTACAGTGTGTGTGTGTGAGGGTGGGGAGTTGGATGGGCTACAATGTGTGTGAGAGATGGTGGTGTGTTGGATGGGGTACAATGTGTGTGTGAGCTGGTGGGGAGTTGGCCAGGGTACCGTGTGTGTGTGAGTGGGTTGTGAGTTGGATGGGGTACAGTGTGTGTGTGAGAGGGTGGGGAGTTGGATGGCGTACAGTGTGTGTGTGAGAGGGTGGGGAGTTGGCCGGGGTACAGTGTGTGTGAGAGAGGGTGGGGTGTTGGATGGGGTACAGTGTGTGTGTGAGGGTGGGGAGTTGGATGGGGTACAGTGTGTGTGTGAAGTTGGGGAGTTGGATGGGGTGCAGTGTGTGTGTGAGAGGGTGGGGAGTTGGTTGGGGTACAGTGTGTGTGTGAGGGTGGGGAGTTGGATGGTGTACAGTGTGTGTGTCAGGGTGGGGAGTTGAATGGGGTACGGTGTGTGAGAGGGTGGGGAGTTGGATGGGGTTCAATGTGTGTGTGTGAGGGTGGGGGGTTGGATGGGGTACAGTGTGTGTGTGAGAGGGTGGGGTGTTGGATGGGGTAAAGGGTGTGTGAGAGAGGGTGGGGAGTTGGATGGGGTACAGTGTGTGTGTGAGGGTGGGGAGTTGGATGAGGTACAGTGTGTGTGAGAGATGGTGTGGAGTTGGATGGGGTACAGTGTGTGTGTGAGAGGGTGGGGAGTTGGATGGCGTACAGTGTGTGTGAGAGATGGTGGGGAGTTGGATGGTTTACAGTATGTGTGAGAGATGGTGGGGAGTTGGAAGGGGTACAGTGTGTGTGAGAGGGTGGGGTGATGGATGGGGTACAGTGTTTGTCAGAGGGTGGGGAGTTGGATGCGGTACAGTATGTGTGTGAGGGTGGGAAGTTGGATGGGGTACATTGTGTGTGAGAGATGGTGGGGAGTTGGATGGGGTACAGTGTGTGTGAGGGATGTTGGGGAGTTGGATCGGGTACAGTGTGTGTGAGAGTGTGCGGTGATGGATGGGGTACAATGTGTTTGAGACGGTGGGGAGTTGGATGGGGTACAGTGTTTGTGAGAGATGGTGGGGAGTTGGATGGGGTACAGTGTGTGTGAGAGGTTGGGCAGATGGAGGGGGTTCAATGCGTGTGTGAGAGGGTGGGGTGTTGGATGGGGTATAGTGTGTGTGAGATGGTGTGTAGTTGAATGGGTTACAGTGTGTGTGTGAGGGTAGGGGGTTGGATGGGGTACAGTGTGTGTGTTTGAGGGTGGGGAGTTGGATGGGGTACAATGTGTGTGTGTGAGGGTGGCGTGTTGGATGGGTTACAGTGTGTGTGAGAGGGTAGTGAGTTGGATGGGGTACAGTGTGTGTGTGTGAGGGTGGGGAGTTGACTAGGGTATACTGTGTGTGAGGGTGGGGAGTTGTTTGGGGTACAGTCTGTGTGAGAGATGGTGGGGAGTTGGATGGGGTAGAGTGTGTGTGAGAGGGTAGGGAGTTGGATGGGGTACAGTGTGTGTGTGTGAGGGTGGGGATTTGACTAGGGTATAGTGTGTGTGAGGGTGGGGATTTGGTTGGGGTACAGTCTGTGTGAGAGATGGTGGGGAGTTGGATGGGGAACAGTGTGTGTGTGAGGGTGGGGATTTGAATGGGGTACAGTGTGTGTGTGAGGGTGGGGCGTTGGATGGGGTACTGTGTGTGTGAGAGGTTGGGGAGTTGGATGGGTTACCGTGTGTGTGAGAGAGGGTGGGGTGTTGGATGGGGTACAGTATGTGTGAGAGGGTGGGGAGTTGCATGGGGTATAGTATGTGTGTGTGAGGGTGGGGAGTTGGATGGGGTACAGTGTGTGTGTGAGAAGGTGGGGAGTTGGTTGGGGTACAGTGTGTGTGAGAGGGTGGGGAGTTGGATGGGGTACAATGTGTTTGTGAGAGGTTGGGGAGTTGGATGGGGTACAGTTTGTCTGAGAGAGGGTGGGGAGTTGAATGGGGTAGAGTGTGTGTGAGAGGGTGGGGAGTTGGATGGGGTACAATGTGTGAGAGGGTGGGATGTTGGATGGGGTACAGTGTGTGTGTGTGAGGGTGGGGAGTTGGATGGGGTACAATGTGTGTGAGAGATGGTGGTGTGTTGGATGGGGTACAGTGTGTGTGTGAGCGGGTGGGGAGTTGGCTGGGGTACAGTGTGTGTGAGAGAGGGTGGGGAGTTGGATGGGGTACAGTGTGTGTGAGAGGGTGGGGAGTTGGATGGGGTACAGTGTGTGTGTGAGAGGGTGGGGAGTTGGTTGGGGTACAGTGTGTGTGAGAGGGTGGGGAGTTGGATGGGGTACAGTGTGTGTATGAGGGTGGGGAGTTGGATGGTGTACAGTGTGTGTCAGGGTGGGGAGTTGGATGGGGAACGGTGTGTGAGAGGGTGGGGAGTTGGATGGGTTCAGTGTGTGTGAGAGGGTGGGGAGTTGGATGGGTTCAGTGTGTGTGAGAGGGTGGGGAGTGTTGGATGGGGTTCAATGTGTGTGTGTGAGGTTGGGGAGTTGGATGGGGTCCAGTGTGTGTGAGAGGGTGGGCCGTTGGATGGGGTACAGAGTGTGTGTGAGAGGGTGGGCCTTTGGATGGGGTACAGTGTGTGTGAGAGGGCGGGAAGTTGGATGGGGTACAGTGTGTGTGAGAGAGGGTTGTGAGTTGGATGGGGTACAGTGTGTGTGTGAGAGGGTGGGGAGTTGGATGACGTACAGTGTGTGTGTGAGAGGGTGGGGAGTTGGCCGGGGTACAGTGTGTGTGAGAGAGGGTGGGGTGTTGGATGGGGTACAGTGTGTGTGTGAGAGGGTGGGCAGTTGGTTGGGGTACAGTGTGTGTGAGAGGGTGGGGAGTTGGATGGGGTGAAGTGTGTGTTAGAGGGTGGGGAGTTGGATGGGGTACAGTGTGTGTGAGAGATGGTGGGGAGTTGGATGGGGTACAGTATGTGTGAGAGATGGTGGGGAGTTGGAAGGGGTACAGTGTGTGTGAGAGGGTGGGGTGATGGATGGGGTACAGTGTTTGTCAGAGTGTGGGGAGTTGGATGCGGTACAGTGTGTGTGTGAGGGTGGGGAGTTGGATGGGGTACATTGTGTGTGAGAGATGGTGGGGAGTTGGATGGGGAACAGTGTGTGTGAGGGATGTTGGGGTGTTGGATCGGGTACAGTGTGTGTGAGAGTGTGCGGTGGTGGATGGGGTACACTGTGTGTGAGAGGGTGGGGAGTTGGATGGGGTACAGTGTTTGTGAGAGATGGTGGGGAGTTGGATGGGGTACAGTGTGTGGATTGTGGGGAGTTGGATGGGGTACAGTGTGTGTGTTTGAGGGTGGGGAGTTGGATTGGGTACAGTGTGTGTGAGAGGGTAGGGTGTTGGATCGGGTACAGTCTGTGTGTGTGAGGGTGCGGAGTTGGATGGGGTACAATGTGTGTGTGTGAGGGTGGCGTGTTGGATGGGGTACAGTGTGTGTGAGAGGGTAGGGAGTTGGATGGGTTACAGTGTGTGTGTGTGAGGGTGGGGAGTTGACTAGGGTATAGTGTCTGTGAGGGTGGCGTGTTGGATGGGGTACAGTGTGTGTGAGAGGGTAGGGAGTTGGATGGGGTACAGTGTGTGTGTGTGAGGGTGGGGAGTTGACTAGGGTATAGTCTGTGTGAGGGTGGGGAGTTGGTTGGGGTACAGTCTGTGTGAGAGATGGTGGGGAGTTGGATGGGGTAGAGTGTGTGTGAGAGGGTAGGGAGTTGGATGGGGTACAGTGTGTGTGTGTGAGGGTGGGGATTTGATTAGGGTATAGTGTGTGTGAGGGTGGGGATTTGGTTGGGGTACAGTCTGTGTGAGAGATGGTGGGGACTTGGATGGGGAACAGTGTGTGTGTGAGGGTGGGGATTTGAATGGGGTACAGTGTGTGTGTGAGGGTGGGGCGTTGGATGGGGTACTGTGTGTGTGAGAGGTTGGGGAGTTGGATGGGTTACCGTGTGTGTGAGAGAGGGTGGGGCGTTGGATGGGGTACAGTATGTGTGAGAGGGTGGGGAGTTGCATGGTGTACAATGTGTGAGAGGGTGGGGTGTTGGATGGGGTACAGTATTTATGTGAGGGTGGGGAGTTGGATGGGGTCCAGTGTGTGTGTGTGAGGGTGGGGAGTTGGATGGGGTACAATGTGTATGAGAGATGGTGGTGTGTTGGATTGGGTACAGTGTGTGTGTGAGCGGGTGGGGAGTTGAATGGGGTACAGTGTGTGTGTGAGGGTGGGGAGTTGGACGGGGTACAGTGTGTGTGAGAGAGGGTGGTGAGTTGGATGGGGTACAGTGCGTGTGAGAGGGTGGGGTGTTGGATGGGGTACAGTGTGTGTGTGTGAGGGTGGGGAGTTGGATGGGCTACAATGTGTGTGAGAGATGGTGGTGTGTTGGATGGGGTACAATGTGTGTGTGAGCTGGTGGGGAGTTGGCCAGGGTACCGTGTGTGTGTGAGTGGGTTGTGAGTTGGATGGGGTACAGTGTGTGTGTGAGAGGGTGGGGAGTTGGATGGCGTACAGTGTGTGTGTGAGAGGGTGGGGAGTTGGCCGGGGTACAGTGTGTGTGAGAGAGGGTGGGGTGTTGGATGGGGTACAGTGTGTGTGTGAGGGTGGGGAGTTGGATGGGGTACAGTGTGTGTGTGAAGTTGGGGAGTTGGATGGGGTGCAGTGTGTGTGTGAGAGGGTGGGGAGTTGGTTGGGGTACAGTGTGTGTGTGAGGGTGGGGAGTTGGATGGTGTACAGTGTGTGTGTCAGGGTGGGGAGTTGAATGGGGTACGGTGTGTGAGAGGGTGGGGAGTTGGATGGGGTTCAATGTGTGTGTGTGAGGGTGGGGGGTTGGATGGGGTACAGTGTGTGTGTGAGAGGGTGGGGTGTTGGATGGGGTAAAGGGTGTGTGAGAGAGGGTGGGGAGTTGGATGGGGTACAGTGTGTGTGTGAGGGTGGGGAGTTGGATGAGGTACAGTGTGTGTGAGAGGGTGGGGAGTTGGATGGCGTACAGTGTGTGTGAGAGATGGTGGGGAGTTGGATGGTTTACAGTATGTGTGAGAGATGGTGGGGAGTTGGAAGGGGTACAGTGTGTGTGAGAGGGTGGGGTGATGGATGGGGTACAGTGTTTGTCAGAGGGTGGGGAGTTGGATGCGGTACAGTATGTGTGTGAGGGTGGGAAGTTGGATGGGGTACATTGTGTGTGAGAGATGGTGGGGAGTTGGATGGGGTACAGTGTGTGTGAGGGATGTTGGGGAGTTGGATCGGGTACAGTGTGTGTGAGAGTGTGCGGTGATGGATGGGGTACAATGTGTTTGAGACGGTGGGGAGTTGGATGGGGTACAGTGTTTGTGAGAGATGGTGGGGAGTTGGATGGGGTACAGTGTGTGTGAGAGGTTGGGCAGATGGAGGGGGTTCAATGCGTGTGTGAGAGGGTGGGGTGTTGGATGGGGTATAGTGTGTGTGAGATGGTGTGTAGTTGAATGGGTTACAGTGTGTGTGTGAGGGTAGGGGGTTGGATGGGGTACAGTGTGTGTGTTTGAGGGTGGGGAGTTGGATGGGGTACAATGTGTGTGTGTGAGGGTGGCGTGTTGGATGGGTTACAGTGTGTGTGAGAGGGTAGGGAGTTGGATGGGGTACAGTGTGTGTGTGTGAGGGTGGGGAGTTGACTAGGGTATACTGTGTGTGAGGGTGGGGCGTTGTTTGGGGTACAGTCTGTGTGAGAGATGGTGGGGAGTTGGATGGGGTAGAGTGTGTGTGAGAGGGTAGGGAGTTGGATGGGGTACAGTGTGTGTGTGTGAGGGTGGGGATTTGACTAGGGTATAGTGTGTGTGAGGGTGGGGATTTGGTTGGGGTACAGTCTGTGTGAGAGATGGTGGGGAGTTGGATGGGGAACAGTGTGTGTGTGAGGGTGGGGATTTGAATGGGGTACAGTGTGTGTGTGAGGGTGGGGCGTTGGATGGGGTACTGTGTGTGTGAGAGGTTGGGGAGTTGGATGGGTTACCGTGTGTGTGAGAGAGGGTGGGGTGTTGGATGGGGTACAGTATGTGTGAGAGGGTGGGGAGTTGCATGGGGTATAGTATGTGTGTGTGAGGGTGGGGAGTTGGATGGGGTACAGTGTGTGTGTGAGAAGGTGGGGAGTTGGTTGGGGTACAGTGTGTGTGAGAGGGTGGGGAGTTGGATGGGGTACAATGTGTTTGTGAGAGGTTGGGGAGTTGGATGGGGTACAGTTTGTCTGAGAGAGGGTGGGGAGTTGAATGGGGTAGAGTGTGTGTGAGAGGGTGGGGAGTTGGATGGGGTACAATGTGTGAGAGGGTGGGATGTTGGATGGGGTACAGTGTGTGTGTGTGAGGGTGGGGAGTTGGATGGGGTACAATGTGTGTGAGAGATGGTGGTGTGTTGGATGGGGTACAGTGTGTGTGTGAGCGGGTGGGGAGTTGGCTGGGGTACAGTGTGTGTGAGAGAGGGTGGGGAGTTGGATGGGGTACAGTGTGTGTGAGAGGGTGGGGAGTTGGATGGGGTACAGTGTGTGTGTGAGAGGGTGGGGAGTTGGTTGGGGTACAGTGTGTGTGAGAGGGTGGGGAGTTGGATGGGGTACAGTGTGTGTATGAGGGTGGGGAGTTGGATGGTGTACAGTGTGTGTCAGGGTGGGGAGTTGGATGGGGAACGGTGTGTGAGAGGGTGGGGAGTTGGATGGGTTCAGTGTGTGTGAGAGGGTGGGGAGTTGGATGGGTTCAGTGTGTGTGAGAGGGTGGGGAGTGTTGGATGGGGTTCAATGTGTGTGTGTGAGGTTGGGGAGTTGGATGGGGTCCAGTGTGTGTGAGAGGGTGGGCCGTTGGATGGGGTACAGAGTGTGTGTGAGAGGGTGGGCCTTTGGATGGGGTACAGTGTGTGTGAGAGGGCGGGAAGTTGGATGGGGTACAGTGTGTGTGAGAGAGGGTTGTGAGTTGGATGGGGTACAGTGTGTGTGTGAGAGGGTGGGGAGTTGGATGACGTACAGTGTGTGTGTGAGAGGGTGGGGAGTTGGCCGGGGTACAGTGTGTGTGAGAGAGGGTGGGGTGTTGGATGGGGTACAGTGTGTGTGTGAGAGGGTGGGCAGTTGGTTGGGGTACAGTGTGTGTGAGAGGGTGGGGAGTTGGATGGGGTGAAGTGTGTGTTAGAGGGTGGGGAGTTGGATGGGGTACAGTGTGTGTGAGAGATGGTGGGGAGTTGGATGGGGTACAGTATGTGTGAGAGATGGTGGGGAGTTGGAAGGGGTACAGTGTGTGTGAGAGGGTGGGGTGATGGATGGGGTACAGTGTTTGTCAGAGTGTGGGGAGTTGGATGCGGTACAGTGTGTGTGTGAGGGTGGGGAGTTGGATGGGGTACATTGTGTGTGAGAGATGGTGGGGAGTTGGATGGGGAACAGTGTGTGTGAGGGATGTTGGGGTGTTGGATCGGGTACAGTGTGTGTGAGAGTGTGCGGTGGTGGATGGGGTACACTGTGTGTGAGAGGGTGGGGAGTTGGATGGGGTACAGTGTTTGTGAGAGATGGTGGGGAGTTGGATGGGGTACAGTGTGTGGATTGTGGGGAGTTGGATGGGGTACAGTGTGTGTGTTTGAGGGTGGGGAGTTGGATTGGGTACAGTGTGTGTGAGAGGGTAGGGTGTTGGATCGGGTACAGTCTGTGTGTGTGAGGGTGCGGAGTTGGATGGGGTACAATGTGTGTGTGTGAGGGTGGCGTGTTGGATGGGGTACAGTGTGTGTGAGAGGGTAGGGAGTTGGATGGGTTACAGTGTGTGTGTGTGAGGGTGGGGAGTTGACTAGGGTATAGTGTCTGTGAGGGTGGCGTGTTGGATGGGGTACAGTGTGTGTGAGAGGGTAGGGAGTTGGATGGGGTACAGTGTGTGTGTGTGAGGGTGGGGAGTTGACTAGGGTATAGTCTGTGTGAGGGTGGGGAGTTGGTTGGGGTACAGTCTGTGTGAGAGATGGTGGGGAGTTGGATGGGGTAGAGTGTGTGTGAGAGGGTAGGGAGTTGGATGGGGTACAGTGTGTGTGTGTGAGGGTGGGGATTTGATTAGGGTATAGTGTGTGTGAGGGTGGGGATTTGGTTGGGGTACAGTCTGTGTGAGAGATGGTGGGGACTTGGATGGGGAACAGTGTGTGTGTGAGGGTGGGGATTTGAATGGGGTACAGTGTGTGTGTGAGGGTGGGGCGTTGGATGGGGTACTGTGTGTGTGAGAGGTTGGGGAGTTGGATGGGTTACCGTGTGTGTGAGAGAGGGTGGGGCGTTGGATGGGGTACAGTATGTGTGAGAGGGTGGGGAGTTGCATGGTGTACAATGTGTGAGAGGGTGGGGTGTTGGATGGGGTACAGTATTTATGTGAGGGTGGGGAGTTGGATGGGGTCCAGTGTGTGTGTGTGAGGGTGGGGAGTTGGATGGGGTACAATGTGTATGAGAAATGGTGGTGTGTTGGACTGGGTACAGTGTGTGTGTGAGCGGGTGGGGAGTTGAATGGGGTACAGTGTGTGTGTGAGGGTGGGGAGTTGGATGGGGTCCAGTGTGTGTGTGTGAGGGTGGGGAGTTGGATGGGGTACAATGTGTATGAGAGATGGTGGTGTGTTGGATTGGGTACAGTGTGTGTGTGAGCGGGTGGGGAGTTGAATGGGGTACAGTGTGTGTGTGAGGGTGGGGAGTTGGATGGGGTCCAGTGTGTGTGTGAGAGGGTGGGGAGTTGGCCGGGGTACAGTGTGTGTGAGAGAGGGTGGTGAGTTGGATGGGGTACAGTGCGTGTGAGAGGGTGGGGTGTTGGATGGGGTACAGTGTGTGTGTGTGAGGGTGGGGAGTTGGATGGGCTACAATGTGTGTGAGAGATGGTGGTGTGTTGGATGGGGTACAATGTGTGTGTGAGCTGGTGGGGAGTTGGCCAGGGTACAGTGTGTGTGTGAGTGGGTTGTGAGTTGGATGGGGTACAGTGTGTGTGTGAGAGGGTGGGGAGTTGGATGGCGTACAGTGTGTGTGTGAGAGGGTGGGGAGTTGGCCGGGGTACAGTGTGTGTGAGAGAGGGTGGGGTGTTGGATGGGGTACAGTGTGTGTGTGAGGGTGGGGAGTTGGATGGGGTACAGTGTGTGTGTGAAGTTGGGGAGTTGGATGGGATGCAGTGTGTGTGTGAGAGGGTGGGGAGTTGGTTGGGGTACAGTGTGTGTGTGAGGGTGGGGAGTTGGATGGTGTACAGTGTGTGTGTCAGGGTGGGGAGTTGAATGGGGTACGGTGTGTGAGAGGGTGGGGAGTTGGATGGGGTTCAATGTGTGTGTGTGAGGGTGGGGGGTTGGATGGGGTACAGTGTGTGTGTGAGAGGGTGGGGTGTTGGATGGGGTAAAGGGTGTGTGAGAGAGGGTGGGGAGTTGGATGGGGTACAGTGTGTGTGTGAGGGTGGGGAGTTGGATGAGGTACAGTGTGTGTGAGAGATGGTGTGGAGTTGGATGGGGTACAGTGTGTGTGTGAGAGGGTGGGGAGTTGGATGGCGTACAGTGTGTGTGAGAGATGGTGGGGAGTTGGATGGTTTACAGTATGTGTGAGAGATGGTGGGGAGTTGGAAGGGGTACAGTGTGTGTGAGAGGGTGGGGTGATGGATGGGGTACAGTGTTTGTCAGAGGGTGGGGAGTTGGATGCGGTACAGTATGTGTGTGAGGGTGGGAAGTTGGATGGGGTACATTGTGTGTGAGAGATGGTGGGGAGTTGGATGGGGTACAGTGTGTGTGAGGGATGTTGGGGAGTTGGATCGGGTACAGTGTGTGTGAGAGTGTGCGGTGATGGATGGGGTACAATGTGTTTGAGACGGTGGGGAGTTGGATGGGGTACAGTGTTTGTGAGAGATGGTGGGGAGTTGGATGGGGTACAGTGTGTGTGAGAGGTTGGGCAGATGGAGGGGGTTCAATGCGTGTGTGAGAGGGTGGGGTGTTGGATGGGGTATAGTGTGTGTGAGATGGTGTGATAGTTGAATGGGTTACAGTGTGTGTGTGAGGGTAGGGGGTTGGATGGGGTACAGTGTGTGTGTTTGAGGGTGGGGAGTTGGATGGGGTACAATGTGTGTGTGTGAGGGTGGCGTGTTGGATGGGTTACAGTGTGTGTGAGAGGGTAGGGAGTTGGATGGGGTACAGTGTGTGTGTGTGAGGGTGGGGAGTTGACTAGGGTATACTGCGTGTGAGGGTGGGGAGTTGTTTGGGGTACAGTCTGTGTGAGAGATGGTGGGGAGTTGGATGGGGTAGAGTGTGTGTGAGAGGGTAGGGAGTTGGATGGGGTACAGTGTGTGTGTGTGAGGGTGGGGATTTGACTAGGGTATAGTGTGTGTGAGGGTGGGGATTTGGTTGGGGTACAGTCTGTGTGAGAGATGGTGGGGAGTTGGATGGGGAACAGTGTGTGTGTGAGGGTGGGGATTTGAATGGGGTACAGTGTGTGTGTGAGGGTGGGGCGTTGGATGGGGTACTGTGTGTGTGAGAGGTTGGGGAGTTGGATGGGTTACCGTGTGTGTGAGAGAGGGTGGGGTGTTGGATGGGGTACAGTATGTGTGAGAGGGTGGGGAGTTGCATGGGGTATAGTATGTGTGTGTGAGGGTGGGGAGTTGGATGGGGTACAGTGTGTGTGTGAGAAGGTGGGGAGTTGGTTGGGGTACAGTGTGTGTGAGAGGGTGGGGAGTTGGATGGGGTACAATGTGTTTGTGAGAGGTTGGGGAGTTGGATGGGGTACAGTTTGTCTGAGAGAGGGTGGGGAGTTGAATGGGGTAGAGTGTGTGTGAGAGGGTGGGGAGTTGGATGGGGTACAATGTGTGAGAGGGTGGGATGTTGGATGGGGTACAGAGTGTGTGTGTGAGGGTGGGGAGTTGGATGGGGTACAATGTGTGTGAGAGATGGTGGTGTGTTGGATGGGGTACAGTGTGTGTGTGAGCGGGTGGGGAGTTGGCTGGGGTACAGTGTGTGTGAGAGAGGGTGGGGAGTTGGATGGGGTACAGTGTGTGTGAGAGGGTGGGGAGTTGGATGGGGTACAGTGTGTGTGTGAGAGGGTGGGGAGTTGGTTGGGGTACAGTGTGTGTGAGAGGGTGGGGAGTTGGATGGGGTACAGTGTGTGTATGAGGGTGGGGAGTTGGATGGTGTACAGTGTGTGTCAGGGTGGGGAGTTGGATGGGGAACGGTGTGTGAGAGGGTGGGGAGTTGGATGGGTTCAGTGTGTGTGAGAGGGTGGGGAGTTGGATGGGTTCAGTGTGTGTGAGAGGGTGGGGAGTGTTGGATGGGGTTCAATGTGTGTGTGTGAGGTTGGGGAGTTGGATGGGGTCCAGTGTGTGTGAGAGGGTGGGCCGTTGGATGGGGTACAGAGTGTGTGTGAGAGGGTGGGCCTTTGGATGGGGTACAGTGTGTGTGAGAGGGCGGGAAGTTGGATGGGGTACAGTGTGTGTGAGAGAGGGTTGTGAGTTGGATGGGGTACAGTGTGTGTGTGAGAGGGTGGGGAGTTGGATGACGTACAGTGTGTGTGTGAGAGGGTGGGGAGTTGGCCGGGGTACAGTGTGTGTGAGAGAGGGTGGGGTGTTGGATGGGGTACAGTGTGTGTGTGAGGGTGGGGAGTTGGATGGGGTACAGTGTGTGTGTGAAGTTGGGGAGTTGGATGGGGTGCAGTGTGTGTGTGAGAGGGTGGGGAGTTGGTTGGGGTACAGTCTGTGTGAGATGGTGGGGAGTTGGATGGGATACAGTGTGTGTGTGAGGGTGGGGAGTTGGATGGTGTACAGTGTGTGTGTCAGGGTGGGGAGTTGGATGGGGTACGATGTGTGAGAGGGTGGGGAGTTGGATGGGGTTCAATGTGTGTGTGTGAGGGTGGGGGGTTGGATGGGGTACAGTGTGTGTGTGTGAGAAGGTGGGGAGTTGGATGGGGTTCAATGTGTGTGTGTGAGGGTGGGGTGTTGGATGGGGTACAGTGTGTGTGTGAGGGTGGGGAGTTGGATGGGGTACAGTGTGTGTGTGAAGTTGGGGAGTTGGATGGGGTAAAGTGTGTGTGAGAGAGGGTGGGGAGTTGGATGGGGTACAGTGTGTGTGTGAGAGGGTGGGGTGTTGGATGGGGTACAGTGTGTGTGTGAGAGGGTGGGATGTTGGATGTTGTCGAGTGTGTGTGTGTTGAAAAGGTGGGGAGTTGGTTGGGATACAGCGTGTGTGTGAGAGTGGGGAGTTGGATGGGGTACAGTGTGTGTGAGCGATTGTGGGGAGTTGGATGGGGTACAGTGTGTGTGTGTGTGGGTGGGGAGTTGGATGGGGTACATGGTGTGTGTGAGAGTGTGGGGAGTTGGATGGGGTACATGGTTTGTGTGAGAGGGTGGGGAGTTGGATGGGGTACAGTGTGTGTGTGAGAGGGTGGGGAGTTGGATGACGTACAGTGTGTGTGTGAGAGGGTGGGGAGTTGGCCTGGATACAGTGTGTGTGAGAGAGGGTGGGGTGTTGGATGGGGTACAGTGTGTGTGTGAGGGTGGGGAGTTGGATGGGGTACAGTGTGTGTGTGAAGTTGGGGAGTTGGATGGGGTGCAGTGTGTGTGTGAGAGGGTGGGGAGTTGGTTGGGATACAGTGTGTGTGAGATGGTGGGGAGTTGGATGGGATACAGTGTGTGTGTGAGGGTGGGGAGTTGGATGGTGTACAGTGTGTGTGTCAGGGTGGGGAGTTGGATGGGGTACGGTGTGTGAGAGGGTGGGGAGTTGGATGGGGTTCAATGTGTGTGTGTGAGGGTGGGGGGTTGGATGGGGTACAGTGTGTGTGTGAGAGGGTGGGGTGTTGGATGGGGTACAGAGTGTGTGTGAGAGGGTGGGGAGTTGGATGGGGTACAGTGTGTGTGTGAGAGGGTGGGGTGTTGGATGGGGTACAGTGTGTGTGTGAGAGGGTGGGATGTTGGATGTTGTCGAGTGTGTGTGTGTTGAAAAGGTGGGGAGTTGGTTGGGATACAGCGTGTGTGTGAGAGTGGGGAGTTGGATGGGGTACAGTGTGTGTGAGCGATTGTGGGGAGTTGGATGGGGTACAGTGTGTGTGTGTGTGTGGGTGGGGAGTTCGATGGGGTACATGGTGTGTGTGAGAGTGTGGGGAGTTGGATGTGGTACATGGTTTGTGTGAGAGGGTGGGGAGTTGGATGGGGTACAGTGTGTGTGTGTGAGGGTGGGGAGTTGGATGGGGTACAGTGTGTGTGTGAGATGGTGGGCAGTTGGATGGGGTACAGTGTGTCTGTGAGAGGGTGGGGAGTTGGATGGGGTACAGTGTGTGTGTGAGAGGGTGGGGAGTTGGATGGGGTACAGTGTGTGTGTGAGGGTGGGGAGTTGGATGGGGTACAGTGTGTGTGTGAGGGTGGGGAGTTGGATGGCGTACAGTGTGTATGAGAGATGGTGGGGAGTTGGATGGGGTACAGTATGTGTGAGAGATGGTGGGGAGTTGGAAGGGATACAGTGTGTGTGTGAGAGGGTGGGGTGATGGATGGGGTACAGTGTTGTCAGAGGGTGGGGAGTTGGATGCGGTACAGTGTGTGTGTGAGGGTGGGAAGTTGGATGGGGTACATTTTGTGTGAGAGATGGTGGGGAGTTGGATGGGGTACAGTGTGTGTGTGAGAGGGTGGGGAGTTGGCCGGGGTACAGTTTGTATGAGACAGGGTGGGGTGTTGGATGTGGTACAGTGTGTGTGTGAGGGTGGGGAGTTGGATGGTGTACAGTGTGTGTGTCAGGGTGAGGAGTTGGATGGGGTTCAATGTGTGTGTGTGAGGGTGGGTGGTTGGATGGGGTACAGTGTGTGTGTGAGAGGGTGGCGTGTTGGATGGGGTACAGAGTGTGTGTGAGAGGGTGGGGAGTTGGATGGGGTAAAGTGTGTGTGAGAGAGGGTGGGGAGTTGGATGGGGTACAGTGTGTGTGAGAGAGGGTGGGATGTTGGATGGGGTACATGGTTTGTGTGAGAGGGTGGGGAGTTGGATGGGGTACAGTATGTGTGAGAGATGGTGGGGCGTTGGAAGGGGTACACTGTTTGTGAGAGGGTGGGGTGATGGATGGGGTACAGTGTTTGTCAGAGTGTGGGGAGTTGGATGCGGTACAGTGTGTGTGTGAGGGTGGGAAGTTGGATGGAGTACATTGTGTGTGAGAGTGTGCGGTGTTGGAAGGGGTACAATGTGTGTGAGAGGGTGGGGAGTTGGATGGGGTACAGTGTGTGTGAGAGTGTGCGGTGGTGGATGGGGTACAATGTGTGTGAGAGGGTGGGGAGTTGGATGGGGTACAGTGTTTGTGAGAGATGGTGGGGAGTTGGATGGGGTACAGTGTGTGTGAGAGATGCTGGTGAGTTGGATGGGGTACAGTGTGTGGATGGTGGGGAGTTGGATGGGGAACAGTGTGTGTGAGAGGTTGGGCAGATGGATGGGGTTCAATGCGTGTGTGAGAGGGTGGGGTGTTGGATGGGGTATAGTGTGTGTGAGAGGGTGTGTAGTTGAATGGGTTACAGTGTGTGTGTGAGGGTAGGGAGTTGGATGGGGTACAGTGTGTGTGTTTGAGGGTGGGGAGTTGGATTGGGTACAGTGTGTGTGAGAGGGTAGGGAGTTGGATCGGGTACAGTCTGTGTGTGTGAGGGTGCGGAGTTGGATGGGGTACAATGTGTGTGTGTGAGGGTGGCGTGTTGGATGGGGTACAGTGTGTGTGAGAGGGTAGGGAGTTGGATGGGTTACAGTGTGTGTGTGTGAGGGTGGGGAGTTGACTAGGGTATAGTGTGTTTGAGGGTGGCGTGTTGGATGGGGTACAGTGTGTGTGAGAGGGTAGGGAGTTGGATGGGGTACAGTGTGTGTGTGTGAGAGTGGGGAGTTGACTAGGGTATAGTGTGTGTGAGGGTGGGGAGTTGGTTGGGGTACAGTCTGTGTGAGAGATGGTGGTGAGTTGGATGGGGTAGAGTGTGTGTGAGAGGGTAGGGAGTTGGATGGGGTACAGTGTGTGTGTGTGAGGGTGGGGATTTGATTAGGGTATAGTGTGTGTGAGGGTGGGGATTTGGTTGGGGTACAGTCTGTGTGAGAGATGGTGGGGAGTTGGATGGGGAACAGTGTGTGTGTGAGGGTGGGGATTTGACTGGGGTACAGTGTGTGTGTGAGGGTGGGGCGTTGGATGGGGTACTGTGTGTGTGAGAGGTTGGGGAGTTGGATGGGTTACCGTGTGTGTGAGAGAGGGTGGGGCGTTGGATGAGGTACAGTATGTCTGAGAGGGTGGGGAGTTGCATGGGGTATAGTATGTGTGTGTGAGGGTGGGGATTTGGATGGGGTACAGTGTGTATGTGAGAAGGTGGGGAATTGGTTGGGGTACAGTGTGTGTGAGGGTGGGGAGTTGGATGGGGTACAATGTGTTTGTGAGAGGTTGGGGAGTTGGATGGGGTACAGTTTGTCTGAGAGAGGGTGGGGAGTTGAATGGGGTAGAGTGTGTGTGAGAGGGTGGGGAGTTGGATGGGGTACAATGTGTGAGAGGGTGGGGTGTTGGATGGGGTACAGTATTTATGTGAGGGTGGGGAGTTGGATGGGGTCCAGTGTGTGTGTGTGAGTGTGGGGAGTTGGATGGGGTACAATGTGTGTGAGAGATGGTGGTGTGTTGGATGGGGTACAGTGTGTGTGTGAGCGGGTGGGGAGTTGGCCGGGGTACAGTGTGTGTGTGAGAGGGTGGGGAGTTGGCCGGGGTACAGTGTGTGTGAGAGAGGGTGGTGTGTTGGATGGGTTACAGTGCGTGTGAGAGGGTGGGGAGTTGAATGGGGTACAGTGTGTGTGTGAGGGTGGGGAGTTGGATGGGGTACAGTGTGTGTGTGAGAGGGTGGGGAGTTGGTTGGGGTACAGTGTGTGTGAGAGGGTGGGGAGTTGGTTGGGGTACAGTGTGTGTATGAGGGTGGGGAGTTGGATGGTGTACAGTGTGTGTGTCAGGGTGGGGAGTTGGATGGGGTACGGTGTGTGAGAGGGTGGGGAGTTGGATGGGGTACAGTGTGTGTGAGAGGGTGGGGAGTTGGATGGGGTACAGAGTGTGTGTGTGAGGGTGGCGTGTTGGATGGGGTACAGTGTGTGTGAGAGGGTAGGGAGTTGGATGGGGTACAGTGTGTGTGTGTGAGAGTGGGGAGTTGACTAGGGTATAGTGTGTGTGAGGGTGGGGAGTTGGTTGGGGTACAGTCTGTGTGAGAGATGGTGGGGAGTTGGATGGGGTAGAGTGTGTGTGAGAGGGTAGGGAGTTGGATGGGGTACAGTGTGTGTGTGTGAGGGTGGGGATTTGATTAGGGTATAGTGTGTGTGAGGGTGGGGATTTGGTTGGGGTACAGTCTGTGTGAGAGATGGTGGGGAGTTGGATGGGGAACAGTGTGTGTGTGAGGGTGGGGATTTGACTGGGGTACAGTGTGTGTGAGAGAGGGTGGTGTGTTGGATGGGTTACAGTGCGTGTGAGAGGTTGGGGAGTTGGATGGGGTACAGTGTGTGTGTGTGAGGGTGGGGAGTTGGATGGGGTACAGTGTGTGTCTGAGATGGTGGGCAGTTGGATGGGCTACAGTGTGTCTGTGAGAGGGTGGGGAGTTGGATGGGGTACAGTGTGTGTGTGAGAGGGTGGGGAGTTGGATGGGGTACACTGTGTGTGAGAGGGTGGGGATTTGGATGGGGTACAGTGTGTGTGTGAGGGTGGGGAGTTGAATGAGGTACAGTGTGTGTGAGAGATGGTGGGGAGTTGGATGGGGTACAGTGTGTGTGAGAGATGGTGGGGAGTTGGATGGCGTACAGTGTGTGTGAGAGATGGTGGGGAGTTGGATGGGGTACAGTATGTGTGAGAGATGGTGGGGAGTTGGAAGGGATACAGTGTGTGTGTGAGAGGGTGGGGTGATGGATGGGGTACAGTGTTTGTCAGAGGGTGGGGAGTTGGATGCGGTACAGTGTGTGTGTGAGGGTGGGAAGTTGGATGGGGTACATTTTGTGTGAGAGATGGTTGGGAGTTGGATGGGGTACAGTGTGTGTGAGAGATGGTGGGGAGTTGGATGGGGTACAGTGTGTGTGAGAGATGGTGGGGAGTTGGATGTGGTACAGTGTGTGTGAGAGAGGGTGGGGAGTTGGATGGGGTACAGTGTGTGTGAGAGGGTGGGGTGTTGTGTGGGGTACAGTGTGTGTGAGGGTGGGGAGTTGGATGGGGTACAGTGTGTGTGTGAGGGTGGGGAAATGATTTGCATATCCACATACCCACTCTCTGATCCCTTTCACTGCTGTTTGTGTTGTGAGACACGGAGACAAAGCCACTCACCTGCATCATTCTTGGTTATGTTGACTTCCAAATGGAGTTGAGGCTGCGAGTGTCACTCTGGAGCTGTGAACAGAGAGGAACAGGCTGACGTGTCACTGTCTGTGCAGGTGGATACTGCATATGGGACGCTCAGTAACTGCAGCAGACACATCACAACTCATGTATTCAGAGCAACATGGGCTGAAATCTTCTCCTCCTCCCAATCTGTTCAGTTTGCCTGTCCTTATGCACATCATTCCCTGCACAGACAGGCAGTCTAACCCAGTCCCCATTCCCAGACGGGCAGTGTGACCCAGTCCCCATTCCCAGACGGGCAGTGTGACCCAGTCCCCATTCCCAGTCGGGCTGTCTAACCCAGTCCCCATCCCAGACGGGCAGTGTGACCCAGTCCCCATTCCCAGTCGGGCTGTCTAACCCAGTCCCCATTCCCAGACGGGCAGTGTGACCCAGTCCCCATTCCCAGACGGGCAGTGTGACCCAGTCCCCATTCCCAGTCGGGCTGTCTAACCCAGTCCCCATCCCAGACGGGCAGTGTGACCCAGTCCACGTTCCCAGGCATCTCGCATTGGCTCCCATTAGC
This sequence comes from Isurus oxyrinchus, assembly GCA_026770705.1. Taxonomy (NCBI): domain Eukaryota; kingdom Metazoa; phylum Chordata; class Chondrichthyes; order Lamniformes; family Lamnidae; genus Isurus; species Isurus oxyrinchus. The sequence goes on from JANJGN010000018.1 coordinate 115,600,335, forward strand.
TCTGCCCTCCTCAGGTACAGATTTATGCCCCCTCAGGAGCCCCTCAGGGTGCATATTCATCTCGCTGAGTTCAAGGTGAAAATATGCCCACCCCATTCCTACACCACAGGGGCTGCAGCGGCTCAGGAAGGCAGTTCACCACCACCTTCTCAAGGGCAACTAGGGATGGGCAATAAATCCTGGCCCAGCCAGCGAAACCCACATCCTGTGAAAAATAAATAAAAATACCCTTCCTCCTGAAAGCTGCTTTTGTGTTTGAAAACGCCAACATCGTGAGGTAATATTACCCAATATCTCTCTGGGAGGTCAAGTATGGCGCCCAGAACTGGATGCAGTGCTCCAGATGAGGCCTAACTAGTGTCTTATACAAGTTCAACATGACCTCCTTACTCTTGTACTCAATGCCCCTATTAATAAAGCCTAAGATACTATATGCTTTATTAACTGCTCTCTGAACATGCCCTGCCATCTTCAATGACGTATGTACATAGGTACCGAGGTCCCTCTGTTCCTGCATCTCCTTTAGAGTTTCTCCCGTTATTTTATACTGTCTCTCCATATTCTTCCTGCCAAAATGAATCACCTCACACTTCTCTACATTAAACTTCATCTGCCACTTGCCTGCCCAATCCACCAACATGTCTATGTCTTTTTGAAGTTCACGACTATCCTCACCACAATTAACAACATTTCCAATCTTCGTCTCATTTGCAAATTTTGAAATCATGCCCTGCACACCATAGTCTAGGTCATTAATATATATCAGGAAGAGCAAAGGTCCCAACACTGACCCCTGAGGAACTCCACTACAAACCTTCCTCCTCTGTCCCTATTTCATCCTGGGATACTTGGGGAATGTATTTGTGATTCTAATGGCCTTTCCTGGATCCCTTTTCCCTTTACTGACCTGGTTTCAGCCTTGCTACCCTTTGAGCTGCTCTCACTCGAGGTCAATGGATCCCTTTTGGGTCTCAGGACCTTCCCCAGCTTTCTGCCCTTCTGCTGGTTCCTGCTGGTTGACGCTGACCTCTTGTCTGTCACTGACTAACCCTTGCTGCCAGCCAATTGTTCCCAAAGGGGAAATCGATTCCTGCTTCAGGGACAATTCCTACTGTAACAGGGCCTGAAACCAGGTCACCCTCTAGGTGGGCCTCACAGGGGGGGAGGCAAACACAGATCCTCCTCCCACTGCACTGATCAACGCTTTGGCTTCAGGGAGGACTCGGGGTGGTGGGGGGGGGGGGGGGGGAGGGGGGGGGGTGGGTGGGTGGGTGGGGGTGTGGGGGGTGTGGGTTGGGGATGGTGGTGGGGGGTGGGGGGTGGGGTGTAGGTTTAAGTTTCCCTCCGACATTAAGGACTAAGTGTCTCGGAGCAGTACCACGGATTTGGTCACACTTTGGGACAGGTTGGGGGACACAGTTCCTGAAAGGACAAAACTCCGGAATGTCTCTGGGAGTCTGTCCGGCTCAGACTCTCACAGTGCCAGGCCCTCCAGGGGGTAAGTTCCTGTAGCGAGCGGCTCTGCCTGCGCTGCTGCACTACCCTTCGGTGGGCTACTCATGTGAAGCCCTGTTAGGCCAACTGACCTGCCTCACAGTCTCCAGCCCTCGGGTCTGAAATGGCCAATTTAGGTGGGATGAGAACACACCGGCCTCTGGGAATTCTCCTTTTGGGGGCTGGAGTGAATTTTAAAACACAAGTAACTTACCACAGCAAATTCCTTTTCCCGAACACTAAGAAAATTACAAATTTTGATGCCCAAACGTTTGTTCAGCAAGGGAATTTACAAGGTGACATTTTGGCAGCTCTTAGCACAGAACAACTGAAAGTGGTAAAACAAAAACAAAAATACCTGGAAAAACCTCAGCAGGTCTGATAGCGTCTGCAGAGAGGCACACAGTTAACGTTTCGAGTCCGTATGACCCTTCAACAGAACTAAGGAAAAATAGAAAAGAGGTGAAATAGAAGCTGGTTTAAGGGTGGGGGGGGTGGTGGGACAGGTAGCGCTGGATAGAGGGCCAGTGATAGGTGGAGATAACCAAAAGATGTCACAGACAAAAGGACAAAGAGGTGTTGAAGGTGGTGATATTATCTAAGGGTAATAAAAGGGGGATCGGAAAGGGGGTGGGGATGGAGGAGAGAGTTCATGATCTAAAATTGTTAAAACTGGAGGAACAGCACCTCATCTTCCGACTAGGCACTCTACAGCCTTCTGGGCTGAATATTGAGTTCAACAATTTTAAATCATGAACTCTCTCCTCCATCCCCACCCTCTTTCCGATCCCCCTTTTTCCAATAATTTATATAGATTTTTCTTTTCCCACCTATTTCCATTATTTTTAAGTGTATTTCCACCCATTGTTTTATGTCCACCTTTTAGCCTATTTCGATCCCTTCACCCCACCCCACCCCCACTAGGGCCATCTGTACCTTGCTCGTCCTGCTTTCTACCCTTATTTAGCACATTCCTTAGACAAAAGGACTATGACATCTTTTGGTTGTCTCCACCTATCACGGGCCCTCTATCCAGCTCTACCTGTCTTACACCCTGCTTAAACCAGCTTATATTTCACCTCTTTTCTATTTTTCCTTAGTTCTGTTGAAGAGTCACACGGACTCGAAACGTTAACTGTGTGCCTCTCTGCAGACGCTATCAGACCTGCTGAGGTTTTCCAGGTATTTTTGTTTTTGTTTTGGATTTCCAGCAAGCGGAGTTTTTTGCTTTTATTTTAATTAAATTAGTTAAAATTAAATACAGCAAAAGATTAAAAGATTAAAAGAAGTGAACTGATCCAGTTGTTGGTGAACCATTTGGATCTCTCGTTACCAGTAGAGTTGTTAGATGTAGAGTTCAATCATATCTCCGAATCCCCTCCCCTGGCCAATTTTAACCTTCTCTGAGCTGCTTTCAACACATGTACATCCTTCCTTAAATAAGGAGACAAATATTGTACACAGTCTCCAGATGTGGTCTCACTAGTGCCCTGTACAAATGAAGCATAACCTCCCTATTTTTACAAACATACGAATTAGGGGCAGGAGTAGACCACTCGGCCCCTCGAGCCTGCTCCACCATTCAATAAGATCCTGGCTGATCTGATTGTGTTTTGATTTCCAAATCCCCATCTAACCCCGGTAACCTTTGATTCCCTTGCCTAACAACAATCTATCTACCTCTGCCTTAAGATATTCAATGAACCTGCCTCCACCACCTTCTGAGGCAGAGAGCTCCATAGTCACACAAGGTTGGAGCGATGGTGTAGTGGTATTATCATTGGACTGGTCATTCAGAAAGCTGGGGTGATTCGCTGGGGACCCGGGTTTGAATCCCACCACAGCAGATGGTGGAGTTAAAAGTCTAACAATGACCATGAAACCATTACTGATTGTCATAAAAACCCATCTGGGTCACTAATGTCCTTTAGGGAAGGAAATCTGCTGTCCTTACCTGGTCTGGCCTACATGTGACTCCAGACCCACAGCAATGTGGTTGGCTCTTAAATGCCCTCTAGAAAGTCAATAAAATGGGATTGACCTGGGCAGAGCAAACTCAGCCCCTTCAGCCGTGCAAAGTCCTCCTTAGTAACATCTCGGGGCTTCTGACAAAACTGGGAGAGCTGTCTCACAGACTCGTCACAGAACTGTCATTTATAAAAATATTATTGTGGGATATTGTAAAGTCAGTTTATATTCGTGTGTTTGTCTGTGTGGCTAATTTAATTAAATTGCAGACGGATAGACTGCAAGGTTGAAATGATCAAGAGTTAGGTGCAAAAGAGCATGTAAACTGCACTGGCTGGGGTCATATCTAGCACAAGGAAGATGGTTGTGGTTGTTGGAGGTCAGTCATCTCAGTTCCCGGACATCACTGCAGGAGTTCCTCAGGGTAGTGTCCTCGGCCCAACCATCTTCAGCTGCTTCATCAATGACCTTCCTTCCATCATAAGGTCAGAAGTGGGGATGTTCGCTGATGATTGCACAATGTTCAGCACCATTCACAACTCCTCAGATACTGAAGCAGTCCATGTCCAAATGCAGCAAGACCTGGACAATATCCAGGTTTGAGCTGACACGTGGTAATTAACATTCACGTCACACAAGTGCCAGTTATGACCGTCTCCAACAATAGAGAATCTAACCATCACCCCTTGATGTTCAATGGCATTAACATCACTGAATCCCCCACTATCAACATCCTGGGGGTTACCATTGACCAGAAACTGAACTGGACTAGCCATATAAATACTGTGGCTACAAGAGCAGGTCAGAGGCTGGGAATTCTGTGACGAGTAACTCACCTTCTGACTCCCCAAAGCCTGTTCACCATCTACAAGGCACAAGTCAGGAGTGTGATGGAATACTCCCCACTTGTCTGGATGAGTGCAGCTCCCACAACACTCAAGAAGCTTGACACCATCCAGGACAAAGCAGCCCACTTGATTTGCCTCCACAAACATTCACTCCCTCCACCACCGATGCACAGCAGCAGCAGCATGTACCATCTACAAGATGCACTGCAGGAATTCACCAAGGCTCCTTAGACAGCACCTTCCAAACTCATGACCTCTACCATCTAGAAGGACAAGGGCAGCAGATAGATGGGAACACCACCACCTGGAAGTTCCCCTCCAAGTCACTCAACATCCTGACTTGGAAATATATCACCGTTCCTTCACTGTTGCTGGGTCAAAATCCTGGAACTCCCTCCCTAACAGCACTGTGGGTGTACCTACACCACATGGACTGCAGCGGTTCAAGAAGGCAGCTCACCACCACCTTCTCAAGGGCAACTAGGAATGGGCAATAAATGCTGGCCCAGCCAGCGACACCCACATCCTGTGAATGAGTAAAAAAAGAAAAAATTCTCCTCAGTTCTGTTTTAAAAGGGAAACCCCTAATATTAAAACAGTGCCCCTAGTTCTGGACTCCCACTGAAAATACAACAGATAAAGTCGTAGCATTAACTACAGCTGTGAAAACAAGTGTGAACACTGCTGTGAGTTCAAGAGAGGTGAATAAGATACGTGAGAGCTATAAAGAATTCTTATTGAGGGGAAAAATAACCCCTTATCCCTCAAATGAGACAGCTAAACCTATAATCATATTACATTAGGAGATACAGGAGCCACTCAAACACTTTTGCTGGGGAAAGACGACTTTTCCACCAGAGTACACATTAAAAACCAAAGTTTTAATAAATGGTATTGGCGGGGACTATATACCAGTACATTTTACCAGGTGCACTTGGAGTGTGACTTAATGTTTGGGACAGTGACGATAGGGGTTGTTCAGAAGTTTCCCTAAATGGAGTCGATTTATTCCTGGGAAATAATTTAGCCGGAGCGAAGGTAGTAGCTTCTCCCACAATTACAGAAAGCCCAAGTGAGGTTAAAGAGTTGGAGCAGTTACAGAAAAAGATTCCAGGAATTTTTCCTTTGTGTGTGATGGCCCAAGCAATGGCTAAGCAAAGCTTATCATGCGAAGTCAAAGTGATACCACAGACAGACATTTGTCTAACTGAAACTTTCCTTAAAGATTTGATAATCCAAAAGAGATGTCCAATAAATCTTCTCTAGTTGAGGCTCAACAAGCAGATCTAGAGCTAAGTAAAACAGCACAATCAGTCCAAATTGCAGCTGAAGCTAAGGAAGTTCCAGAATGTTCTTACATTAAAATAGAATTCTGATGAGGATGTGGGAGACCTCCTCTAAAACCTGCAGATGAAGACAGTTGTTCATCAGGTAGTGGTACCACCCAAGTATCGCAAAGAGATATTGCAAATAGCACATGACATTCCTATGGCCAGACATGTAGGGATACTGAAAACTCAAGTGCGGATAAACCAACATTTTTACTGGCCAGGCCTTCACAAGGATGTGGTGCAGTTTTGTACGTGTCATATGATGGGAAAACAGCAACCTACAATCAATCTGGCACCCTTAATTCCCATACCAGTTTTTGAGGAGCAATTTAGCAGTGTGCTACGTGGAACCGTTACCAAAACTGAAAGCCGGACATCAGTATATCCTTATTAGTATGGATATGACATCTCGATTTCCAGATGCCATCCCTTTAAGGACAACCACAGCTTAAGTAACAGTAGAGAAGTTAACCAAATTTTTTACTCCATGGATTACCGGTAGAGATCCGGGTGGATCAAGGCTCCCATTTTATATCTAAAATTTTTCAGAACATAACGATTAGTTTGGGTATAAAACAGTTAAAGTCCACAGCATATCACCCACAGACACAGGGAGCTTCATGGAGGTACCATCAAACTGTCAAAACAATGATGAAAGCAAATTGTCTTGAATATCCCCAGGATTGGAACAAAGGACTGGAATTTCTTTTATTTGCTACCCGAAATTCACCGAATGAATTTAATGGGTTTAGTCCTTTTGATTTAGTTTATGGACCTGAGATAAGAGGTCCTTTGAAATTAACCCAAGAAAAGTTTTTAGGAGAGAGGGACAAATCCTCCATGTTAGATAATGTGTCCGTGTTCCAGGAGTGATTCCCAGGAGCCTTTAAGGTGGCTCAGGAACACCTTAAAGTTTCTCAGATAAAGGTAAAGAAATGGGCAGATAAGCAAGCTGCAACCCAAACATTACAACCAGGGGATGAAGTGTTGGAGTTATTACCTTTACAGGGGGATCCTCTGAAAGCACGGATTCAGTGTTATATACAAGGTAATTAGGAAGGTTGGTAAAGTAAATTATTTGATAGACACCCCAGATCATTGGAAAAAAAATCAGCTGTATCATATCAATATGTTGAAACATATTGGGAGGAGGATAAGAAGAAGCAGGTTTATCAAGTAGTAAGCATTGTGGAGGACGGAAGAGACAGTGAGAGTGAGGCAGGAGGAGACTTAGACAGTTCCCAAATTAAACCCTCTACTATCCAGTTAGCTAACACTGAAATATTAGGACAGTTAGATACTATATTCTCATACCCAGAGGCAGGACAATGGGAAGTTCTAGTGAGGTTACTTACAACATTTAAAGGGATCTGTAGGGACAAACCGGGATGTACAACCTTAGCCACACATGATGTGGATGTAGGAGAATCCCCTTCTACAAAGCAGCATCCTTATCATTTAAGTCCAGGGAAAGAAGTTCAGGTGAAGGCAGAAGTTCAATATCTGTTGGAAAATCACCTAACTGAACTGTTCAAAGCAGTTGGAGTTCTCTAGTGGTGTTATAGCCTAAACCTGATGGGTCAACAGATTCTGCATAGATTATAGAAAGGTTAATGCAGTAACAAAAATGAGTTCCTACCCAATCCCTCATTTAGAAGATTGTATTGTCAGGGTTGGCAGTGCCACATTCCTTACTAAGACAGGTTTATTGAAAGGATACTGGCAAGAACCTTAACGCCATGAGCTAAGGAGATATCAGCTTTTGCCACACCGAGTGGGCTATACCAATGCAGAGTAATGCCATTTGGGCTAAAGGAAATGCTCCAGCCACTTTCCAAAGACTAATGAGTCAGGTGGCAACTAATGTTTCTGACTATGAGGTTAATGTAGATGATGCATTGATTTTACTGTAACACATGGAAAGATCATGTAAAAGAATTGGAAGCCTTATGGGACTGAAAGTCAATCAATCCCCAGGGCCCGATAATCTACATCCCAGGGCACGAAAGGAGGTGGCCATGGAAATAGTGGATGTGTTGGTTGTCATCTTCCAAAATTCTGTAGATTCTGGGACAGTCCCTGCTCCACCCCCTTTAAACAGTGTATATTTCACCACATTTCTAATTCTCTTTAGTTCTGATGAAGAATCATCTGGACTCGAAACGTTAACTCTGTCTCTCTCTTCACAGATGCTGTCAGACCTGCTGAGATTTTCCAGCACTTTTTGTCTGTGTTATTCCAGGGTGGAACCTGAACTGGTAGATCCTAACTTTTATTTTTTGTTTTCATACTTGGAGAGTAGTTACTGAGCAGAGTCACAAGAGTCAGCTAATGAACGATTAACAAACAAATAAAACATTTATTCAACAAGAAAAGATGAACTACTTTACAGTGCTCCTTCACCCACAACTATACCTTTACAAACATGTACAGATTTGTAAGGATAACACAAGTTATAAAATCTCTCTTACACTCTAATGTACACAATAAGTACACAGTCCATGTGAACCAATAGGTGACCTGTGGTCAGACACACCACACTCTGAAATCAAGTGACAGATGCCACCCCAGACAGATGCTATGGGTCTCTCCTTAACTCCCCCCAGGTGCTTGTCACACCGAGAGCCAACTGGCCTCACTGAACTCCACCTTTCACATGAAGGTTTCCAATCCCTACTCTCTAAGAACTTACTTTGGAATCTTCTCCCCAAACCAACACTTTCTCTCAGACGCCTTCTGCAAGGGTCCACCTCCAAGGATTCAAATGCCCTTCTGATGTTTCTCTTCCCTGGGTCACCACATGCATTCACGCTGTCTTCCACACAACCTGTCTCTCTGACACAGCCATCAAAGTACATCACTGCTTCACATGTCCATAACAGAGTTACAGACCTTCAGCCACCTCCTTGGAACTTTTGACTTCTCACAAACCTTCATCTCTTGAAATCTGCTTCCTGTAGCTTTTCTTCCTTTAAGCTTGAAGCTTTGAGCTTTGCTCTGCTCCTCACTCTTAACTTCACTTGACAGGACCTTTCCCAGGCTCCTGTCCTCCTTTATCTAGAAAGTCTTCTTAGGACTTTCTCCTGTTCCACTCCCCTGGATTTTGGGGACTTTCTTCTTCAGTTTGGAAACTGCCATCTGTCCCTTTTCATGTCCTGCCTGTCCTGGCACCTTCTTCCAACTGAACTCAAACTGTTAGTTTTCTCAGTGTGTGTGTGTGTGCAAGTGTGGTTGGGTCTCCCTTTCTGGACCCCTGTAGCTAAGCAACAGCACAGTTTTCTTCAACTCTTGTGTTTGCTTTAACCTTTCTTCAAGAGTCATAAAACTGATTAGAAATACAAGTATACAAACAGCTTTAGACCCGCTCCACTCAAAAACAAAACTAGATCCCTGGTTTCACCTTTTAACCCACAAATAATTATAAGATTTACCTTACTCCTAACACACCACAATACAAATATAATTTACTTAAACTATCTCTATTTCATAACAATTAGACAAAGTGAACATGGGTTTACGAAAGGGAAATTATGTTTGACAAACCTACTGGAGTTTTTTGAGGATGTAACTAGCAGAATAGTAAAGGAGAACCAGTGGATGTGGTGCATGGCCCCAGCTATTCACAATATATATCAATAATTTGGATGAGGGATCATTGAACCTCATGTGGCTCTGAAGCCACATGCAGCACACCACACCGTGCCCACTGACCTGGGCGGCGACCTCTGTCCAGGCCGTCTTGGTCTGGTGGTGCGGCCTTCTCTTGTCATGCCTGGGCATTAGGGTAAACCGCCTGGTACCGACCTCCTCCACTAGCACTCCCACTCACCTGAGAAACGAGGGGCAGAGTGCCCACCTGACCTGCCCTCCCACCTTCCATGACCACCAGGTGCTGAGGCCATGACTGCACACGCCAGGACACTTCTTGGACAGCTTCCAAACAGCCCCCTCATCCTCCCCCACAACTCCTGGCAGCTGCAGGGAGCTGCTGCCTCTTCCGCTTTTTAACACCCCACTGGGTCCCCATTGGACCTTCATTGGCCACCCAGCGTAAGGTCAGGTTCACAGCGCGATGTCGGCCGGGAGTGGGATTGACACCTGCTTCCGGCCTGCCCCGCCAACTTCAGGCCCATCCTGAGGGTAAAATTCAGGCCTGTCTGTTTGTCCTTTGTTTGCAGGTCTCCACTGTCTCCTCAGCCCTACGAGCACAGTGACTCTGACGATTGAAGTACTGATCTTTTGCCTTCCTTCCTCTGACATGGGCCATCTACAGGAGTCACCTGGGACCCCGAGGACCCCCCATTGTGCACTGGGGAATTTTTTATGAAGAGATAGATAGTTATACTTCCCGGTGACAATTGCTGGTTAACCAGAACTTGCAACTTGTTAAAAGAAGTTTTGTTTTAAAAATAAATTAACCATTCCAAGATTTTAACAGAAACCTGGTTGAAGACTGCTTTATTCTGGGCACCAGGAAGGGAAATAGATGATTGACTATTACGGTGATAAAATAAAACTTTTAAATTAAAGTTCCGGCCTGTGGAGTAGTGGGGTTGGATAATTCACGCACTCCTCCCATCCCGGTCATAATAATTGGATAAACATGATTTCTTTTTCACAAAACCATGTTGTCTCTGCCTGGTTACCTTGAATTTTTCTAAGTGCCCTTTTATAATGTCTTCAATAATAACTCCTAACATTTTCCCAATGACAGACGTTAAGCTAACTGGCCTGTGGTTTCCTGCTTTCTGTCTCCTTCTGTTTTTGAATAAAGGAGTTACATTTGCTACTTTCCAATCTGATGGAACCTTCCCCGAATCTAGGGAAATTTGAAAAATCTAGTGAATTTTGGAAAATCTAGGGAAATTTGAAAAATCTAGTGAATTTTGGAAAATCTAGGGAAATTTGAAAAATCTAGTGAATTTTGGAAAATCTAGGGAAATTTGAAAAATCGATACCCATAAGTTATTGGAGCTGGCATTCCTTGTGTTATGACAGTGGACCAATGTACCAATTACCTACGGCAATTTGAACCTTTTAAGGAAGACCTGTGCTTTTTTTTAAAAAGTAAGTACAAATAAAGACACTGAGGAAAAGATGGCTGGTAATGTAAAGTGACCACTTTCTGGAAATCTCTATGTGGATTATAGTTGACCAACTGGTCCTGAGGGGACATGGAATGTCACACCAGAAAGATGTCAAGGCCTTCTTCAAATAGAGACACTCGAAAGGGAGATAGGAAAGATGCCAAAAACTGAACTTTAACCTCCTGTGGTTGCAGAGATAAAAGACTGATTACCACATCTCAGCAGACATCTGAAATCCATCTCCTGTTGATTCATATCTCAGAATGTGTAAAATGGTCAGAGATGAAAGAACATGGAGTCTGGGCACAAGGCATACTTCTTCCCCTTCCAGAATACACAGGGAAAAAAATCAGTTAAAAAGTTGGTGTGCTGGTGTGTGACAGCAAGCAGAAGGACAAGCTACTCACCCCCCCACCCCCCTGAAGATCACTCTCTCTCTGTTGCCAGAGGCAAAGCTCAGCAGAAGCCACAAACAAAAGGAAATAGGACAACCTTTCAGCCCCCTGCAGAACCAAGTGTCTCCAAACTAACTGTGAAACTGTCAAAGTCAGCTCTACCAGAATCACCCAACTTAACAGCCGCAACTTATCACCATCTACGCCTAATGGACAAACCAAAGACTGATTCATATATTTTTTAAACTTTTATTTGGACTCTTAACTTGGTATTTCTGATGTCTGTGTGCGTGTGTTGCATTTTATTATTTTTCTTGGGTTTTAGTAATTAATAAACCATCTTTCTCTTTGGCTCAAGAAAGCCTCATTAAATTGGCTCCTTCTAATCCATAAATATATTTGGACTGGGAAAAGGTGCCCACAGGGGAAAGGATCCCTTTTAAATTAACCGTGTTGCGACCAACCGAGGGGGTTGAATAAATAAGGGGAGCCAGCTCATTCATCCTCACCCAGGAACAGAACAAGATCGGGGTCCCATTCGGGAAGTTAACAAATTGGGGGACCTCGCCCAGGGACTGGCCGCAACAAATTGAGGGCTCGTACTGTGATGGTTCCCACAGACAAAATGAAAGAATTAGGCTGAGGAAAGTAAATTGTTCCTTTGAAACCAATTTTTTAAAAAAATTCACAGAATCACACGGTGCAGAAGAGGCCCTTCGACCCATCGAGTCTGCACTGACATGTGAGAAACACCTGACCTACCTACCTAATCCCATTTACCAGCACTTGGCCCATAGCCTTGAATGTTATGATGTGCCAAGTGCTCATCCAGGTACTTTTTAAAGGATGTGAGGCAACCCGCCTCCACCACCCTCCCAGGCATTGCATTCCAGACTGTCACCACCCTCTGGGTAAAAAGGTTTTTCTCACATCCCCCCTAAACCTCCTACCCCTCATCTTGAACTTATGTCCCCTTGTGACTGACCCTTCAGCTAAGGGGAACAGCTGCTCCCTATCCACCCTGTCCATGCCCCTCATAATCTTGTACACCTCGATCAGGTCGCCCCTCAGTCTTCTCTGCTCCAACAAAAACAACCCAAGTCTATCCAACCTCTCTTCATAACTTAAATGTTTCATCCCAGGCAACATCCTGGTGAATCTCCTCTGCACCCCCTCCAGTGCAATCACATCCTTCCTATAATGTGGCGACCAGAACTGCACACAGCACTCCAGCTGTGGCCTCACCAAGGTTCTATGCAACTCCAACATGACCCCCCTGCTTTGGTAATCTATGCCTCGATTGATAAAGGCAAGTGTCCCATATGCCTTTTTCACCACCCCACTAACATGTCCCTCCGCCTTCAGAGATCTATGGACACACGCGCCAAGGTCCCTTTGTTCCTCAGAACTTCCTAGTGTCATGCCGTTCATTGAATACTTTCTTGTCAAATTACTCCTTCCAAAGTGTATCACCTCACACTTTTCAGGTTTAAATTCCATCTGCCACTTATCTGCCTATTTGACCATCCTGTCAATATCTTCCTGTAGCCCAAGACACTCAGCCTCACTGTTAACCACCCGGCCAATCTTTGTGTCATCCGCAAACTTACTAATCCTACCCCCCACATAGTCATCTATGTCGTTTATATAAATAACAAATAATAGTGGACCGAGCACAGATCCCTGTGGTACGCCACTGGACACTGGCTTCCAGTCACTAAAGCATCCTTCTGTCATCACCCTCTGTCTTCTACAACTAAGCCAATTTTGAATCCACCTTATCAAATTACCCTGTATCCCATGTGCATTTGCCTTCTTTATAAGTCTCCCATGTGGGACCTTGTCAAAGGCTTTGCTGAAATCCATATAAACTACATCAACTGCACTACCCTCATCTACACACCTGGTCACCTCCTCAAAAAATTCAATCAAATTTGTGAGGCATGACCTCCCTCTGACAAAGCCATGCTGACTATCCCTGATCAAACCTTGCCTCTCCAAGTGGAGATAGATTCTCTCCTTCAGAATTTTCTCCAATAGTTTCCCTACCACTGACGTGAGACTCACTGGCTTGTAGTTCCCTGACTTATCTCTATACCCTTCTTAAATAGCGGAACCACATTAGCTGTTCTCTAGACCTCTGGCACCTCCCCCGTGGCCAGAGAGGAATTAAAAATTCAGGTCAGAGCCCCTGCGATCTCCTCCCTTGCCTCCCTCAGCAGTCTGGGACACAAATCATCCGGACCTGGAGATTTGTCCACTTTTAAGCCTGCCAACACCTCCAATATCTTGTTACTCCCTTTATCAATTTGCTTTAGAACCTCACAGTCTCTCTCCCCAAGTTCGATACCTTCATCCTCATTCTCTTGGGTGAAGACAGATGTGAAGGATTCATTCAACACTCTACTCACATCCTCTGGCTCCACCCATAGATTGCCCCCTTGGTCCCTTATGGGCCCTACTCTTTCCCTGGTTATTCTCTTCCCATTGATATACTTATAGAATATCTTGGGATTTTCCCTACTTTTACCAGCCAGAGCTTCCTCATATCCCCTCTTTGCTCTCCTAATTGCTTTCTTAAGCTCCACTCTGCACTTTCTGTACTCCACTAATGCCTCCGCTGATTTGCTTCCCTTGTACCTCCTAAAAGCCTCTCTTTTCCTTCTCATCGTATCCTGAATATCTCTGGTCATCCATGGTTCTCTGGGCTTGTTACTCTTTCCTATCACCCTAGAGGGAACATGTTGAGCCTGTACCCTCCCCATTTCCTTTTTGAACACCCCCCACTGCTCCTCTGTAGATTTTCCCACAAGTAGCTGTTCCCACTCTACCTTGGTCAGATCCTGCCTTATTTTACTAAAATCCCCTCTCACCCAATCCAAAGCATTTTTATGCAACTTGTCTATTTCTCTGTCCACAACAAGCTTAAACTGTACCATGTTGTGATCGCTATCACTAAAATGCTCCCCCACCACCACGTCAGCCACCTGTCCGGCTTCATTCCCCAGAATTAGGTCCAGCACTGCGCCTTCCCTTGTTGGACCCTCTACATATTGACCTAAAAAGTTTTCCTGTACACATTTCAAGAAATCCATTCCAACCAAGCCCTTAACACTATGTCTATCCCAATTACTGTTGGGAAAGTTGAAATTACCTAATATAATTACCCTATTGTTATTGTTTTTACACACCTCCACATATTGTGCACATATTTGCTCCTCAATTTCCCGCTGACTATTTGGGGGTCTATAATAAACACCTAACAATGTGGCTGCCCCTTTTTTATTCCTAAGCTCTACCCACAAAGCTTTGTTCGATGCCCCCCTCCAAGATATCATTGTAATGATATCATAATCATAGAGAAAGTAAACTATGAAGGCCCATAAACAAAGATAGGCATTAGAAAATCAATAATTATCACTTCCAAATATACGAAGGCTGCAAAAAGGCCTTGGTTAGTTGTGTTTTAAACCTTTGAAAAGGGAGAGGTGCAGAGATTGCTACAATCCAGTCACGCACTTCCCAAAGGGAATTTGCAGTAACAGTTCTGATGCTACTTTCCATTCCCCATTACATTACTGAATGTTGGTGCCACTGTGTGGGAGGAAACCAGTGATAGTTGAAATCCTTCTGAAGCGAAATCTAAAAAATGCAAAAAGGTTTTCTTGACTCTGTCCTGCCAATAAAAATGTCCACGTTTGATGCCAGTGTTTTTACAGATGGAAGGGACGTTGGTTATGAAAATTTGACAGTTCTGTCCCTCAGAGTTAAAAGAGTTAGCGAGGCACCCAGGATTAGCATTTCACCTGAAGGCTGGAAAACCTGAAATTCTGAAAGGGGTGACCAATGGCCTACAGGTGGACATTGAGTTCGATGAAACGGATAGAGTGGCTGTAGGGACATTAAAATTGGAGCAGCAGAAGTTAGAATTTCAGAAAAGAGAAACGAAAGGGAAAGGGAGAGAGAGAAAAAGGGAAGACAGGAAAGGGCACAGAGAGAAGAGAGAGAATTTCAGGACAGAGAGGGAAAGGGAGTTTAAACTACAACAGCTCGAGCTGAGGGGCAGGAATCCTAATGTGTCCCTTGAAGACACCACTTGCTCAGATTTAAGGGCTGAGTCAATCCGGTTAGCTCATTTCATCCCGCAGTTTGATAAAGCAGAGGTGGGAGATTTCTTTATCTCTTTCAAGCAGTGAGCACAAAAGTTAAAGTGGCCAGCCCAACATTGGTCCTTATTTCTGCAGAGTAAACTTATGGCAAAGGCTCATGAGGTTTACTCCCTCCTGCCTGACAAAAGTGCCACTCACTGTGAGGCAGTAAAAAGGGATATTTTAAGTGTGTACTGGTTAGTGCTGGAGGTGGACCACCAGAAATCTTTCACCCTCATCAAACACCCTGACCAGACATACCTGGAATTTGAAAGGCTGAAGCAACTTGCTTTTGACTGGCGGGTGTGGGCACTTAAAACAAAAGCTTACTTATGAAAACCTCCGTGTAATAATTCTCCTTGAGGAGTTTATAAACTCCCTACCCTTCCCAATAAGAACACACCTAGAGGAGCAGAGGGTCACAGGGACCAGGCAGGCAATAAACACTGGCTGATGACTATGAGCTGATCCACAAGCCCCTGTTCCAGAAGAGACCCTTCCCTAGTCACCCCCAACCAACTGGGAAGGATAAAGGAGGTGGGGAGGGGGGGGGTGCAGTAGGGGAGAGTGATAGGAAAATGAGCACCCATGGGAGAGAGGGAAATGCTGGGGGCCCTCCTCAGGACAGAAAGGGTGAGGTGGTGCTGAGGTGAAAACTGAGGCCAAGAAGCCCGTGTGTTTTAACTGCCAAAAGGTAGAGCACCACCTGGGCCAAGTGCTGGAGGTTCCAGGAAAACCGAGTGGGATTTATCGGGGCACATACCCACCGTGCAGCAAATGGGAGTCAGTCAGAGAATGTTGCAGACCCGGCTATGGCTCTGACTGTGGCTGCGGATCCCTGTAGGGGCATTGTGGAGAGTTTGGGTGAGGTTAAACAGATCCTTGAGAGTTACAAGGATTTTGTATCTGAAAGAAGAGGAGTCAGCTCCTTCCTTGCCAGGACAAGTCTGGAATCAGACAGGACTCAAGCTGGAATCAGTCTGGAATCACTCTGGAATCAGACTGGATTCGAACTGGAATCAGTCTAGAATCAGGCTGGAATCAACCTGATTTCAGTCTGGGATCAGTATGAGATCAAATTAGAATTAATTCGGTGATTTATCTGGAATCAGACTGGGATGAAACTAGAAGCAATCTGGAATCAGACGGAATCACTCTGGAATCAGATTGGAATTACTCTGGGATCAGACTGGACTCAATCTGGGATCAGACTGGAATCACTCTGGGATCAGATTGGAATCAATCGGGGATCAGAGAGGAATCGCTCTGGGATCAGATTTGAATCTCTCTGGGATCAGACTGGAATCACTGTGGGATCAGATTGGAATCAATCTGGGATCAGGCTGGAATGAATCTGTTATCAGACTGAAATCAATCTGGGATCAGGCTGGAATCACTCAGGAATCAGACTGGAATCAATCTGGGATCAGACAGGAATGACTCTGGGATCAGCCTGGAATCACTCTGGGATCAGACAGGAATTACTCTGGGATCAGACAGGAATCACTCTGGTATCAGACAGCAATCACTCTGGGATCAGACTGGAAACACACTGGGCTCAGACAGGAATCACTCTGGGATCAGACTGGAATCACTGTGGGATCAGACTGGAATTGCTCTGGGATCAGACTGGAATCAATCTGGGATCAGACTAGAATCGCTCTGGGATCAGACTGGAATCAATCTGGGATCAGACTAGAATCGCTTTGGGATCAGACTGGAATCAATCTGGGATCAGACTGGACTCACTCTGGGATCAGACTGGAATCTCTGTGGCATCAGACTGGATTCATTCTGGGATCAGACAGGAACCAGGCTGGGATCAGATAGGAATCACTCTGGGATCAGACAGGAATCAATCTGGGATCAGACTGGAATCATTGTGGGATCAGACTAGAATCACTCTGGGATCAGACTGGAATCACTCTGGGATCAGACAGGAATCACTGTGGGATCAGACTGGAATCACTGTGGGATCAGAGTGGAATCATTCTGGGATCAGACAGGAATCAATCTGGGATCAGGTGGAATCACTCTGGGATCAGTCTGGAATCACTCTGGGATCAGACTGGAATCACTCTGGGATCAGTCTGTAATACCCTGGGATCAGACTGGAATCACTCTGGGAGCAGACTGGAATCACTCTGGGAGCAGACTGGAATGAATCTGGGATCAGACATGAATCACTCTGGGATCAGACTGGAATCACTCTGGGATCAGACTGGAATCACTGTGGGATCAGAATGGAATCACTCTGGGAGCAGACTGGAAACAATCTGGAATCAGACTGGATTCACTCTGGGATCGGACAGGAATCACTCTGGGATCAGACTGGAATCAAACTGGATTCTGACAGGAATCACTCTGGGATCAGACTGGAAACAATCTGGGATCAGACAGGGATCACTCTGGGATCAGGCTGGACTCACTCTGGGATAAAACTGGAATCCGGCTGCAATTAGACAGGAATCAATCTGGGATGAGACAGGAATCACTCTGGGATCAGACAGGAATCAATCTGGGATCAGATTGGACTCACACTGGGATCAGACAGTAATCACTCTGGGATCAGATTGGAATCAATCGGGGATCAGAGAGGAATCGCTCTGGGATCAGACTTGAATCTCTCTGGGATCATATTGGAATCACTGTGGGATCAGAATGGAATCAATCTGGGATCAGAATGGAATCAATCTGGGATCAGATTGGAATCAATCTTGGATCAGGCTGGAATCAATCTGTTATCAGACTGAAATCAATCTGGGATCAGAATGGAATCACTCTGGGATCAGACAGGAATCACTTGGGGATCAGACAGCAACCAATCTGGGATCAGACAGAATGACTCTGGGATCAGTCTGGAATCACTCTGGGATCAGACAGGAATTACTCTGGGATCAGACTGGCATCACTGTGGGATCAGACTGAAATCAATCGGGGATCAGACTGGACTCAAACTGGGATCAGGCAGGAATCACTGTGGGATCAGATAGGAATCACTATGGGATCAGACTGGAATCAATCTGGGATCAGACAGGAATCGCTCGAGGATCAGACGGGAATCAATCTGGGATCAGACTGGACTCAGTCTGGGATCAGACTGGAAACACTGTGGCGTGAGACTGGAATCATTCTGGGATCACACAGGAACCAGGCTGGGATGAGATAGGAATCACTCTGGAATCAGACAGGAATCAATCAGGGATCAGACTGGAATCACTGTGGGATTAGATTAGAATCACTCTGGGATCAGACTGAAAACACTCTGGGATCAGACAGGAATCACTGTGGGATCAGACTGGAATCACTGTGGGATCAGAGTGGAATCATTCTGGGATCAGACAGGAATCAATCTGGGATCAGGTGGAATCACTCTGGGATCAGCCTGGAATCACTCTGGGATCAGACTGGAATCACTCTGGGAGCAGACTGGAATCAATCTCGGATCAGACTGGAATCACTCTGGGATCAGTCTGGAATAGTTTGGGATCAGACTGGAATCACTCTGGGAGCAGACTGGAATCACTCTGGGAGCAGACTGGAATGAATCTGGGATCAGACTGGAATGAATCTGGGATCAGACATGAATCACTCTGGGATCAGACTAGAATCACTCTGGGATCAGACTGGAATCACCATGGGATCAGACTGGAATCACTCTGGGATCAGTCTGGAATCACTCTGGGATCAGTCTGAAATACTGTGGGATCAGACTGGAATCACTCTGGGAGCAGACTGGAATCACTCTGGGATCAGTCTGGAATACTCTGGGATCAGACTGGAATCACTCTGGGAGCAGACTGGAATCAATCTGGGATCAGACTGGACTCATTCTGGGATCAGACAGGAATCACTCTGGGATCAGACTGGAATCAGGCTGGGATCAGATAGGAATCAATCTGGGATCAGATAGGAATCAATCTGGGATCAGACAGGAATCACTCTGGGATCAGACAGGAATCAAACTGGATTCTGACAGTAATCACTCTGGGATCAGACTGGAAACAATCTGGGATCAGACAGGGATCACTCTGGGATCAGACTGGACTCACTCTGGGATAAGACTGGAATCCGGCTGGAATTAGACAGGAATCAATCTGGGATGAGACAGGAGTCACTCTGGGATCAGACAGGAATTAATCTGGGATCAGATTGGACTCACTCTGGGATCAGACAGTAATCACTCTGGGATCAGATTGGAATCAATCGGGGATCAGAGAGGAATCGCTCTGGAATCAGACTTGAATCTCTCTGGGATCAGACTGGAATCAATCTGGGATCAGACTGGAATACTCTGGGATCAGACTGGAATCACTCTGGGAGCAGACTGGAATCAATCTGGGATCAGACTGGACTCATTCTGGGATCGGACAGGAATCACTCTGGGATCAGACTGGAATCAGGCTGGGATCAGATAGGAATCAATCTGGGATCAGATAGGAATCAATCTGGGATCAGACAGGAATCACTCTGGGATCAGACAGTAATCACTCTGGGATCAGATTGGAATCAATCGGGGATCAGAGAGGAATCACTCTGGAATCAGACTTGAATCTCTCTGGGATCAGACTGGAATCAATCTGGGATCAGATTGGAATCAATCTGGGATCAGGCTGGAATCAATCTGTTATCAGACTGAAATCAATCTGGGATCAGAATGGAATCACTCAGGAATCAGACTGGAATCAATCTGGGATCAGACAGGATTCACTTGGGGATCAGACAGCAACCAATCTGGGATCAGACAGGAATGACTCTGGGATCAGACTGGCATCACTGTGGGATCAGACTGGAATCACTCTGGGATCAGACTGGAATCAATCTGGGATCAGACTGGAATACTCTGGGATCAGACTGGAATCACTCTGGGAGCAGACTGGAATCAATCTGGGATCAGACTGGACTCATTCTGGGATCGGACAGGAATCACTCTGGGATCAGACTGGAATCAGGCTGGGATCAGATAGGAATCAATCTGGGATCAGATAGGAATCAATCTGGGATCAGACAGGAATCACTCTGGGATCAGACAGGAATCAAACTGGATTCTGACAGGAATCACCCTGGGATCAGACTGGAAACAATCTGGGATCAGACAGGGATCACTCTGGGATCAGACTGGACTCACTCTGGGATAAGACTGGAATCCGGCTGTAATTAGACAGGAATCAATCTGGGATGAGACAGGAATCACTCTGGGATCAGACAGGAATCAGGCTGGGATCAGATAGGAATCAATCTGGGATCAGATAAGAATCAATCTGGGATCAGACAGGAATCACTCTGGGATCAGATTGGAATCAATCGGGGATCAGAGAGGAATTGCTCTGGAATCAGACTTGAATCTCTCTGGGATCAGACTGGAATCACTGTGGGATCAGAATGGAATCAATCTGGGATCAGAATGGAATCAATCTGGGATCAGATTGGAATCAATCTGGGTTCAGGCTGGAATCAATCTGTTATCAGACTGAAATCAAACTGGGATCAGAATGGAATCACTCAGGAATCAGACTGGAATCAATCTGGGATCAGACAGGAATCACTTGGGGATCAGACAGCAACCAATCTGGGATCAGACAGAATGACTCTGGGATCAGTCTGGAATCACTCTGGGATCAGACAGGAATTACTCTGGGATCAGACTGGCATCACTGTGGGATCAGATAGGAATCACTATGGGATCAGACTGGAATCAATCTGGGATCAGACAGGAATCGCTCGAGGATCAGACGGGAATCAATCTGGGATCAGACTGGACTCACTCTGGGATCAGACTGGAATCACTGTGGCGTGTGACTGGAATCATTCTGGGATCACACAGGAACCAGGCTGGGATGAGATAGGAATCACTCTGGAATCAGACAGGAATCAATCAGGGATCAGACTGGAATCACTGTGGGATTAGATTAGAATCACTCTGGGATCAGACTGAAAACACTCTGGGATCAGACAGGAATCACTGTGGGATCAGACTGGAATCACTGTGGGATCAGAGTGGAATCATTCTGGGATCAGACAGGAATCAATCTGGGATCAGGTGGAATCACTCTGGGATCAGCCTGGAATCACTCTGGGATCAGACTGGAATCACTCTGGGAGCAGACTGGAATCAATCTCGGATCAGACTGGAATCACTCTGGGATCAGTCTGGAATAGTTTGGGATCAGACTGGAATCACTCTGGGAGCAGACTGGAATCACTCTGGGAGCAGACTGGAATGAATCTGGGATCAGACTGGAATGAATCTGGGATCAGACATGAATCACTCTGGGATCAGACTGGAATCACTCTTGGATCAGGCTGAAATCACTATGGGATCGAGCTAGAATCACTCAGGGATCAGACTGGAGTCACTCTGGGATCATACTGGAATCACTCTGGGATTAGGCTGGAATCACTCTGGGATCAGACTGGAGTCACTCAGGGATCAGACTGGAGTCACTATGGGATCAGACTGGAATCAATCTGGGATCAGACTGGAATCAATCTGGGATCAGGCTGGAATCACTAAGGGATCAGACTAGAATCACTCTGGGATCAGACTGGAGTCACTCTGGGATCTGACTGGAATCACTCTGGGATCAGACTGGAATCAACCTGGGATCAGACTGGAGTCACTATGGGATCAGACTGGAATCACTCTGGGATCAGATTGGAGTCACTATGGGATCAGACTGGAATCACTCTGGGATCAGACTGGAATCACTCTGGGATCAGATTGGAGTCACTCTGGGATCAGACTGGAGTCACTATGGGATCAGACTGGAATCACTATGGGATCAGATTGGAGACACTCTGGGATCAGACTGGAATCACTCTGGGATCAGATTGGAGTCACTATGGGATCAGACTGCTGTCACTATGGGATCGGACTGGAATCAATCTGGGATCAGACTGGAATCACTGTGGGATCAGACTGGAGTCACTATGGGATCAGACTGGAATCACTCTGGGATCAGACTGGAATCACTATGGGATCAGACTAGAATCACTCAGGGATCAGACTGGAGTCACTCTGGGATCAGACTGGAATCACTCTGGATTAGGCTGGAATCACTATGGGATCAGACTGGAGTCACTATGGGATCAGATTGGAGTCACTCTGGGATCAGACTGGAGTCACTATGGGATCAGACTGGAGTCACTATGGGATCAGACTGGAGTCACTATGGGATCAGACTGGAATCACTATGGGATCAGACTGGAGTCACTATGGGATCAGATTGGAGTCACTATGGAATCAGACTGGAGTCACTCTGGGATCAGACTGGAGTCACTCTGGAATCAGAATGGATTCACTTTGGGATCAGACTGGAATTACTCTGGGATCAGACTGGAACCACTATGGGAGAGAACTGAAATCACGCTGGGATCAGACTGGAATCAATCTGGCATCAGGCTGGAATCACTCAGGGATCAGATTGGAATCACTATGGGATCAGACTGGAAACAATCTGGGACAGACTGGAGTCACTCTGGGATCAGACTGGAATCACTCTGGGATCAGACTGGAGTCAATCTGGGATTAGACTGGAATCACTCAGGGATCAGACTGGGAACAATCTGGGACAGACTGGAGTCACTCTGCGATCAGACTGGAATCACTCTGGGATCAGACTGGAGTCACTCTGGGATCAGACTGGAGTCACTATGGGATCAGATTGGAGTCACTATGGGATCATTTTGGAGTCACTATGGGATCAGACTGGAGTCACTATGGGAAGAGACTGGAATCACTATGGGATCAGACTGGAGTCACAAGGGGATCAGATTGGAGTCACTGTGGGATCATACTGGAGTCACTATGGGATCAGACTGGAGTCACTCTGGGATCAGACTGGAGTCACTATGGGATCAGACTGGAATGAATCTGGGATCAGACAGTCATCACTCTGGGATCAGAGAGCAATCAGTCTGGGATCAGACTGGGATCAGTCTGGGATCAGACTGGAATCACTCTGGGATCAGACTGGAATCAATCTGGGATCAGACTGGAATCACTCTGGGATCAGACTGGAGTCACTCTGGGATCAGACTGGAATGAATCTGGGATCAGACTGGAATCACTCTGGGATGAGACTGGAATCACTCTGGGATCAGACTGGAGTCACTCTGGGATCAGACTGGAATGAATCTGGGATCAGACAGGAACACTCTGGGATCAGACGGGAATCAATCTGGGATCAGACTGGAATCACTCTGGGATCAGACTGGAATCACTCTGCAATCAGAATGGAATCACTTTGGGGTCAGACTGGAATCTGTCTGGCATCAGACTGGAATCACTCTGGGTTCAGACAGGAATGAATCTGGGATCAGACAGGGATCCCTCTGGGATCAGACTGGAATCACTCTGGAATCAGAAAGGAATCACTCTGGGATCAGACTGGAATCACTCGGGAATCAGACTGGAATCACTCTGGGATCAGACTGGAATCACTCTGGAATCAGACTGGAATCACACTGGGATCAGACTGGAATCACTCTGGGATGAGACTGGAATCACTCTGGGATCAGACTGGAATCAATCTGGGATCAGATTGGAATCACTCTGGGATCAGACTGGAATCACTCTGGGATCAGACTGGAATGAATCTGGGATCAGACTGGAATGAATCTGTGATCAGACTGGAATCACTGTGGGATCAGACTGGAATCACTCTGGGATGAGACTGGAATCACTCAGGGATCAGATTGGAATCACTCTGGGATCAGAATGGAATGAATCTGGCATCAGACTGGAATCACTGTGGGATCAGACAGGAGTCACTATGGGATCAGACTGGAATCACTCTGGGATCAGATTGGAATCACTCTGGGATCAGACTGAAGTCACTATGGGATCAGACTGGAGTCACTCTGGGGTCAGACTGGAGTCACTATGGGATCAGAGTGGAGTCACTCTGGGATCAGACTGGAATCACTCTGGGATCAGACTGGAATCACTCTGGAATCAGACTGGAGTCATTATGGGATCAGACTGGAATCCCTGTGAGATCAGACGGGAATCACTCTGGAATCAGACTGGAGTCACTCTTGAATAAGAATGGAATCACTCTGGGTTCAGACTGGAGTCACTATGGGATCAGACTGGAATCAATCTGGGATCAGACAGGAATCGCTCGAGGATCAGACGGGAATCAATCTGGGATCAGACTGGACTCACTCTGGGATCAGACTGGAATCACTGTGGCGTGTGACTGGAATCATTCTGGGATCACACAGGAACCAGGCTGGGATGAGATAGGAATCACTCTGGAATCAGACAGGAATCAATCAGGGATCAGACTGGAATCACTGTGGGATTAGATTAGAATCACTCTGGGATCAGACTGAAAACACTCTGGGATCAGACAGGAATCACTGTGGGATCAGACTGGAATCACTGTGGGATCAGAGTGGAATCATTCTGGGATCAGACAGGAATCAATCTGGGATCAGGTGGAATCACTCTGGGATCAGCCTGGAATCACTCTGGGATCAGACTGGAATCACTCTGGGAGCAGACTGGAATCAATCTCGGATCAGACTGGAATCACTCTGGGATCAGTCTGGAATAGTTTGGGATCAGACTGGAATCACTCTGGGAGCAGACTGGAATCACTCTGGGAGCAGACTGGAATGAATCTGGGATCAGACTGGAATGAATCTGGGATCAGACATGAATCACTCTGGGATCAGACTGGAATCACTCTTGGATCAGGCTGAAATCACTATGGGATCGAGCTAGAATCACTCAGGGATCAGACTGGAGTCACTCTGGGATCATACTGGAATCACTCTGGGATTAGGCTGGAATCACTCTGGGATCAGACTGGAGTCACTCAGGGATCAGACTGGAGTCACTATGGGATCAGACTGGAATCAATCTGGGATCAGACTGGAATCAATCTGGGATCAGGCTGGAATCACTAAGGGATCAGACTAGAATCACTCTGGGATCAGACTGGAGTCACTCTGGGATCTGACTGGAATCACTCTGGGATCAGACTGGAATCAACCTGGGATCAGACTGGAGTCACTATGGGATCAGACTGGAATCACTCTGGGATCAGATTGGAGTCACTATGGGATCAGACTGGAATCACTCTGGGATCAGACTGGAATCACTCTGGGATCAGATTGGAGTCACTCTGGGATCAGACTGGAGTCACTATGGGATCAGACTGGAATCACTATGGGATCAGATTGGAGACACTCTGGGATCAGACTGGAATCACTCTGGGATCAGATTGGAGTCACTATGGGATCAGACTGCTGTCACTATGGGATCGGACTGGAATCAATCTGGGATCAGACTGGAATCACTGTGGGATCAGACTGGAGTCACTATGGGATCAGACTGGAATCACTCTGGGATCAGACTGGAATCACTATGGGATCAGACTAGAATCACTCAGGGATCAGACTGGAGTCACTCTGGGATCAGACTGGAATCACTCTGGATTAGGCTGGAATCACTATGGGATCAGACTGGAGTCACTATGGGATCAGATTGGAGTCACTCTGGGATCAGACTGGAGTCACTATGGGATCAGACTGGAGTCACTATGGGATCAGACTGGAGTCACTATGGGATCAGACTGGAATCACTATGGGATCAGACTGGAGTCACTATGGGATCAGATTGGAGTCACTATGGAATCAGACTGGAGTCACTCTGGGATCAGACTGGAGTCACTCTGGAATCAGAATGGATTCACTTTGGGATCAGACTGGAATTACTCTGGGATCAGACTGGAACCACTATGGGAGAGAACTGAAATCACGCTGGGATCAAACTGGAATCAATCTGGCATCAGGCTGGAATCACTCAGGGATCAGATTGGAATCACTATGGGATCAGACTGGAAACAATCTGGGACAGACTGGAGTCACTCTGGGATCAGACTGGAATCACTCTGGGATCAGACTGGAGTCAATCTGGGATTAGACTGGAATCACTCAGGGATCAGACTGGGAACAATCTGGGACAGACTGGAGTCACTCTGCGATCAGACTGGAATCACTCTGGGATCAGACTGGAGTCACTCTGGAATCAGACTGGAATCACACTGGGATCAGACTGGAATCACTCTGGGATGAGACTGGAATCACTCTGGGATCAGACTGGAATCAATCTGGCATCAGATTGGAATCACTCTGGGATCAGACTGGAATCACTCTGGGATCAGACTGGAATGAATCTGGGATCAGACTGGAATGAATCTGTGATCAGACTGGAATCACTGTGGGATCAGACTGGAATCACTCTGGGATGAGACTGGAATCACTCAGGGATCAGATTGGAATCACTCTGGGATCAGAATGGAATGAATCTGGCATCAGACTGGAATCACTGTGGGATCAGACAGGAGTCACTATGGGATCAGACTGGAATCACTCTGGGATCAGATTGGAATCACTCTGGGATCAGACTGAAGTCACTATGGGATCAGACTGGAGTCACTCTGGGGTCAGACTGGAGTCACTATGGGATCAGAGTGGAGTCACTCTGGGATCAGACTGGAATCACTCTGGGATCAGACTGGAATCACTCTGGAATCAGACTGGAGTCATTATGGGATCAGACTGGAATCCCTGTGAGATCAGACGGGAATCACTCTGGAATCAGACTGGAGTCACTCTTGAATAAGAATGGAATCACTCTGGGATCAGACTGGAGTCACTATGGGATCAGACTGGAATCAATCTGGGATCAGACAGGAATCGCTCGAGGATCAGACGGGAATCAATCTGGGATCAGACTGGACTCACTCTGGGATCAGACTGGAATCACTGTGGCGTGTGACTGGAATCATTCTGGGATCACACAGGAACCAGGCTGGGATGAGATAGGAATCACTCTGGAATCAGACAGGAATCAATCAGGGATCAGACTGGAATCACTGTGGGATTAGATTAGAATCACTCTGGGATCAGACTGAAAACACTCTGGGATCAGACAGGAATCACTGTGGGATCAGACTGGAATCACTGTGGGATCAGAGTGGAATCATTCTGGGATCAGACAGGAATCAATCTGGGATCAGGTGGAATCACTCTGGGATCAGCCTGGAATCACTCTGGGATCAGACTGGAATCACTCTGGGAGCAGACTGGAATCAATCTCGGATCAGACTGGAATCACTCTGGGATCAGTCTGGAATAGTTTGGGATCAGACTGGAATCACTCTGGGAGCAGACTGGAATCACTCTGGGAGCAGACTGGAATGAATCTGGGATCAGACTGGAATGAATCTGGGATCAGACATGAATCACTCTGGGATCAGACTGGAATCACTCTTGGATCAGGCTGAAATCACTATGGGATCGAGCTAGAATCACTCAGGGATCAGACTGGAGTCACTCTGGGATCATACTGGAATCACTCTGGGATTAGGCTGGAATCACTCTGGGATCAGACTGGAGTCACTCAGGGATCAGACTGGAGTCACTATGGGATCAGACTGGAATCAATCTGGGATCAGACTGGAATCAATCTGGGATCAGGCTGGAATCACTAAGGGATCAGACTAGAATCACTCTGGGATCAGACTGGAGTCACTCTGGGATCTGACTGGAATCACTCTGGGATCAGACTGGAATCAACCTGGGATCAGACTGGAGTCACTATGGGATCAGACTGGAATCACTCTGGGATCAGATTGGAGTCACTATGGGATCAGACTGGAATCACTCTGGGATCAGACTGGAATCACTCTGGGATCAGATTGGAGTCACTCTGGGATCAGACTGGAGTCACTATGGGATCAGACTGGAATCACTATGGGATCAGATTGGAGACACTCTGGGATCAGACTGGAATCACTCTGGGATCAGATTGGAGTCACTATGGGATCAGACTGCTGTCACTATGGGATCGGACTGGAATCAATCTGGGATCAGACTGGAATCACTGTGGGATCAGACTGGAGTCACTATGGGATCAGACTGGAATCACTCTGGGATCAGACTGGAATCACTATGGGATCAGACTAGAATCACTCAGGGATCAGACTGGAGTCACTCTGGGATCAGACTGGAATCACTCTGGATTAGGCTGGAATCACTATGGGATCAGACTGGAGTCACTATGGGATCAGATTGGAGTCACTCTGGGATCAGACTGGAGTCACTATGGGATCAGACTGGAGTCACTATGGGATCAGACTGGAGTCACTATGGGATCAGACTGGAATCACTATGGGATCAGACTGGAGTCACTATGGGATCAGATTGGAGTCACTATGGAATCAGACTGGAGTCACTCTGGGATCAGACTGGAGTCACTCTGGAATCAGAATGGATTCACTTTGGGATCAGACTGGAATTACTCTGGGATCAGACTGGAACCACTATGGGAGAGAACTGAAATCACGCTGGGATCAGACTGGAATCAATCTGGCATCAGGCTGGAATCACTCAGGGATCAGATTGGAATCACTATGGGATCAGACTGGAAACAATCTGGGACAGACTGGAGTCACTCTGGGATCAGACTGGAATCACTCTGGGATCAGACTGGAGTCAATCTGGGATTAGACTGGAATCACTCAGGGATCAGACTGGGAACAATCTGGGACAGACTGGAGTCACTCTGCGATCAGACTGGAATCACTCTGGGATCAGACTGGAGTCACTCTGGGATCAGACTGGAGTCACTATGGGATCAGATTGGAGTCACTATGGGATCATTTTGGAGTCACTATGGGATCAGACTGGAGTCACTATGGGAAGAGACTGGAATCACTATGGGATCAGACTGGAGTCACAAGGGGATCAGATTGGAGTCACTGTGGGATCATACTGGAGTCACTATGGGATCAGACTGGAGTCACTCTGGGATCAGACTGGAGTCACTATGGGATCAGACTGGAATGAATCTGGGATCAGACAGTCATCACTCTGGGATCAGAGAGCAATCAGTCTGGGATCAGACTGGGATCAGTCTGGGATCAGACTGGAATCACTCTGGGATCAGACTGGAATCAATCTGGGATCAGACTGGAATCACTCTGGGATCAGACTGGAGTCACTCTGGGATCAGACTGGAATGAATCTGGGATCAGACTGGAATCACTCTGGGATGAGACTGGAATCACTCTGGGATCAGACTGGAGTCACTCTGGGATCAGACTGGAATGAATCTGGGATCAGACAGGAACACTCTGGGATCAGACGGGAATCAATCTGGGATCAGACTGGAATCACTCTGGGATCAGACTGGAATCACTCTGCAATCAGAATGGAATCACTTTGGGGTCAGACTGGAATCTGTCTGGCATCAGACTGGAATCACTCTGGGTTCAGACAGGAATGAATCTGGGATCAGACAGGGATCCCTCTGGGATCAGACTGGAATCACTCTGGAATCAGAAAGGAATCACTCTGGGATCAGACTGGAATCACTCGGGAATCAGACTGGAATCACTCTGGGATCAGACTGGAATCACTCTGGAATCAGACTGGAATCACACTGGGATCAGACTGGAATCACTCTGGGATGAGACTGGAATCACTCTGGGATCAGACTGGAATCAATCTGGGATCAGATTGGAATCACTCTGGGATCAGACTGGAATCACTCTGGGATCAGACTGGAATGAATCTGGGATCAGACTGGAATGAATCTGTGATCAGACTGGAATCACTGTGGGATCAGACTGGAATCACTCTGGGATGAGACTGGAATCACTCAGGGATCAGATTGGAATCACTCTGGGATCAGAATGGAATGAATCTGGCATCAGACTGGAATCACTGTGGGATCAGACAGGAGTCACTATGGGATCAGACTGGAATCACTCTGGGATCAGATTGGAATCACTCTGGGATCAGACTGAAGTCACTATGGGATCAGACTGGAGTCACTCTGGGGTCAGACTGGAGTCACTATGGGATCAGAGTGGAGTCACTCTGGGATCAGACTGGAATCACTCTGGGATCAGACTGGAATCACTCTGGAATCAGACTGGAGTCATTATGGGATCAGACTGGAATCCCTGTGAGATCAGACGGGAATCACTCTGGAATCAGACTGGAGTCACTCTTGAATAAGAATGGAATCACTCTGGGTTCAGACTGGAGTCACTATGGGATCAGACTGGAATCAATCTGGGATCAGACAGGAATCGCTCGAGGATCAGACGGGAATCAATCTGGGATCAGACTGGACTCACTCTGGGATCAGACTGGAATCACTGTGGCGTGTGACTGGAATCATTCTGGGATCACACAGGAACCAGGCTGGGATGAGATAGGAATCACTCTGGAATCAGACAGGAATCAATCAGGGATCAGACTGGAATCACTGTGGGATTAGATTAGAATCACTCTGGGATCAGACTGAAAACACTCTGGGATCAGACAGGAATCACTGTGGGATCAGACTGGAATCACTGTGGGATCAGAGTGGAATCATTCTGGGATCAGACAGGAATCAATCTGGGATCAGGTGGAATCACTCTGGGATCAGCCTGGAATCACTCTGGGATCAGACTGGAATCACTCTGGGAGCAGACTGGAATCAATCTCGGATCAGACTGGAATCACTCTGGGATCAGTCTGGAATAGTTTGGGATCAGACTGGAATCACTCTGGGAGCAGACTGGAATCACTCTGGGAGCAGACTGGAATGAATCTGGGATCAGACTGGAATGAATCTGGGATCAGACATGAATCACTCTGGGATCAGACTGGAATCACTCTTGGATCAGGCTGAAATCACTATGGGATCGAGCTAGAATCACTCAGGGATCAGACTGGAGTCACTCTGGGATCATACTGGAATCACTCTGGGATTAGGCTGGAATCACTCTGGGATCAGACTGGAGTCACTCAGGGATCAGACTGGAGTCACTATGGGATCAGACTGGAATCAATCTGGGATCAGACTGGAATCAATCTGGGATCAGGCTGGAATCACTAAGGGATCAGACTAGAATCACTCTGGGATCAGACTGGAGTCACTCTGGGATCTGACTGGAATCACTCTGGGATCAGACTGGAATCAACCTGGGATCAGACTGGAGTCACTATGGGATCAGACTGGAATCACTCTGGGATCAGATTGGAGTCACTATGGGATCAGACTGGAATCACTCTGGGATCAGACTGGAATCACTCTGGGATCAGATTGGAGTCACTCTGGGATCAGACTGGAGTCACTATGGGATCAGACTGGAATCACTATGGGATCAGATTGGAGACACTCTGGGATCAGACTGGAATCACTCTGGGATCAGATTGGAGTCACTATGGGATCAGACTGCTGTCACTATGGGATCGGACTGGAATCAATCTGGGATCAGACTGGAATCACTGTGGGATCAGACTGGAGTCACTATGGGATCAGACTGGAATCACTCTGGGATCAGACTGGAATCACTATGGGATCAGACTAGAATCACTCAGGGATCAGACTGGAGTCACTCTGGGATCAGACTGGAATCACTCTGGATTAGGCTGGAATCACTATGGGATCAGACTGGAGTCACTATGGGATCAGATTGGAGTCACTCTGGGATCAGACTGGAGTCACTATGGGATCAGACTGGAGTCACTATGGGATCAGACTGGAGTCACTATGGGATCAGACTGGAATCACTATGGGATCAGACTGGAGTCACTATGGGATCAGATTGGAGTCACTATGGAATCAGACTGGAGTCACTCTGGGATCAGACTGGAGTCACTCTGGAATCAGAATGGATTCACTTTGGGATCAGACTGGAATTACTCTGGGATCAGACTGGAACCACTATGGGAGAGAACTGAAATCACGCTGGGATCAAACTGGAATCAATCTGGCATCAGGCTGGAATCACTCAGGGATCAGATTGGAATCACTATGGGATCAGACTGGAAACAATCTGGGACAGACTGGAGTCACTCTGGGATCAGACTGGAATCACTCTGGGATCAGACTGGAGTCAATCTGGGATTAGACTGGAATCACTCAGGGATCAGACTGGGAACAATCTGGGACAGACTGGAGTCACTCTGCGATCAGACTGGAATCACTCTGGGATCAGACTGGAGTCACTCTGGAATCAGACTGGAATCACACTGGGATCAGACTGGAATCACTCTGGGATGAGACTGGAATCACTCTGGGATCAGACTGGAATCAATCTGGCATCAGATTGGAATCACTCTGGGATCAGACTGGAATCACTCTGGGATCAGACTGGAATGAATCTGGGATCAGACTGGAATGAATCTGTGATCAGACTGGAATC
The DNA here is from genome assembly GCA_026770705.1 of Isurus oxyrinchus. Lineage (NCBI taxonomy): Eukaryota > Metazoa > Chordata > Chondrichthyes > Lamniformes > Lamnidae > Isurus > Isurus oxyrinchus. Next base: position 115,632,831 of record JANJGN010000018.1, read on the forward strand.
ACTGTGGGATCAGACTGGAATCACTCTGGGATGAGACTGGAATCACTCAGGGATCAGATTGGAATCACTCTGGGATCAGAATGGAATGAATCTGGCATCAGACTGGAATCACTGTGGGATCAGACAGGAGTCACTATGGGATCAGACTGGAATCACTCTGGGATCAGATTGGAATCACTCTGGGATCAGACTGAAGTCACTATGGGATCAGACTGGAGTCACTCTGGGGTCAGACTGGAGTCACTATGGGATCAGAGTGGAGTCACTCTGGGATCAGACTGGAATCACTCTGGGATCAGACTGGAATCACTCTGGAATCAGACTGGAGTCATTATGGGATCAGACTGGAATCCCTGTGAGATCAGACGGGAATCACTCTGGAATCAGACTGGAGTCACTCTTGAATAAGAATGGAATCACTCTGGGATCAGACTGGAGTCACTATGGGATCAGACTGGAATCAATCTGGGATCAGACAGGAATCGCTCGAGGATCAGACGGGAATCAATCTGGGATCAGACTGGACTCACTCTGGGATCAGACTGGAATCACTGTGGCGTGTGACTGGAATCATTCTGGGATCACACAGGAACCAGGCTGGGATGAGATAGGAATCACTCTGGAATCAGACAGGAATCAATCAGGGATCAGACTGGAATCACTGTGGGATTAGATTAGAATCACTCTGGGATCAGACTGAAAACACTCTGGGATCAGACAGGAATCACTGTGGGATCAGACTGGAATCACTGTGGGATCAGAGTGGAATCATTCTGGGATCAGACAGGAATCAATCTGGGATCAGGTGGAATCACTCTGGGATCAGCCTGGAATCACTCTGGGATCAGACTGGAATCACTCTGGGAGCAGACTGGAATCAATCTCGGATCAGACTGGAATCACTCTGGGATCAGTCTGGAATAGTTTGGGATCAGACTGGAATCACTCTGGGAGCAGACTGGAATCACTCTGGGAGCAGACTGGAATGAATCTGGGATCAGACTGGAATGAATCTGGGATCAGACATGAATCACTCTGGGATCAGACTGGAATCACTCTTGGATCAGGCTGAAATCACTATGGGATCGAGCTAGAATCACTCAGGGATCAGACTGGAGTCACTCTGGGATCATACTGGAATCACTCTGGGATTAGGCTGGAATCACTCTGGGATCAGACTGGAGTCACTCAGGGATCAGACTGGAGTCACTATGGGATCAGACTGGAATCAATCTGGGATCAGACTGGAATCAATCTGGGATCAGGCTGGAATCACTAAGGGATCAGACTAGAATCACTCTGGGATCAGACTGGAGTCACTCTGGGATCTGACTGGAATCACTCTGGGATCAGACTGGAATCAACCTGGGATCAGACTGGAGTCACTATGGGATCAGACTGGAATCACTCTGGGATCAGATTGGAGTCACTATGGGATCAGACTGGAATCACTCTGGGATCAGACTGGAATCACTCTGGGATCAGATTGGAGTCACTCTGGGATCAGACTGGAGTCACTATGGGATCAGACTGGAATCACTATGGGATCAGATTGGAGACACTCTGGGATCAGACTGGAATCACTCTGGGATCAGATTGGAGTCACTGTGGGATCAGACTGCTGTCACTATGGGATCGGACTGGAATCAATCTGGGATCAGACTGGAATCACTGTGGGATCAGACTGGAGTCACTATGGGATCAGACTGGAATCACTCTGGGATCAGACTGGAATCACTATGGGATCAGACTAGAATCACTCAGGGATCAGACTGGAGTCACTCTGGGATCAGACTGGAATCACTCTGGATTAGGCTGGAATCACTATGGGATCAGACTGGAGTCACTATGGGATCAGATTGGAGTCACTCTGGGATCAGACTGGAGTCACTATGGGATCAGACTGGAGTCACTATGGGATCAGACTGGAGTCACTATGGGATCAGACTGGAATCACTATGGGATCAGACTGGAGTCACTATGGGATCAGATTGGAGTCACTATGGAATCAGACTGGAGTCACTCTGGGATCAGACTGGAGTCACTCTGGAATCAGAATGGATTCACTTTGGGATCAGACTGGAATTACTCTGGGATCAGACTGGAACCACTATGGGAGAGAACTGAAATCACGCTGGGATCAGACTGGAATCAATCTGGCATCAGGCTGGAATCACTCAGGGATCAGATTGGAATCACTATGGGATCAGACTGGAAACAATCTGGGACAGACTGGAGTCACTCTGGGATCAGACTGGAATCACTCTGGGATCAGACTGGAGTCAATCTGGGATTAGACTGGAATCACTCAGGGATCAGACTGGGAACAATCTGGGACAGACTGGAGTCACTCTGCGATCAGACTGGAATCACTCTGGGATCAGACTGGAGTCACTCTGGGATCAGACTGGAGTCACTATGGGATCAGATTGGAGTCACTATGGGATCATTTGGGAGTCACTATGGGATCAGACTGGAGTCACTATGGGAAGAGACTGGAATCACTATGGGATCAGACTGGAGTCACAAGGGGATCAGATTGGAGTCACTGTGGGATCATACTGGAGTCACTATGGGATCAGACTGGAGTCACTCTGGGATCAGACTGGAGTCACTATGGGATCAGACTGGAATGAATCTGGGATCAGACAGTCATCACTCTGGGATCAGAGAGCAATCAGTCTGGGATCAGACTGGGATCAGTCTGGGATCAGACTGGAATCACTCTGGGATCAGACTGGAATCAATCTGGGATCAGACTGGAATCACTCTGGGATCAGACTGGAGTCACTCTGGGATCAGACTGGAATGAATCTGGGATCAGACTGGAATCACTCTGGGATGAGACTGGAATCACTCTGGGATCAGACTGGAGTCACTCTGGGATCAGACTGGAATGAATCTGGGATCAGACAGGAACACTCTGGGATCAGACGGGAATCAATCTGGGATCAGACTGGAATCACTCTGGGATCAGACTGGAATCACTCTGCAATCAGAATGGAATCACTTTGGGGTCAGACTGGAATCTGTCTGGCATCAGACTGGAATCACTCTGGGTTCAGACAGGAATGAATCTGGGATCAGACAGGGATCCCTCTGGGATCAGACTGGAATCACTCTGGAATCAGAAAGGAATCACTCTGGGATCAGACTGGAATCACTCGGGAATCAGACTGGAATCACTCTGGGATCAGACTGGAATCACTCTGGAATCAGACTGGAATCACACTGGGATCAGACTGGAATCACTCTGGGATGAGACTGGAATCACTCTGGGATCAGACTGGAATCAATCTGGGATCAGATTGGAATCACTCTGGGATCAGACTGGAATCACTCTGGGATCAGACTGGAATGAATCTGGGATCAGACTGGAATGAATCTGTGATCAGACTGGAATCACTGTGGGATCAGACTGGAATCACTCTGGGATGAGACTGGAATCACTCAGGGATCAGATTGGAATCACTCTGGGATCAGAATGGAATGAATCTGGCATCAGACTGGAATCACTGTGGGATCAGACAGGAGTCACTATGGGATCAGACTGGAATCACTCTGGGATCAGATTGGAATCACTCTGGGATCAGACTGAAGTCACTATGGGATCAGACTGGAGTCACTCTGGGGTCAGACTGGAGTCACTATGGGATCAGAGTGGAGTCACTCTGGGATCAGACTGGAATCACTCTGGGATCAGACTGGAATCACTCTGGAATCAGACTGGAGTCATTATGGGATCAGACTGGAATCCCTGTGAGATCAGACGGGAATCACTCTGGAATCAGACTGGAGTCACTCTTGAATAAGAATGGAATCACTCTGGGATCAGACTGGAGTCACTATGGGATCAGACTGGAATCCCTCTGGGATCAGACTGGAATCACTCTGCAATAAGAATGGAATCACTTTGGAGTCAGACTGGAATCCCTCTGGGATCAGACTGGAATCAATCTGGGATCAGACAGGCTTGAATCTGGGATCAGACAGGAATCCATCTAGGATCAGACTGGAATCACTCTGGAATCAGAATGGAATCACTCTGGGATCAGACTGAAATCACTCTGGAATCAGACAGGAATCACTCTGGGATCAGACTGGAATCACTCTGGAATCAGACTGGAATCACTCTGGGATCAGACTGGAATCACTCTGGGATCAGACTGGAATCAATCTGGGATCAGACTGGAATCACCCTGGGATCAGACTGGAATCACTCTTGGATCAGGCTGAAATCACTATGGGATCGAGCTAGAATCACTCAGGGATCAGACTGGAGTCACTCTGGGATCATACTGGAATCACTCTGGGATTAGGCTGGAATCACTCTGGGATCAGACTGGAGTCACTCAGGGATCAGACTGGAGTCACTATGGGATTAGACTGGAATCAATCTGGGATCAGACTGGAATCAATCTGGGATCAGGCTGGAATCACTAAGGGATCAGACTAGAATCACTCTGGGATCAGACTGGAGTCACTCTGGGATCTGACTGGAATCACTCTGGGATCAGACTGGAATCAACCTGGGATCAGACTGGAGTCACTATGGGATCAGACTGGAGTCACTCTGGGATCAGATTGGAGTCACTATGGGATCAGACTGGAATCACTCTGGGATCAGACTGGAATCACTCTGGGATCAGACTGGAATCACTCTGGGATCAGACTGGAATGAATCTGGGATCAGACAGGAACACTCTGGGATCAGACGGGAATCAATCTGGGATCAGACTGGAATCACTCTGGGATCAGACTGGAATCACCCTGCAATCAGAATGGAATCACTTTGGGGTCAGACTGGAATCTGTCTGGCATCAGACTGGAATCACTCTGGGTTCAGACAGGAATGAATCTGGGATCAGACAGGGATCCCTCTGGGATCAGACTGGAATCACTCTGGAATCAGAAAGGAATCACTCTGGGATCAGACTGGAATCACTCGGGAATCAGACTGGAATCACTCTGGGATCAGACTGGAATCACTCTGGAATCAGACTGGAATCACACTGGGATCAGACTGGAATCACTCTGGGATGAGACTGGAATCACTCTGGGATCAGACTGGAATCAATCTGGGATCAGATTGGAATCACTCTGGGATCAGACTGGAATCACTCTGGGATCAGACTGGAATGAATCTGGGATCAGACTGGAATGAATCTGTGATCAGACTGGAATCACTGTGGGATCAGACTGGAATCACTCTGGGATGAGACTGGAATCACTCAGGGATCAGATTGGAATCACTCTGGGATCAGAATGGAATGAATCTGGCATCAGACTGGAATCACTGTGGGATCAGACAGGAGTCACTATGGGATCAGACTGGAATCACTCTGGGATCAGATTGGAATCACTCTGGGATCAGACTGAAGTCACTATGGGATTAGGCTGGAATCACTCTGGGATCAGACTGGAATCACTCTGGGATCAGACTGGAATCACTCTGGAATCAGACTGGAGTCATTATGGGATCAGACTGGAATCCCTGTGAGATCAGACGGGAATCACTCTGGAATCAGACTGGAGTCACTCTTGAATAAGAATGGAATCACTCTGGGATCAGACTGGAGTCACTATGGGATCAGACTGGAATCCCTCTGGGATCAGACTGGAATCACTCTGCAATAAGAATGGAATCACTTTGGAGTCAGACTGGAATCCCTCTGGGATCAGACTGGAATCAATCTGGGATCAGACAGGCTTGAATCTGGGATCAGACAGGAATCCATCTAGGATCAGACTGGAATCACTCTGGAATCAGAATGGAATCACTCTGGGATCAGACTGAAATCACTCTGGAATCAGACAGGAATCACTCTGGGATCAGACTGGAATCACTCTGGAATCAGACTGGAATCACTCTGGGATCAGACTGGAATCACTCTGGGATCAGACTGGAATCAATCTGGGATCAGACTGGAATCACCCTGGGATCAGACTGGAATCACTCTTGGATCAGGCTGAAATCACTATGGGATCGAGCTAGAATCACTCAGGGATCAGACTGGAGTCACTCTGGGATCATACTGGAATCACTCTGGGATTAGGCTGGAATCACTCTGGGATCAGACTGGAGTCACTCAGGGATCAGACTGGAGTCACTATGGGATTAGACTGGAATCAATCTGGGATCAGACTGGAATCAATCTGGGATCAGGCTGGAATCACTAAGGGATCAGACTAGAATCACTCTGGGATCAGACTGGAGTCACTCTGGGATCTGACTGGAATCACTCTGGGATCAGACTGGAATCAACCTGGGATCAGACTGGAGTCACTATGGGATCAGACTGGAGTCACTCTGGGATCAGATTGGAGTCACTATGGGATCAGACTGGAATCACTCTGGGATCAGACTGGAATCACTCTGGGATCAGACTGGAATCACTCTGGGATCAGACTGGAATCACTCTGGGCTTCAGACTGGAATCACTCTGCAATCAGAATGGAATCACTTTGGGGTCAGACTGGAATCTCTCTGGCATCAGATTGGAATCACTCTGGCTTCAGACAGGAATGAATCTGGGATCAGACAGGAATCCCTCTGGGATCAGACTGGAATCACTCTGGAATCAGAAAGGAATCACTCTGGGATCAGACTGGAATCACTCTGGGATCAGACTGGAATCACTCTGGAATCAGACTGGAATCACACTGGGATCAGACTGGAATCACTCTGGGATCAGACTGGAATCACTCTGGGATCAGACTGGAATCAATCTGGGATCAGATTGGAATCACTCTGGGATCAGACTGGAATCACTCTGGGATCAGACTGGAATGAATCTGGGATCAGACTGGAATGAATCTGTGATCAGACTGGAATCACTGTGGGATCAGACTGGAATCACTCTGGGATGAGACTGGAATCACTCAGGGATCAGATTGGAATCACTCTGGGATCAGAATGGAATGAATCTGGCATCAGACTGGAATCACTGTGGGATCAGACAGGAGTCACTATGGGATCAGACTGGAATCACTCTGGGATCAGATTGGAATCACTCTGGGATCAGACTGGAGTCACTATGGGATCAGACTGGAGTCACTCTGGGGTCAGACTGGAGTCACTATGGGATCAGAGTGGAGTCACTCTGGGATCAGACTGGAATCACTCTGGGATCAGACTGGAATCACTCTGGAATCAGACTGGAGTCATTATGGGATCAGACTGGAATCCCTGTGAGATCAGACGGGAATCACTGTGGAATCAGACTGGAGTCACTCTTGAATAAGAATGGAATCAATCTGGGATCAGACTGGAGTCACTATGGGATCAGACTGGAATCCCTCTGGGATCAGACTGGAATCACTCTGCAATAAGAATGGAATCACTTTGGAGTCAGACTGGAATCCCTCTGGGATCAGACTGGAATCAATCTGGGATCAGACAGGCTTGAATCTGGGATCAGACAGGAATCCATCTAGGATCAGACTGGAATCACTCTGGAATCAGAATGGAATCACTCTGGGATCAGACTGAAATCACTCTGGAATCAGACAGGAATCACTCTGGGATCAGACTGGAATCACTCTGGAATCAGACTGGAATCACTCTGGGATCAGACTGGAATCACTCTGGGATCAGACTGGAATCAATCTGGGATCAGACTGGAATCACCCTGGGATCAGACTGGAATCACTCTTGGATCAGGCTGAAATCACTATGGGATCGAGCTAGAATCACTCAGGGATCAGACTGGAGTCACTCTGGGATCATACTGGAATCACTCTGGGATTAGGCTGGAATCACTCTGGGATCAGACTGGAGTCACTCAGGGATCAGACTGGAGTCACTATGGGATTAGACTGGAATCAATCTGGGATCAGACTGGAATCAATCTGGGATCAGGCTGGAATCACTAAGGGATCAGACTAGAATCACTCTGGGATCAGACTGGAGTCACTCTGGGATCTGACTGGAATCACTCTGGGATCAGACTGGAATCAACCTGGGATCAGACTGGAGTCACTATGGGATCAGACTGGAGTCACTCTGGGATCAGATTGGAGTCACTATGGGATCAGACTGGAATCACTCTGGGATCAGACTGGAATCACTCTGGGATCAGACTGGAATCACTCTGGGATCAGACTGGAATCACTCTGGGCTTCAGACTGGAATCACTCTGCAATCAGAATGGAATCACTTTGGGGTCAGACTGGAATCTCTCTGGCATCAGATTGGAATCACTCTGGCTTCAGACAGGAATGAATCTGGGATCAGACAGGAATCCCTCTGGGATCAGACTGGAATCACTCTGGAATCAGAAAGGAATCACTCTGGGATCAGACTGGAATCACTCTGGGATCAGACTGGAATCACTCTGGAATCAGACTGGAATCACACTGGGATCAGACTGGAATCACTCTGGGATCAGACTGGAATCACTCTGGGATCAGACTGGAATCAATCTGGGATCAGATTGGAATCACTCTGGGATCAGACTGGAATCACTCTGGGATCAGACTGGAATGAATCTGGGATCAGACTGGAATGAATCTGTGATCAGACTGGAATCACTGTGGGATCAGACTGGAATCACTCTGGGATGAGACTGGAATCACTCAGGGATCAGATTGGAATCACTCTGGGATCAGAATGGAATGAATCTGGCATCAGACTGGAATCACTGTGGGATCAGACAGGAGTCACTATGGGATCAGACTGGAATCACTCTGGGATCAGATTGGAATCACTCTGGGATCAGACTGGAGTCACTATGGGATCAGACTGGAGTCACTCTGGGGTCAGACTGGAGTCACTATGGGATCAGAGTGGAGTCACTCTGGGATCAGACTGGAATCACTCTGGGATCAGACTGGAATCACTCTGGAATCAGACTGGAGTCATTATGGGATCAGACTGGAATCCCTGTGAGATCAGACGGGAATCACTCTGGAATCAGACTGGAGTCACTCTTGAATAAGAATGGAATCAATCTGGGATCAGACTGGAGTCACTATGGGATCAGACTGGAATCCCTCTGGGATCAGACTGGAATCACTCTGCAATAAGAATGGAATCACTTTGGAGTCAGACTGGAATCCCTCTGGGATCAGACTGGAATCAATCTGGGATCAGACAGGCTTGAATCTGGGATCAGACAGGAATCCATCTAGGATCAGACTGGAATCACTCTGGAATCAGAATGGAATCACTCTGGGATCAGACTGAAATCACTCTGGAATCAGACAGGAATCACTCTGGGATCAGACTGGAATCACTCTGGAATCAGACTGGAATCACTCTGGGATCAGACTGGAATCACTCTGGGATCAGACTGGAATCACTCTGGGATCAGACTGGAATCACCCTGGGATCAGACTGGAATCACTCTTGGATCAGGCTGAAATCACTATGGGATCGAGCTAGAATCACTCAGGGATCAGACTGGAGTCACTCTGGGATCATACTGGAATCACTCTGGGATTAGGCTGGAATCACTCTGGGATCAGACTGGAGTCACTCAGGGATCAGACTGGAGTCACTATGGGATCAGACTGGAATCAATCTGGGATCAGACTGGAATCAATCTGGGATCAGGCTGGAATCACTAAGGGATCAGACTAGAATCACTCTGGGATCAGACTGGAGTCACTCTGGGATCTGACTGGAATCACTCTGGGATCAGACTGGAATCAACCTGGGATCAGACTGGAGTCACTATGGGATCAGACTGGAATCACTCTGGGATCAGATTGGAGTCACTATGGGATCAGAATGGAATCACTCTGGGATCAGACTGGAATCACTCTGGGATCAGATTGGAGTCACTCTGGGATCAGACTGGAGTCACTATGGGATCAGACTGGAATCACTCTGGGATCAGATTGGAGTCACTCTGGGATCAGACTGGAATCACTCTGGGATCAGATTGGAGTCACTATGGGATCAGACTGCTGTCACTATGGGATCGGACTGGAATCAATCTGGGATCAGACTGGAATCACTGTGGGATCAGACTGGAGTCACTCTGGGATCTGACTGGAATCACTCTGGGATCAGACTGGAATCAACCTGGGATCAGACTGGAGTCACTATGGGATCAGACTGGAATCACTCTGGGATCAGATTGGAGTCACTATGGGATCTGACTGGAATCACTCTGGGATCAGACTGGAATCACTCTGGGATCAGATTGGAGTCACTATGGGATCAGACTGGAGTCACTATGGGATCAGACTGGAATCACTCTGGGATCAGATTGGAGTCACTCTGGGATCAGACTGGAATCACTCTGGGATCAGATTGGAGTCACTATGGGATCAGGCTGCTGTCACTATGGGATCGGACTGGAATCAATCTGGGATCAGACTGGAATCACTGTGGGATCAGACTGGAGTCACTATGGGATCAGACTGGAATCACTCTGGGATCAGACTGGAATCACTATGGGATCAGACTAGAATCACTCAGGGATCAGACGGGAGTCACTCTGGGATCAGACTGGAATCACTCTGGATTAGGCTGGAATCACTATGGGATCAGACTGGAGTCACTCTGGGATCAGACTGGTGTCACTCTGGGATCAGACTGGAATCACTCAGGGATCAGACTGGAAACAATCTGGGACGGACTGGAGCCACTATGGGATCAGACTGGACTCAATCTGGCATCAGACTGGAATCAATCTTGTATCAGACTGGAGTCACTCTTGGACCAGACTGGAATCACTGTGGGATCAGACTGGAGTCACTCTGGGATCAGACTGGAATCACTCTGGGATCAGACTGGAATGAATCTCAGATCAGACAGTCATCACTCTGGGACCAGACAGGAATCACTCTGGGATCAGACTGGAATCACTCTGGGATCAGACTGGAGGCACTATGGGATCAGACTGGAATCACTCTGGGATCAGACTGGAATCACTCTGGGATCAGATTGGAGTCACTATGGGATCAGGCTGCTGTCACTATGGGATCGGACTGGAATCAATCTGGGATCAGACTGGAATCACTGTGGGATCAGACTGGAGGCACTATGGGATCAGATTGGAATCGCTCTGGGATCAGACTGGAATCACTCTGGGATCAGACTGGAATCACTATGGGATCAGACTAGAATCACTCAGGGATCAGCCTGGAGTCACTCTGGGATCAGACTGGAATCACTCTGGGATCAGACTGGAGTCACTCTGGGATCAGGCTGGAATCACTATGGGATCAGACTGGAGTCACTCTGGGATCAGACTGGAATCACTATGGGATAAGACTGAAATCACCCTGGGATCAGACTGGAATCAATCTGGCATCAGGCTGGAATCAGTATGGGATCAGACTGGAATCACTCAGGGATCAGACTGGAAACAATCTGGGACAGACTGGAGTCACTCTGGGATCAGACTGGAATCACTCTGGGATCAGACTGGAGTCAATCTGGGATTAGACTGGAATCACTCAGGGATCAGACTGGAAACAATCTGGGACAGTCTGGAGTCACTCTGCGATCAGACTGGAATCACTCTGGGATCAGACTGGAGTCAATCTGTGATCAGACTGGAGTCACTATGGGATTAGATTGGAGTCACTATGGGATCAGATTGGAGTCACTATGGGATCAGACTGGAGTCACTATGGGATCAGACTGGAATCACTATGGGATCAGACTGAGTCACTATGGGATCAGATTGGAATCACTCTGGGATCAGACTGAAGTCACTAAGGGATCAGACTGGAGTCACTCTGGGGTCAGACTGGAGTCACTATGGGATCAGAGTGGAGTCACTCTGGGATCAGACTGGAATCACTCTGGGATCAGACTGGAATCACTCTGGAATCAGACTGGAGTCATTATGGGATCAGACTGGAATCCCTGTGAGATCAGACGGGAATCACTCTGGAATCAGACTGGAGTCACTCTTGAATAAGAATGGAATCACTCTGGGATCAGACTGGAGTCACTATGGGATCAGACTGGAATCCCTCTGGGATCAGACTGGAATCACTCTGCAATAAGAATGGAATCACTTTGGAGTCAGACTGGAATCCCTCTGGGATCAGACTGGAATCAATCTGGGATCAGACAGGCTTGAATCTGGGATCAGACAGGAATCCATCTAGGATCAGACTGGAATCACTCTGGAATCAGAATGGAATCACTCTGGGATCAGACTGAAATCACTCTGGAATCAGACAGGAATCACTCTGGGATCAGACTGGAATCACTCTGGAATCAGACTGGAATCACTCTGGGATCAGACTGGAATCACTCTGGGATCAGACTGGAATCACTCTGGGATCAGACTGGAATCACCCTGGGATCAGACTGGAATCACTCTTGGATCAGGCTGAAATCACTATGGGATCGAGCTAGAATCACTCAGGGATCAGACTGGAGTCACTCTGGGATCATACAGGAATCACTCTGGGATTAGGCTGGAATCACTCTGGGATCAGACTGGAGTCACTCAGGGATCAGACTGGAGTCACTATGGGATCAGACTGGAATCAATCTGGGATCAGACTGAATCAATCTGGGATCAGGCTGGAATCACTAAGGGATCAGACTAGAATCACTCTGGGATCAGACTGGAGTCACTCTGGGATCAGACTGGAGTCACTCTGGGATCAGACTGGAGTCACTATGGGATCAGATTGGAGTCACTCTGGGATCATTTTGGAGTCACTATGGGATCAGACTGGAGTCACTATGGGAAGAGACTGGAATCACTATGGGATCAGACTGGAGTCACAAGGGGATCAGATTGGAGTCACTGTGGGATCATACTGGAGTCACTATGGGATCAGACTGGAGTCACTCTGGGATCAGACTGGAGTCACTATGGGATCAGACTGGAATGAATCTGGGATCAGACAGTCATCACTCTGGGATCAGAGAGCAATCAGTCTGGGATCAGACTGGGATCAGTCTGGGATCAGACTGGAATCACTCTGGGATCAGACTGGAATCAATCTGGGATCAGACTGGAATCACTCTGGGATCAGACTGGAGTCACTCTGGGATCAGACTGGAATGAATCTGGGATCAGACTGGAATCACTCTGGGATGAGACTGGAATCACTCTGGGATCAGACTGGAGTCACTCTGGGATCAGACTGGAATGAATCTGGGATCAGACAGGAACACTCTGGGATCAGACGGGAATCAATCTGGGATCAGACTGGAATCACTCTGGGATCAGACTGGAATCACTCTGCAATCAGAATGGAATCACTTTGGGGTCAGACTGGAATCTGTCTGGCATCAGACTGGAATCACTCTGGGTTCAGACAGGAATGAATCTGGGATCAGACAGGGATCCCTCTGGGATCAGACTGGAATCACTCTGGAATCAGAAAGGAATCACTCTGGGATCAGACTGGAATCACTCTGGGATCAGACTGGAATCACTCTGGAATCAGACTGGAATCACACTGGGATCAGACTGGAATCACTCTGGGATCAGACTGGAATCACTCTGGGATCAGACTGGAATCAATCTGGGATCAGATTGGAATCACTCTGGGATCAGACTGGAATCACTCTGGGATCAGACTGGAATGAATCTGGGATCAGACTGGAATGAATCTGTGATCAGACTGGAATCACTGTGGGATCAGACTGGAATCACTCTGGGATGAGACTGGAATCACTCAGGGATCAGATTGGAATCACTCTGGGATCAGAATGGAATGAATCTGGCATCAGACTGGAATCACTGTGGGATCAGACAGGAGTCACTATGGGATCAGACTGGAATCACTCTGGGATCAGATTGGAATCACTCTGGGATCAGACTGAAGTCACTATGGGATCAGACTGGAGTCACTCTGGGGTCAGACTGGAGTCACTATGGGATCAGAGTGGAGTCACTCTGGGATCAGACTGGAATCACTCTGGGATCAGACTGGAATCACTCTGGAATCAGACTGGAGTCATTATGGGATCAGACTGGAATCCCTGTGAGATCAGACGGGAATCACTCTGGAATCAGACTGGAGTCACTCTTGAATAAGAATGGAATCACTCTGGGATCAGACTGGAGTCACTATGGGATCAGACTGGAATCCCTCTGGGATCAGACTGGAATCACTCTGCAATAAGAATGGAATCACTTTGGAGTCAGACTGGAATCCCTCTGGGATCAGACTGGAATCAATCTGGGATCAGACAGGCTTGAATCTGGGATCAGACAGGAATCCATCTAGGATCAGACTGGAATCACTCTGGAATCAGAATGGAATCACTCTGGGATCAGACTGAAATCACTCTGGAATCAGACAGGAATCACTCTGGGATCAGACTGGAATCACTCTGGAATCAGACTGGAATCACTCTGGGATCAGACTGGAATCACTCTGGGATCAGACTGGAATCAATCTGGGATCAGACTGGAATCACCCTGGGATCAGACTGGAATCACTCTTGGATCAGGCTGAAATCACTATGGGATCGAGCTAGAATCACTCAGGGATCAGACTGGAGCCACTCTGGGATCATACTGGAATCACACTGGGATCAGACTGGAATCACTCTGGGATGAGACTGGAATCACTCTGGGATCAGACTGGAATCAATCTGGGATCAGATTGGAATCACTCTGGGATCAGACTGGAATCACTCTGGGATCAGACTGGAATGAATCTGGGATCAGACTGGAATGAATCTGTGATCAGACTGGAATCACTGTGGGATCAGACTGGAATCACTCTGGGATGAGACTGGAATCACTCAGGGATCAGATTGGAATCACTCTGGGATCAGAATGGAATGAATCTGGCATCAGACTGGAATCACTGTGGGATCAGACAGGAGTCACTATGGGATCAGACTGGAATCACTCTGGGATCAGATTGGAATCACTCTGGGATCAGACTGAAGTCACTATGGGATCAGACTGGAGTCACTCTGGGGTCAGACTGGAGTCACTATGGGATCAGACTGGAATCACTCTGGGATCAGACTGGAATCACCCTGGGATCAGACTGGAATCACTCTTGGATCAGGCTGAAATCACTATGGGATCGAGCTAGAATCACTCAGGGATCAGACTGGAGTCACTCTGGGATCATACTGGAATCACTCTGGGATTAGGCTGGAATCACTCTGGGATCAGACTGGAGTCACTCAGGGATCAGACTGGAGTCACTATGGGATCAGACTGGAATCAATCTGGGATCAGACTGGAATCAATCTGGGATCAGGCTGGAATCACTAAGGGATCAGACTAGAATCACTCTGGGATCAGACTGGAGTCACTCTGGGATCTGACTGGAATCACTCTGGGATCAGACTGGAATCAACCTGGGATCAGACTGGAGTCACTATGGGATCAGACTGGAATCACTCTGGGATCAGATTGGAGTCACTATGGGATCAGACTGGAATCACTCTGGGATCAGACTGGAATCACTCTGGGATCAGATTGGAGTCACTCTGGGATCAGACTGGAGTCACTATGGGATCAGACTGGAATCACTCTGGGATCAGATTGGAGTCACTCTGGGATCAGACTGGAATCACTCTGGGATCAGATTGGAGTCACTATGGGATCAGGCTGCTGTCACTATGGGATCGGACTGGAATCAATCTGGGATCAGACTGGAATCACTGTGGGATCAGACTGGAGTCACTATGGGATCAGACTGGAATCACTCTGGGATCAGACTGGAATCACTATGGGATCAGACTAGAATCACTCAGGGATCAGACGGGAGTCACTCTGGGATCAGACTGGAATCACTCTGGATTAGGCTGGAATCACTATGGGATCAGACTGGAGTCACTCTGGGATCAGACTGGTGTCACTCTGGGATCAGACTGGAATCACTCAGGGATCAGACTGGAAACAATCTGGGACGGACTGGAGCCACTATGGGATCAGACTGGACTCAATCTGGCATCAGACTGGAATCAATCTTGTATCAGACTGGAGTCACTCTTGGACCAGACTGGAATCACTGTGGGATCAGACTGGAGTCACTCTGGGATCAGACTGGAATCACTCTGGGATCAGACTGGAATGAATCTCAGATCAGACAGTCATCACTCTGGGACCAGACAGGAATCACTCTGGGATCAG
This sequence comes from Isurus oxyrinchus, assembly GCA_026770705.1. Lineage (NCBI taxonomy): Eukaryota > Metazoa > Chordata > Chondrichthyes > Lamniformes > Lamnidae > Isurus > Isurus oxyrinchus. The sequence continues at coordinate 115,648,868 of JANJGN010000018.1, forward strand.
ACTGGAATCACTCTGGGATCAGACTGGAGGCACTATGGGATCAGACTGGAATCACTCTGGGATCAGACTGGAATCACTCTGGGATCAGATTGGAGTCACTATGGGATCAGGCTGCTGTCACTATGGGATCGGACTGGAATCAATCTGGGATCAGACTGGAATCACTGTGGGATCAGACTGGAGGCACTATGGGATCAGATTGGAATCGCTCTGGGATCAGACTGGAATCACTCTGGGATCAGACTGGAATCACTATGGGATCAGACTAGAATCACTCAGGGATCAGCCTGGAGTCACTCTGGGATCAGACTGGAATCACTCTGGGATCAGACTGGAGTCACTCTGGGATCAGGCTGGAATCACTATGGGATCAGACTGGAGTCACTCTGGGATCAGACTGGAATCACTATGGGATAAGACTGAAATCACGCTGGGATCAGACTGGAATCAATCTGGCATCAGGCTGGAATCAGTATGGGATCAGACTGGAATCACTCAGGGATCAGACTGGAAACAATCTGGGACAGACTGGAGTCACTCTGGGATCAGACTGGAATCACTCTGGGATCAGACTGGAGTCAATCTGGGATTAGACTGGAATCACTCAGGGATCAGACTGGAAACAATCTGGGACAGTCTGGAGTCATTCTGCGATCAGACTGGAATCACTCTGGGATCAGACTGGAGTCAATCTGGGATCAGACTGGAGTCACTATGGGATTAGATTGGAGTCACTATGGGATCAGATTGGAGTCACTATGGGATCAGACTGGAGTCACTATGGGATCAGACTGGAATCACTATGGGATCAGACTGAGTCACTATGGGATCAGATTGGAATCACTCTGGGATCAGACTGAAGTCACTAAGGGATCAGACTGGAGTCACTCTGGGGTCAGACTGGAGTCACTATGGGATCAGAGTGGAGTCACTCTGGGATCAGACTGGAATCACTCTGGGATCAGACTGGAATCACTCTGGAATCAGACTGGAGTCATTATGGGATCAGACTGGAATCCCTGTGAGATCAGACGGGAATCACTCTGGAATCAGACTGGAGTCACTCTTGAATAAGAATGGAATCACTCTGGGATCAGACTGGAGTCACTATGGGATCAGACTGGAATCCCTCTGGGATCAGACTGGAATCAATCTGGGATCAGACAGGCTTGAATCTGGGATCAGACAGGAATCCATCTAGGATCAGACTGGAATCACTCTGGAATCAGAATGGAATCACTCTGGGATCAGACTGAAATCACTCTGGAATCAGACAGGAATCACTCTGGGATCAGACTGGAATCACTGTGGAATCAGACTGGAATCACTCTGGGATCAGACTGGAATCACTCTGGGATCAGACTGGAATCAATCTGGGCTCAGACTGGAATCACCCTGGGATCAGACTGGAATCACTCTTGGATCAGGCTGAAATCACTATGGGATCGAGCTAGAATCACCCAGGGATCAGACTGGAGTCACTCTGGGATCATACTGGAATCACTCTGGGATTAGGCTGGAATCACTCTGGGATCAGACTGGAGTCACTCAGGGATCAGACTGGAGTCACTATGGGATTAGACTGGAATCAATCTGGGATCAGACTGGAATCAATCTGGGATCAGGCTGGAATCACTAAGGGATCAGACTAGAATCACTCTGGGATCAGACTGGAGTCACTCTGGGATCTGACTGGAATCACTCTGGGATCAGACTGGAATCAACCTGGGATCAGACTGGAGTCACTATGGGATCAGACTGGAGTCACTCTGGGATCAGATTGGAGTCACTATGGGATCAGACTGGAATCACTCTGGGATCAGACTGGAATCACTCTGGGATCAGACTGGAATCACTCTGGGATCAGACTGGAATCACTCTGGGCTTCAGACTGGAATCACTCTGCAATCAGAATGGAATCACTTTGGGGTCAGACTGGAATCTCTCTGGCATCAGATTGGAATCACTCTGGCTTCAGACAGGAATGAATCTGGGATCAGACAGGAATCCCTCTGGGATCAGACTGGAATCACTCTGGAATCAGAAAGGAATCACTCTGGGATCAGACTGGAATCACTCTGGGATCAGACTGGAATCACTCTGGAATCAGACTGGAATCACACTGGGATCAGACTGGAATCACTCTGGGATCAGACTGGAATCACTCTGGGATCAGACTGGAATCAATCTGGGATCAGATTGGAATCACTCGGGATCAGACTGGAATCACTCTGGGATCAGACTGGAATGAATCTGGGATCAGACTGGAATGAATCTGTGATCAGACTGGAATCACTGTGGGATCAGACTGGAATCACTCTGGGATGAGACTGGAATCACTCAGGGATCAGATTGGAATCACTCTGGGATCAGAATGGAATGAATCTGGCATCAGACTGGAATCACTGTGGGATCAGACAGGAGTCACTATGGGATCAGACTGGAATCACTCTGGGATCAGATTGGAATCACTCTGGGATCAGACTGGAGTCACTATGGGATCAGACTGGAGTCACTCTGGGGTCAGACTGGAGTCACTATGGGATCAGAGTGGAGTCACTCTGGGATCAGACTGGAATCACTCTGGGATCAGACTGGAATCACTCTGGAATCAGACTGGAGTCATTATGGGATCAGACTGGAATCCCTGTGAGATCAGACGGGAATCACTCTGGAATCAGACTGGAGTCACTCTTGAATAAGAATGGAATCAATCTGGGATCAGACTGGAGTCACTATGGGATCAGACTGGAATCCCTCTGGGATCAGACTGGAATCACTCTGCAATAAGAATGGAATCACTTTGGAGTCAGACTGGAATCCCTCTGGGATCAGACTCGAATCAATCTGGGATCAGACAGGCTTGAATCTGGGATCAGACAGGAATCCATCTAGGATCAGACTGGAATCACTCTGGAATCAGAATGGAATCACTCTGGGATCAGACTGAAATCACTCTGGAATCAGACAGGAATCACTCTGGGATCAGACTGGAATCACTCTGGAATCAGACTGGAATCACTCTGGGATCAGACTGGAATCACTCTGGGATCAGACTGGAATCACTCTGGGATCAGACTGGAATCACCCTGGGATCAGACTGGAATCACTCTTGGATCAGGCTGAAATCACTATGGGATCGAGCTAGAATCACTCAGGGATCAGACTGGAGTCACTCTGGGATCATACTGGAATCACTCTGGGATTAGGCTGGAATCACTCTGGGATCAGACTGGAGTCACTCAGGGATCAGACTGGAGTCACTATGGGATCAGACTGGAATCAATCTGGGATCAGACTGGAATCAATCTGGGATCAGGCTGGAATCACTAAGGGATCAGACTAGAATCACTCTGGGATCAGACTGGAGTCACTCTGGGATCTGACTGGAATCACTCTGGGATCAGACTGGAATCAACCTGGGATCAGACTGGAGTCACTATGGGATCAGACTGGAATCACTCTGGGATCAGATTGGAGTCACTATGGGATCAGACTGGAATCACTCTGGGATCAGACTGGAATCACTCTGGGATCAGATTGGAGTCACTCTGGGATCAGACTGGAGTCACTATGGGATCAGACTGGAATCACTCTGGGATCAGATTGGAATCACTCTGGGATCAGACTGGAATCACTCTGGGATCAGATTGGAGTCACTATGGGATCAGGCTGCTGTCACTATGGGATCGGACTGGAATCAATCTGGGATCAGACTGGAATCACTGTGGGATCAGACTGGAGTCACTATGGGATCAGACTGGAATCACTCTGGGATCAGACTGGAATCACTATGGGATCAGACTAGAATCACTCAGGGATCAGACGGGAGTCACTCTGGGATCAGACTGGAATCACTCTGGATTAGGCTGGAATCACTATGGGATCAGACTGGAGTCACTCTGGGATCAGACTGGTGTCACTCTGGGATCAGACTGGAATCACTCAGGGATCAGACTGGAAACAATCTGGGACGGACTGGAGCCACTATGGGATCAGACTGGACTCAATCTGGCATCAGACTGGAATCAATCTTGTATCAGACTGGAGTCACTCTTGGACCAGACTGGAATCACTGTGGGATCAGACTGGAGTCACTCTGGGATCAGACTGGAATCACTCTGGGATCAGACTGGAATGAATCTCAGATCAGACAGTCATCACTCTGGGACCAGACAGGAATCACTCTGGGATCAGACTGGAATCACTCTGGGATCAGACTGGAGGCACTATGGGATCAGACTGGAATCACTCTGGGATCAGACTGGAATCACTCTGGGATCAGATTGGAGTCACTATGGGATCAGGCTGCTGTCACTATGGGATCGGACTGGAATCAATCTGGGATCAGACTGGAATCACTGTGGGATCAGACTGGAGGCACTATGGGATCAGATTGGAATCGCTCTGGGATCAGACTGGAATCACTCTGGGATCAGACTGGAATCACTATGGGATCAGACTAGAATCACTCAGGGATCAGCCTGGAGTCACTCTGGGATCAGACTGGAATCACTCTGGGATCAGACTGAAGTCACTCTGGGATCAGGCTGGAATCACTATGGGATCAGACTGGAGTCACTCTGGGATCAGACTGGAATCACTATGGGATAAGACTGAAATCACGCTGGGATCAGACTGGAATCAATCTGGCATCAGGCTGGAATCAGTATGGGATCAGACTGGAATCACTCAGGGATCAGACTGGAAACAATCTGGGACAGACTGGAGTCACTCTGGGATCAGACTGGAATCACTCTGGGATCAGACTGGAGTCAATCTGGGATTAGACTGGAATCACTCAGGGATCAGACTGGAAACAATCTGGGACAGTCTGGAGTCACTCTGCGATCAGACTGGAATCACTCTGGGATCAGACTGGAGTCAATCTGGGATCAGACTGGAGTCACTATGGGATTAGATTGGAGTCACTATGGGATCAGATTGGAGTCACTATGGGATCAGACTGGAGTCACTATGGGATCAGACTGGAATCACTATGGGATCAGACTGAGTCACTATGGGATCAGATTGGAATCACTCTGGGATCAGACTGAAGTCACTAAGGGATCAGACTGGAGTCACTCTGGGGTCAGACTGGAGTCACTATGGGATCAGAGTGGAGTCACTCTGGGATCAGACTGGAATCACTCTGGGATCAGACTGGAATCACTCTGGAATCAGACTGGAGTCATTATGGGATCAGACTGGAATCCCTGTGAGATCAGACGGGAATCACTCTGGAATCAGACTGGAGTCACTCTTGAATAAGAATGGAATCACTCTGGGATCAGACTGGAGTCACTATGGGATCAGACTGGAATCCCTCTGGGATCAGACTGGAATCACTCTGCAATAAGAATGGAATCACTTTGGAGTCAGACTGGAATCCCTCTGGGATCAGACTGGAATCAATCTGGGATCAGACAGGCTTGAATCTGGGATCAGACAGGAATCCATCTAGGATCAGACTGGAATCACTCTGGAATCAGAATGGAATCACTCTGGGATCAGACTGAAATCACTCTGGAATCAGACAGGAATCACTCTGGGATCAGACTGGAATCACTCTGGAATCAGACTGGAATCACTCTGGGATCAGACTGGAATCACTCTGGGATCAGACTGGAATCAATCTGGGATCAGACTGGAATCACCCTGGGATCAGACTGGAATCACTCTTGGATCAGGCTGAAATCACTATGGGATCGAGCTAGAATCACTCAGGGATCAGACTGGAGTCACTCTGGGATCATACTGGAATCACTCTGGGATTAGGCTGGAATCACTCTGGGATCAGACTGGAGTCACTCAGGGATCAGACTGGAGTCACTATGGGATTAGACTGGAATCAATCTGGGATCAGACTGGAATCAATCTGGGATCAGGCTGGAATCACTAAGGGATCAGACTAGAATCACTCTGGGATCAGACTGGAGTCACTCTGGGATCTGACTGGAATCACTCTGGGATCAGACTGGAATCAACCTGGGATCAGACTGGAGTCACTATGGGATCAGACTGGAGTCACTCTGGGATCAGATTGGAGTCACTATGGGATCAGACTGGAATCACTCTGGGATCAGACTGGAATCACTCTGGGATCAGACTGGAATCACTCTGGGATCAGACTGGAATCACTCTGGGCTTCAGACTGGAATCACTCTGCAATCAGAATGGAATCACTTTGGGGTCAGACTGGAATCTCTCTGGCATCAGATTGGAATCACTCTGGGTTCAGACAGGAATGAATCTGGGATCAGACAGGAATCCCTCTGGGATCAGACTGGAATCACTCTGGAATCAGAATGGAATCAATCTGGGATCAGACTGGAATCACTCTGGGATCAGACTGGAATCACTCTGGAATCATACTGGAATCACACTGGGATCAGACTGGAATCACTCTGGGATCAGACTGGAATCACTCTGGGATCAGACTGGAATCAATCTGGGATCAGATTGGAATCACTCTGGGATCAGACTGGAATCACTCTGGGATCAGACTGGAATGAATCTGGGATCAGACTGGAATGAATCTGTGATCAGACTGGAATCACTGTGGGATCAGACTGGAATCACTCTGGGATGAGACTGGAATCACTCAGGGATCAGATTGGAATCACTCTGGGATCAGAATGGAATGAATCTGGCATCAGACTGGAATCACTGTGGGATCAGACAGGAGTCACTATGGGATCAGACTGGAATCACTCTGGGATCAGATTGGAATCACTCTGGGATCAGACTGGAGTCACTATGGGATCAGACTGGAGTCACTCTGGGGTCAGACTGGAGTCACTATGGGATCAGAGTGGAGTCACTCTGGGATCAGACTGGAATCACTCTGGGATCAGACTGGAATCACTCTGGAATCAGACTGGAGTCATTATGGGATCAGACTGGAATCCCTGTGAGATCAGACGGGAATCACTCTGGAATCAGACTGGAGTCACTCTTGAATAAGAATGGAATCAATCTGGGATCAGACTGGAGTCACTATGGGATCAGACTGGAATCCCTCTGGGATCAGACTGGAATCACTCTGCAATAAGAATGGAATCACTTTGGAGTCAGACTGGAATCCCTCTGGGATCAGACTCGAATCAATCTGGGATCAGACAGGCTTGAATCTGGGATCAGACAGGAATCCATCTAGGATCAGACTGGAATCACTCTGGAATCAGAATGGAATCACTCTGGGATCAGACTGAAATCACTCTGGAATCAGACAGGAATCACTCTGGGATCAGACTGGAATCACTCTGGAATCAGACTGGAATCACTCTGGGATCAGACTGGAATCACTCTGGGATCAGACTGGAATCACTCTGGGATCAGACTGGAATCACCCTGGGATCAGACTGGAATCACTCTTGGATCAGGCTGAAATCACTATGGGATCGAGCTAGAATCACTCAGGGATCAGACTGGAGTCACTCTGGGATCATACTGGAATCACTCTGGGATTAGGCTGGAATCACTCTGGGATCAGACTGGAGTCACTCAGGGATCAGACTGGAGTCACTATGGGATCAGACTGGAATCAATCTGGGATCAGACTGGAATCAATCTGGGATCAGGCTGGAATCACTAAGGGATCAGACTAGAATCACTCTGGGATCAGACTGGAGTCACTCTGGGATCTGACTGGAATCACTCTGGGATCAGACTGGAATCAACCTGGGATCAGACTGGAGTCACTATGGGATCAGACTGGAATCACTCTGGGATCAGATTGGAGTCACTATGGGATCAGACTGGAATCACTCTGGGATCAGACTGGAATCACTCTGGGATCAGATTGGAGTCACTCTGGGATCAGACTGGAGTCACTATGGGATCAGACTGGAATCACTCTGGGATCAGATTGGAGTCACTCTGGGATCAGACTGGAATCACTCTGGGATCAGATTGGAGTCACTATGGGATCAGGCTGCTGTCACTATGGGATCGGACTGGAATCAATCTGGGATCAGACTGGAATCACTGTGGGATCAGACTGGAGTCACTATGGGATCAGACTGGAATCACTCTGGGATCAGACTGGAATCACTATGGGATCAGACTAGAATCACTCAGGGATCAGACGGGAGTCACTCTGGGATCAGACTGGAATCACTCTGGATTAGGCTGGAATCACTATGGGATCAGACTGGAGTCACTCTGGGATCAGACTGGTGTCACTCTGGGATCAGACTGGAATCACTCAGGGATCAGACTGGAAACAATCTGGGACGGACTGGAGCCACTATGGGATCAGACTGGACTCAATCTGGCATCAGACTGGAATCAATCTTGTATCAGACTGGAGTCACTCTTGGACCAGACTGGAATCACTGTGGGATCAGACTGGAGTCACTCTGGGATCAGACTGGAATCACTCTGGGATCAGACTGGAATGAATCTCAGATCAGACAGTCATCACTCTGGGACCAGACAGGAATCACTCTGGGATCAGACTGGAATCACTCTGGGATCAGACTGGAGGCACTATGGGATCAGACTGGAATCACTCTGGGATCAGACTGGAATCACTCTGGGATCAGATTGGAGTCACTATGGGATCAGGCTGCTGTCACTATGGGATCGGACTGGAATCAATCTGGGATCAGACTGGAATCACTGTGGGATCAGACTGGAGGCACTATGGGATCAGATTGGAATCGCTCTGGGATCAGACTGGAATCACTCTGGGATCAGACTGGAATCACTATGGGATCAGACTAGAATCACTCAGGGATCAGCCTGGAGTCACTCTGGGATCAGACTGGAATCACTCTGGGATCAGACTGAAGTCACTCTGGGATCAGGCTGGAATCACTATGGGATCAGACTGGAGTCACTCTGGGATCAGACTGGAATCACTATGGGATAAGACTGAAATCACGCTGGGATCAGACTGGAATCAATCTGGCATCAGGCTGGAATCAGTATGGGATCAGACTGGAATCACTCAGGGATCAGACTGGAAACAATCTGGGACAGACTGGAGTCACTCTGGGATCAGACTGGAATCACTCTGGGATCAGACTGGAGTCAATCTGGGATTAGACTGGAATCACTCAGGGATCAGACTGGAAACAATCTGGGACAGTCTGGAGTCACTCTGCGATCAGACTGGAATCACTCTGGGATCAGACTGGAGTCAATCTGGGATCAGACTGGAGTCACTATGGGATTAGATTGGAGTCACTATGGGATCAGATTGGAGTCACTATGGGATCAGACTGGAGTCACTATGGGATCAGACTGGAATCACTATGGGATCAGACTGAGTCACTATGGGATCAGATTGGAATCACTCTGGGATCAGACTGAAGTCACTAAGGGATCAGACTGGAGTCACTCTGGGGTCAGACTGGAGTCACTATGGGATCAGAGTGGAGTCACTCTGGGATCAGACTGGAATCACTCTGGGATCAGACTGGAATCACTCTGGAATCAGACTGGAGTCATTATGGGATCAGACTGGAATCCCTGTGAGATCAGACGGGAATCACTCTGGAATCAGACTGGAGTCACTCTTGAATAAGAATGGAATCACTCTGGGATCAGACTGGAGTCACTATGGGATCAGACTGGAATCCCTCTGGGATCAGACTGGAATCACTCTGCAATAAGAATGGAATCACTTTGGAGTCAGACTGGAATCCCTCTGGGATCAGACTGGAATCAATCTGGGATCAGACAGGCTTGAATCTGGGATCAGACAGGAATCCATCTAGGATCAGACTGGAATCACTCTGGAATCAGAATGGAATCACTCTGGGATCAGACTGAAATCACTCTGGAATCAGACAGGAATCACTCTGGGATCAGACTGGAATCACTCTGGAATCAGACTGGAATCACTCTGGGATCAGACTGGAATCACTCTGGGATCAGACTGGAATCAATCTGGGATCAGACTGGAATCACCCTGGGATCAGACTGGAATCACTCTTGGATCAGGCTGAAATCACTATGGGATCGAGCTAGAATCACTCAGGGATCAGACTGGAGTCACTCTGGGATCATACTGGAATCACTCTGGGATTAGGCTGGAATCACTCTGGGATCAGACTGGAGTCACTCAGGGATCAGACTGGAGTCACTATGGGATTAGACTGGAATCAATCTGGGATCAGACTGGAATCAATCTGGGATCAGGCTGGAATCACTAAGGGATCAGACTAGAATCACTCTGGGATCAGACTGGAGTCACTCTGGGATCTGACTGGAATCACTCTGGGATCAGACTGGAATCAACCTGGGATCAGACTGGAGTCACTATGGGATCAGACTGGAGTCACTCTGGGATCAGATTGGAGTCACTATGGGATCAGACTGGAATCACTCTGGGATCAGACTGGAATCACTCTGGGATCAGACTGGAATCACTCTGGGATCAGACTGGAATCACTCTGGGCTTCAGACTGGAATCACTCTGCAATCAGAATGGAATCACTTTGGGGTCAGACTGGAATCTCTCTGGCATCAGATTGGAATCACTCTGGGTTCAGACAGGAATGAATCTGGGATCAGACAGGAATCCCTCTGGGATCAGACTGGAATCACTCTGGAATCAGAATGGAATCAATCTGGGATCAGACTGGAATCACTCTGGGATCAGACTGGAATCACTCTGGAATCATACTGGAATCACACTGGGATCAGACTGGAATCACTCTGGGATCAGACTGGAATCACTCTGGGATCAGACTGGAATCAATCTGGGATCAGATTGGAATCACTCTGGGATCAGACTGGAATCACTCTGGGATCAGACTGGAATGAATCTGGGATCAGACTGGAATGAATCTGTGATCAGACTGGAATCACTGTGGGATCAGACTGGAATCACTCTGGGATGAGACTGGAATCACTCAGGGATCAGATTGGAATCACTCTGGGATCAGAATGGAATGAATCTGGCATCAGACTGGAATCACTGTGGGATCAGACAGGAGTCACTATGGGATCAGACTGGAATCACTCTGGGATCAGATTGGAATCACTCTGGGATCAGACTGGAGTCACTATGGGATCAGACTGGAGTCACTCTGGGGTCAGACTGGAGTCACTATGGGATCAGAGTGGAGTCACTCTGGGATCAGACTGGAATCACTCTGGGATCAGACTGGAATCACTCTGGAATCAGACTGGAGTCATTATGGGATCAGACTGGAATCCCTGTGAGATCAGACGGGAATCACTCTGGAATCAGACTGGAGTCACTCTTGAATAAGAATGGAATCAATCTGGGATCAGACTGGAGTCACTATGGGATCAGACTGGAATCCCTCTGGGATCAGACTGGAATCACTCTGCAATAAGAATGGAATCACTTTGGAGTCAGACTGGAATCCCTCTGGGATCAGACTGGAATCAATCTGGGATCAGACAGGCTTGAATCTGGGATCAGACAGGAATCCATCTAGGATCAGACTGGAATCACTCTGGAATCAGAATGGAATCACTCTGGGATCAGACTGAAATCACTCTGGAATCAGACAGGAATCACTCTGGGATCAGACTGGAATCACTCTGGAATCAGACTGGAATCACTCTGGGATCAGACTGGAATCACTCTGGGATCAGACTGGAATCACTCTGGGATCAGACTGGAATCACCCTGGGATCAGACTGGAATCACTCTTGGATCAGGCTGAAATCACTATGGGATCGAGCTAGAATCACTCAGGGATCAGACTGGAGTCACTCTGGGATCATACTGGAATCACTCTGGGATTAGGCTGGAATCACTCTGGGATCAGACTGGAGTCACTCAGGGATCAGACTGGAGTCACTATGGGATCAGACTGGAATCAATCTGGGATCAGACTGGAATCAATCTGGGATCAGGCTGGAATCACTAAGGGATCAGACTAGAATCACTCTGGGATCAGACTGGAGTCACTCTGGGATCTGACTGGAATCACTCTGGGATCAGACTGGAATCAACCTGGGATCAGACTGGAGTCACTATGGGATCAGACTGGAATCACTCTGGGATCAGATTGGAGTCACTATGGGATCAGACTGGAATCACTCTGGGATCAGACTGGAATCACTCTGGGATCAGATTGGAGTCACTCTGGGATCAGACTGGAGTCACTATGGGATCAGACTGGAATCACTATGGGATCAGATTGGAGACACTCTGGGATCAGACTGGAATCACTCTGGGATCAGATTGGAGTCACTATGGGATCAGACTGCTGTCACTATGGGATCGGACTGGAATCAATCTGGGATCAGACTGGAATCACTGTGGGATCAGACTGGAGTCACTATGGGATCAGACTGGAATCACTCTGGGATCAGACTGGAATCACTATGGGATCAGACTAGAATCACTCAGGGATCAGACTGGAGTCACTCTGGGATCAGACTGGAATCACTCTGGATTAGGCTGGAATCACTATGGGATCAGACTGGAGTCACTATGGGATCAGATTGGAGTCACTCTGGGATCAGACTGGAGTCACTATGGGATCAGACTGGAGTCACTATGGGATCAGACTGGAGTCACTCTGGGATCAGACTGGAATCACCCTGGGATCAGACTGGAATCACTCTTGGATCAGGCTGAAATCACTATGGGATCGAGCTAGAATCACTCAGGGATCAGACTGGAGTCACTCTGGGATCATACTGGAATCACTCTGGGATTAGGCTGGAATCACTCTGGGATCAGACTGGAGTCACTCAGGGATCAGACTGGAGTCACTATGGGATCAGACTGGAATCAATCTGGGATCAGACTGGAATCAATCTGGGATCAGGCTGGAATCACTAAGGGATCAGACTAGAATCACTCTGGGATCAGACTGGAGTCACTCTGGGATCTGACTGGAATCACTCTGGGATCAGACTGGAATCAACCTGGGATCAGACTGGAGTCACTATGGGATCAGACTGGAATCACTCTGGGATCAGATTGGAGTCACTATGGGATCAGACTGGAATCACTCTGGGATCAGACTGGAATCACTCTGGGATCAGATTGGAGTCACTCTGGGATCAGACTGGAGTCACTATGGGATCAGACTGGAATCACTCTGGGATCAGATTGGAGTCACTATGGGATCAGACTGGAATCACTCTGGGATCAGATTGGAGTCACTATGGGATCAGGCTGCTGTCACTATGGGATCGGACTGGAATCAATCTGGGATCAGACTGGAATCACTGTGGGATCAGACTGGAGTCACTATGGGATCAGACTGGAATCACTCTGGGATCAGACTGGAATCACTATGGGATCAGACTAGAATCACTCAGGGATCAGACGGGAGTCACTCTGGGATCAGACTGGAATCACTCTGGATTAGGCTGGAATCACTATGGGATCAGACTGGAGTCACTCTGGGATCAGACTGGTGTCACTCTGGGATCAGACTGGAATCACTCAGGGATCAGACTGGAAACAATCTGGGACGGACTGGAGCCACTATGGGATCAGACTGGACTCAATCTGGCATCAGACTGGAATCAATCTTGTATCAGACTGGAGTCACTCTTGGACCAGACTGGAATCACTGTGGGATCAGACTGGAGTCACTCTGGGATCAGACTGGAATCACTCTGGGATCAGACTGGAATGAATCTCAGATCAGACAGTCATCACTCTGGGACCAGACAGGAATCACTCTGGGATCAGACTGGAATCACTCTGGGATCAGACTGGAGGCACTATGGGATTAGACTGGAATCACTCTGGGATCAGACTGGAATCACTCTGGGATCAGATTGGAGTCACTATGGGATCAGGCTGCTGTCACTATGGGATCGGACTGGAATCAATCTGGGATCAGACTGGAATCACTGTGGGATCAGACTGGAGGCACTATGGGATCAGATTGGAATCACTCTGGGATCAGACTGGAATCACTCTGGGATCAGACTGGAATCACTCAGGGATCAGACTAGAATCACTCAGGGATCAGCCTGGAGTCACTCTGGGATCAGACTGGAATCACTCTGGGATCAGACTGGAGTCACTCTGGGATCAGGCTGGAATCACTATGGGATCAGACTGGAGTCACTCTGGGATCAGACTGGAATCACTCTGGGATAAGACTGAAATCACGCTGGGATCAGACTGGAATCAATCTGGCATCAGGCTGGAATCAGTATGGGATCAGACTGGAATCACTCAGGGATCAGACTGGAAACAATCTGGGACAGACTGGAGTCACTCTGGGATCAGACTGGAATCACTCTGGGATCAGACTGGAGTCAATCTGGGATTAGACTGGAATCACTATGGGATCAGACTGGAAACAATCTGGGACAGTCTGGAATCACTCTGCGATCAGACTGGAATCAATCTGGGATCAGACTGGAGTCACTAAGGGATCAGACTGGAGTCACTCTGGGATCAGACTGGAGTCACTATGGGATCAGAGTGGAATGAATCTGGGATCAGACAGTCATCACTCTGGGATCAGACAGGAATCACTCTGGGATCAGATTGGAATCACTCTGGGATCAGACTGGAATCACACTGGGATCAGACTGGAATCAATCTGGGATCAGACTGGAATCACTCTGGGATCAGACTGGAATCACTCTGGGATCAGACTGGAATGAATCTGGGATCAGACAGGAATCACTCTGGGATGAGACTGGAATCACTCTGGGATCAGACTGGAGTCACTCTGGGATAAGACTGGAATCAATCTGGGATCAGATTGGAATCACTCTGGGATCAGACTGGAATCACTCTGGGATCAGACTGGAATGAATCTGGGATCAGACTGGAATGAATCTGTGATCAGACTGGAATCACTGTGGGATCAGACTGGAATCACTCTGGGATGAGACTGGAATCACTCAGGGATCATATTGGAATCACTCTGGGATCAGAATAGAATGAATCTGGCATCAGACTGGAATCACTGTGGGATCAGACAGGAATCACTATGGGATCAGACTGGAATCACTCTGGGATCAGATTGGAATCACTCTGGGATCAGACTGGAGTCACTATGGGATCAGACTGGAGTCACTCTGGGGTCAGACTGGAGTCACTATGGGATCAGAGTGGAGTCACTCTGGGATCAGACTGGAATCACTCTGGGATCAGACTGGAATCACTCTGGAATCAGACTGGAGTCATTATGGGATCAGACTGGAATCCCTGTGAGATCAGACGGGAATCACTCTGGAATCAGACTGGAGTCACTCTTGAATAAGAATGGAATCACTCTGGGATCAGACTGGAGTCACTATGGGATCAGACTGGAATCCCTCTGGGATCAGACTGGAATCACTCTGCAATAAGAATGGAATCACTTTGGAGTCAGACTGGAATCCCTCTGGGATCAGACTGGAATCAATCTGGGATCAGACAGGCTTGAATCTGGGATCAGACAGGAATCCATCTAGGATCAGACTGGAATCACTCTGGAATCAGAATGGAATCACTCTGGGATCAGACTGAAATCACTCTGGAATCAGACAGGAATCACTCTGGGATCAGACTGGAATCACTCTGGAATCAGACTGGAATCACTCTGGGATCAGACTGGAATCACTCTGGGATCAGACTGGAATCACTCTGGGATCAAACTGGAATCACCCTGGGATCAGACTGGAATCACTCTTGGATCAGGCTGAAATCACTATGGGATCGAGCTAGAATCACTCAGGGATCAGACTGGAGTCACTCTGGGATCATACTGGAATCACTCTGGGATTAGGCTGGAATCACTCTGGGATCAGACTGGAGTCACTCAGGGATCAGACTGGAGTCACTATGGGATCAGACTGGAATCAATCTGGGATCAGACTGGAATCAATCTGGGATCAGGCTGGAATCACTAAGGGATCAGACTAGAATCACTCTGGGATCAGACTGGAGTCACTCTGGGATCTGACTGGAATCACTCTGGGATCAGACTGGAATCAACCTGGGATCAGACTGGAGTCACTATGGGATCAGACTGGAGTCACTCTGGGAACAGATTGGAGTCACTAGGGGATCAGACTGGAATCACTCTGGGATCAGACTGGAATCACTCTGGGATCAGATTGGAGTCACTCTGGGATCAGACTGGAGTCACTATGGGATCAGACTGGAATCACTCTGGGATCAGATTGGAGTCACTCTGGGATCAGACTGGAATCACTCTGGGATCAGATTGGAGTCACTATGGGATCAGGCTGCTGTCACTATGGGATCGGACTGGAATCAATCTGGGATCAGACTGGAATCACTGTGGGATCAGACTGGAGTCACTATGGGATCAGACTGGAATCACTCTGGGATCAGACTGGAATCACTATGGGATCAGACTAGAATCACTCAGGGATCAGACTGTAGTCACTCTGGCATCAGACTGGAATCACTTTGGATTAGGCTGGAATCACTATTGGATCAGACTGGAGTCACTCTGGGATCAGACTGGTGTCACTCTGGGATCAGACTGGAATCACTCAGGGATCAGACTGGAAACAATCTGGGACGGACTGGAGCCACTATGGGATCAGACTGGACTCAATCTGGCATCAGACTGGAATCAATCTTGTATCAGACTGGAGTCACTCTTGGACCAGACTGGAATCACTGTGGGATCAGACTGGAGTCACTCTGGGATCAGACTGGAATCACTCTGGGATCAGACTGGAATGAATCTCGGATCAGACAGTCATCACTCTGGGACCAGACAGGAATCACTCTGGGATCAGACTGGAATCAGTCTGGGATCAGACTGGAATCACTCTGGGATCAGACTGGAGGCACTATGGGATCAGACTGGAATCACTCTGGGATCAGACTGGAATCACTCTGGGATCAGATTGGAGTCACTATGGGATCAGGCTGCTGTCACTATGGGATCGGACTGGAATCAATCTGGGATCAGACTGGAATCACTGTGGGATCAGACTGGAGGCACTATGGGATCAGACTGGAATCACTCTGGGATCAGACTGGAATCACTCTGGGATCAGACTGGAATCACTATGGGATCAGACTAGAATCACTCAGGGATCAGCCTGGAGTCACTCTGGGATCAGACTGGAATCACTCTGGGATCAGACTGGAGTCACTCTGGGATCAGGCTGGAATCACTATGGGATCAGACTGGAGTCACTCTGGGATCAGACTGGAATCACTATGGGATAAGACTGAAATCACGCTGGGATCAGACTGGAATCAATCTGGCATCAGGCTGGAATCAGTATGGGATCAGACTGGAATCACTCAGGGATCAGACTGGAAACAATCTGGGACAGACTGGAGTCACTCTGGGATCAGACTGGAATCACTCTGGGATCAGACTGGAGTCAATCTGGGATTAGACTGGAATCACTCAGGGATCAGACTGGAAACAATCTGGGACAGTCTGGAGTCACTCTGCGATCAGACTGGAATCACTCTGGGATCAGACTGGAGTCAATCTGTGATCAGACTGGAGTCACTATGGGATTAGATTGGAGTCACTATGGGATCAGATTGGAGTCACTATGGGGTCAGACTGGAGTCACTATGGGATAAGACTGGAATCACTATGGGATCAGACTGAGTCACTATGGGATCAGATTGGAAACACTCTGGGATCAGACTGGAGTCACTAAGGGATCAGACTGGAGTCACTCTGGGATCAGACTGGAGTCACTATGGGATCAGAGTGGAATGAATCTGGGATCAGACAGTCATCACTCTGGGATCAGACTGGAATCACTCTGGGATCAGATTGGAATCACTCTGGGATCAGACTGGAATCACAGTGGGATCAGACTGGAATCAATCTGGGATCAGACTGGAATCACTCTGGGATCAGACTGGAATCACTCTGGGATCAGACTGGAATGAATCTGGGATCAGACAGGAATCACTCTGGGATGAGACTGGAATCACTCTGGGATCAGACTGGAGTCACTCTGGGATAAGACTGGAATCAATCTGGGATCAGATTGGAATCACTCTGGGATCAGACTGGAATCACTCTGGGATCAGACTGGAATGAATCTGGGATCAGACTGGAATGAATCTGTGATCAGACTGGAATCACTGTGGGATCAGACTGGAATCACTCTGGGATGAGACTGGAATCACTCAGGGATCAGATTGGAATCACTCTGGGATCAGAATGGAATGAATCTGGCATCAGACTGGAATCACTGTGGGATCAGACAGGAGTCACTATGGGATCAGACTGGAATCACTCTGGGATCAGATTGGAATCACTCTGGGATCAGACTGGAGTCACTATGGGATCAGACTGGAGTCACTCTGGGGTCAGACTGGAGTCACTATGGGATCAGAGTGGAGTCACTCTGGGATCAGACTGGAATCACTCTGGGATCAGACTGGAATCACTCTGGAATCAGACTGGAGTCATTATGGGATCAGACTGGAATCCCTGTGAGATCAGACGGGAATCACTCTGGAATCAGACTGGAGTCACTCTTGAATAAGAATGGAATCACTCTGGGATCAGACTGGAGTCACTATGGAATCAGGCTGCTGTCACTATGGGATCGGACTGGAATCAATCTGGGATCAGACTGGAATCACTGTGGGATCAGACTGGAGTCACTATGGGATCAGACTGGAATCACTCTGGGATCAGACTGGAATCACTATGGGATCAGACTAGAATCACTCAGGGATCAGACTGGAGTCACTCTGGCATCAGACTGGAATCACTCTGGATTAGGCTGGAATCACTATGGGATCAGACTGGAGTCACTCTGGGATCAGACTGGTGTCACTCTGGGTTCAGACTGGAATCACTCAGGGATCAGACTGGAAACAATCTGGGACGGACTGGAGCCACTATGGGATCAGACTGGACTCAATCTGGAATCAAACTGGAATCAATCTTGTATCAGACTGGAGTCACTCTTGGACCAGACTGGAATCACTGTGGGATCAGACTGGAGTCACTCTGGGATCAGACTGGAATCACTCTGGGATCAGACTGGAATGAATCTCGGATCAGACAGTCATCACTCTGGGACCAGACAGGAATCACTCTGGGATCAGACTGGAATCAGTCTGGGATCAGACTGGAATCACTCTGGGATCAGACTGGAGGCACTATGGGATCAGACTGGAATCACTCTGGGATCAGACTGGAATCACTCTGGGATCAGATTGGAGTCACTATGGGATCAGGCTGCTGTCACTATGGGATCGGACTGGAATCAATCTGGGATCAGACTGGAATCACTGTGGGATCAGACTGGAGGCACTATGGGATCAGACTGGAATCACTCTGGGATCAGACTGGAATCACTCTGGGATCAGACTGGAATCACTATGGGATCAGACTAGAATCACTCAGGGATCAGCCTGGAGTCACTCTGGGATCAGACTGGAATCACTCTGGGATCAGACTGGAGTCACTCTGGGATCAGGCTGGAATCACTATGGGATCAGACTGGAGTCACTCTGGGATCAGACTGGAATCACTATGGGATAAGACTGAAATCACGCTGGGATCAGACTGGAATCAATCTGGCATCAGGCTGGAATCAGTATGGGATCAGACTGGAATCACTCAGGGATCAGACTGGAAACAATCTGGGACAGACTGGAGTCACTCTGGGATCAGACTGGAATCACTCTGGGATCAGACTGGAGTCAATCTGGGATTAGACTGGAATCACTCAGGGATCAGACTGGAAACAATCTGGGACAGTCTGGAGTCACTCTGCGATCAGACTGGAATCACTCTGGGATCAGACTGGAGTCAATCTGGGATCAGACTGGAGTCACTAAGGGATCAGACTGGAGTCACTCTGGGATCAGACTGGAGTCACTATGGGATCAGAGTGGAATGAATCTGGGATCAGACAGTCATCACTCTGGGATCAGACAGGAATCACTCTGGGATCAGATTGGAATCACTCTGGGATCAGACTGGAATCACACTGGGATCAGACTGGAATCAATCTGGGATCAGACTGGAATCACTCTGGGATCAGACTGGAATCACTCTGGGATCAGACTGGAATGAATCTGGGATCAGACAGGAATCACTCTGGGATGAGACTGGAATCACTCTGGGATCAGACTGGAGTCACTCTGGGATAAGACTGGAATCAATCTGGGATCAGATTGGAATCACTCTGGGATCAGACTGGAATCACTCTGGGATCAGACTGGAATGAATCTGGGATCAGACTGGAATGAATCTGTGATCAGACTGGAATCACTGTGGGATCAGACTGGAATCACTCTGGGATGAGACTGGAATCACTCAGGGATCAGATTGGAATCACTCTGGGATCAGAATGGAATGAATCTGGCATCAGACTGGAATCACTGTGGGATCAGACAGGAGTCACTATGGGATCAGACTGGAATCACTCTGGGATCAGATTGGAATCACTCTGGGATCAGACTGGAGTCACTATGGGATCAGACTGGAGTCACTCTGGGGTCAGACTGGAGTCACTATGGGATCAGAGTGGAGTCACTCTGGGATCAGACTGGAATCACTCTGGGATCAGACTGGAATCACTCTGGAATCAGACTGGAGTCATTATGGGATCAGACTGGAATCCCTGTGAGATCAGACGGGAATCACTCTGGAATCAGACTGGAGTCACTCTTGAATAAGAATGGAATCACTCTGGGATCAGACTGGAGTCACTATGGGATCAGGCTGCTGTCACTATGGGATCAGACTGGAATCACTCTGCAATAAGAATGGAATCACTTTGGAGTCAGACTGGAATCCCTCTGGGATCAGACTGGAATCAATCTGGGATCAGACTGGCTTGAATCTGGGATCAGACAGGAATCCATCTAGGATCAGACTGGAATCACTCTGGAATCAGAATGGAATCACTCTAGGATCAGACTGAAATCACTCTGGAATCAGACAGGAATCACTCTGGGATCAGACTGGAATCACTCTGGAATCAGACTGGAATCACTCTGGGATCAGTCTGGAATAACTCTGGGATCAGACTGGAATCACCCTGGGATCAGACTGGAATCACTCTTGGATCAGGCTGAAATCACTATTGGATCGAGCTAGAATCACTCAGGGATCAGACTGGAGTCACTCTGGGATCATACTGGAATCACTCTGGGATTAGGCTGGAATCACTCTGGGATCAGACTGGAGTCACTCAGGAGTCAGACTGGAGTCACTATGGGATCAGACTGGAATCAATCTGGGATCAGACTGGAATCAATCTGGGATCAGGCTGGAATCACTAAGGGATCAGACTAGAATCACTCTGGGATCAGACTGGAGTCACTCTGGGATCTGACTGGAATCACTCTGGGATCAGACTGGAATCAACCTGGGATCAGACTGGAGTCACTATGGGATCAGACTGGAATCACTCTGGGATCAGATTGGAGTCACTATGGGATCAGACTGGAATCACTCTGGGATCAGACTGGAATCACTCTGGGATCAGATTGGAGTCACTCTGGGATCAGACTGGAGTCACTATGGGATCAGACTGGAATCACTCTGGGATCAGATTGGAGTCACTCTGGGATCAGACTGGAATCACTCTGGGATCAGATTGGAGTCACTATGGGATCAGGCTGCTGTCACTATGGGATCGGACTGGAATCAATCTGGGATCAGACTGGAATCACTGTGGGATCAGACTGGAGTCACTATGGGATCAGACTGGAATCACTCTGGGATCAGACTGGAATCACTATGGGATCAGACTAGAATCACTCAGGGATCAGACTGGAGTCACTCTGGGATCAGACTGGAATCACTCTGGATTAGGCTGGAATCACTATGGGATCAGACTGGAGTCACTCTGGGATCAGACTGGTGTCACTCTGGGATCAGACTGGAACACTCAGGGATCAGACTGGAAACAATCTGGGACGGACTGGAGCCACTATGGGATCAGACTGGACTCAATCTGGCATCAGACTGGAATCAATCTTGTATCAGACTGGAGTCACTCTTGGACCAGACTGGAATCACTGTGGGATCAGACTGGAGTCACTCTGGGATCAGACTGGAATCACTCTGGGATCAGACTGGAATGAATCTCGGATCAGACAGTCATCACTCTGGGACCAGACAGGAATCACTCTGGGAACAGACTGGAATCAGTCTGGGATCAGACTGGAATCACTCTGGGATCAGACTGGAGGCACTATGGGATCAGACTGGAATCACTCTGGGATCAGACTGGAATCACTCTGGGATCAGATTGGAGTCACTATGGGATCAGGCTGCTGTCACTATGGGATCGGACTGGTATCAATCTGGGATCAGACTGGAATCACTGTGGGATCAGACTGGAGGCACTATGGGATCAGACTGGAATCACTCTGGGATCAGACTGGAATCACTCTGGGATCAGACTGGAATCACTATGGGATCAGACTAGAATCACTCAGGGATCAGCCTGGAGTCACTCTGGGATCAGACTGGAATCACTCTGGGATCAGACTGGAGTCACTCTGGGATCAGGCTGGAATCACTATGGGATCAGACTGGAGTCACTCTGGGATCAGACTGGAA
Organism: Isurus oxyrinchus; assembly: GCA_026770705.1. Lineage (NCBI taxonomy): Eukaryota > Metazoa > Chordata > Chondrichthyes > Lamniformes > Lamnidae > Isurus > Isurus oxyrinchus. Next base: position 115,671,331 of record JANJGN010000018.1, read on the forward strand.
TCACTCTGGGATAAGACTGAAATCACGCTGGGATCAGACTGGAATCAATCTGGCATCAGGCTGGAATCAGTATGGGATCAGACTGGAATCACTCAGGGATCAGACTGGAAACAATCTGGGACAGACTGGAGTCACTCTGGGATCAGACTGGAATCACTCTGGGATCAGACTGGTGTCAATCTGGGATTAGACTGGAATTACTCAGGGATCAGACTGGAAACAATCTGGGACAGTCTGGAGTCACTCTGCGATCAGACTGGAATCACTCTGGGATCAGACTGGAGTCAATCTGTGATCAGACTGGAGTCACTATGGGATTAGATTGGAGTCACTATGGGATCAGATTGGAGTCACTATGGGGTCAGACTGGAGTCACTATGGGATCAGACTGGAATCACTATGGGATCAGACTGAGTCACTATGGGATCAGATTGGAATCACTCTGGGATCAGACTGGAGTCACTAAGGGATCAGACTGGAGTCACTCTGGGATCAGACTGGAGTCACTATGGGATCAGAGTGGAATGAATCTGGGATCAGACAGTCATCACTCTGGGATCAGACAGGAATCACTCTGGGATCAGACTGGAATCACTCTGGGATCAGACTGGAATCACACTGGGATCAGACTGGAATCAATCTGGGATCAGACTGGAATCACTCTGGGATCAGACTGGAATCACTCTGGGATCAGACTGGAATGAATCTGGGATCAGACAGGAATCACTCTGGGATGAGACTGGAATCACTCTGGGATCAGACTGGAGTCACTCTGGGATAAGACTGGAATCAATCTGGGATCAGATTGGAATCACTCTGGGATCAGACTGGAATCACTCTGGGATCAGACTGGAATGAATCTGGGATCAGACTGGAATGAATCTGTGATCAGACTGGAATCACTGTGGGATCAGACTGGAATCACTCTGGGATGAGACTGGAATCACTCAGGGATCAGATTGGAATCACTCTGGGATCAGAATGGAATGAATCTGGCATCAGACTGGAATCACTGTGGGATCAGACAGGAGTCACTATGGGATCAGACTGGAATCACTCTGGGATCAGATTGGAATCACTCTGGGATCAGACTGGAGTCACTATGGGATCAGACTGGAGTCACTCTGGGGTCAGACTGGAGTCACTATGGGATCAGAGTGGAGTCACTCTGGGATCAGACTGGAATCACTCTGGGATCAGACTGGAATCACTCTGGAATCAGACTGGAGTCATTATGGGATCAGACTGGAATCCCTGTGAGATCAGACGGGAATCACTCTGGAATCAGACTGGAGTCACTCTTGAATAAGAATGGAATCACTCTGGGATCAGACTGGAGTCACTATGGGATCAGACTGGAATCCCTCTGGGATCAGACTGGAATCACTCTGCAATAAGAATGGAATCACTTTGGAGTCAGACTGGAATCCCTCTGGGATCAGACTGGAATCAATCTGGGATCAGACAGGCTTGAATCTGGGATCAGACAGGAATCCATCTAGGATCAGACTGGAATCACTCTGGAATCAGAATGGAATCACTCTGGGATTAGACTGAAATCACTCTGGAATCAGACAGGAATCACTCTGGGATCAGACTGGAATCACTCTGGAATCAGACTGGAACCACTCTGGGATCAGACTGGAATCACTCTGGGATCAGACTGGAATCACTCTGGGATCAGACTGGAATCACCCTGGGATCAGACTGGAATCACTCTTGGATCAGGCTGAAATCACTATGGGATCGAGCTAGAATCACTCAGGGATCAGACTGGAGTCACTCTGGGATCAGACTGGAGGCACTATGGGATCAGACTGGAATCACTCTGGGATCAGACTGGAATCACTCTGGGATCAGATTGGAGTCACTATGGGATCAGGCTGCTGTCACTATGGGATCGGACTGGTATCAATCTGGGATCAGACTGGAATCACTGTGGGATCAGACTGGAGGCACTATGGGATCAGACTGGAATCACTCTGGGATCAGACTGGAATCACTCTGGGATCAGACTGGAATCACTATGGGATCAGACTAGAATCACTCAGGGATCAGCCTGGAGTCACTCTGGGATCAGACTGGAATCACTCTGGGATCAGACTGGAGTCACTCTGGGATCAGGCTGGAATCACTATGGGATCAGACTGGAGTCACTCTGGGATCAGACTGGAATCACTCTGGGATAAGACTGAAATCACGCTGGGATCAGACTGGAATCAATCTGGCATCAGGCTGGAATCAGTATGGGATCAGACTGGAATCACTCAGGGATCAGACTGGAAACAATCTGGGACAGACTGGAGTCACTCTGGGATCAGACTGGAATCACTCTGGGATCAGACTGGAGTCAATCTGGGATTAGACTGGAATTACTCAGGGATCAGACTGGAAACAATCTGGGACAGTCTGGAGTCACTCTGCGATCAGACTGGAATCACTCTGGGATCAGACTGGAGTCAATCTGTGATCAGACTGGAGTCACTATGGGATTAGATTGGAGTCACTATGGGATCAGATTGGAGTCACTATGGGGTCAGACTGGAGTCACTATGGGATCAGACTGGAATCACTATGGGATCAGACTGAGTCACTATGGGATCAGATTGGAATCACTCTGGGATCAGACTGGAGTCACTAAGGGATCAGACTGGAGTCACTCTGGGATCAGACTGGAGTCACTATGGGATCAGAGTGGAATGAATCTGGGATCAGACAGTCATCACTCTGGGATCAGACAGGAATCACTCTGGGATCAGACTGGAATCACTCTGGGATCAGACTGGAATCACACTGGGATCAGACTGGAATCAATCTGGGATCAGACTGGAATCACTCTGGGATCAGACTGGAATCACTCTGGGATCAGACTGGAATGAATCTGGGATCAGACAGGAATCACTCTGGGATGAGACTGGAATCACTCTGGGATCAGACTGGAGTCACTCTGGGATAAGACTGGAATCAATCTGGGATCAGATTGGAATCACTCTGGGATCAGACTGGAATCACTCTGGGATCAGACTGGAATGAATCTGGGATCAGACTGGAATGAATCTGTGATCAGACTGGAATCACTGTGGGATCAGACTGGAATCACTCTGGGATGAGACTGGAATCACTCAGGGATCAGATTGGAATCACTCTGGGATCAGAATGGAATGAATCTGGCATCAGACTGGAATCACTGTGGGATCAGACAGGAGTCACTATGGGATCAGACTGGAATCACTCTGGGATCAGATTGGAATCACTCTGGGATCAGACTGGAGTCACTATGGGATCAGACTGGAGTCACTCTGGGGTCAGACTGGAGTCACTATGGGATCAGAGTGGAGTCACTCTGGGATCAGACTGGAATCACTCTGGGATCAGACTGGAATCACTCTGGAATCAGACTGGAGTCATTATGGGATCAGACTGGAATCCCTGTGAGATCAGACGGGAATCACTCTGGAATCAGACTGGAGTCACTCTTGAATAAGAATGGAATCACTCTGGGATCAGACTGGAGTCACTATGGGATCAGACTGGAATCCCTCTGGGATCAGACTGGAATCACTCTGCAATAAGAATGGAATCACTTTGGAGTCAGACTGGAATCCCTCTGGGATCAGACTGGAATCAATCTGGGATCAGACAGGCTTGAATCTGGGATCAGACAGGAATCCATCTAGGATCAGACTGGAATCACTCTGGAATCAGAATGGAATCACTCTGGGATTAGACTGAAATCACTCTGGAATCAGACAGGAATCACTCTGGGATCAGACTGGAATCACTCTGGAATCAGACTGGAACCACTCTGGGATCAGACTGGAATCACTCTGGGATCAGACTGGAATCACTCTGGGATCAGACTGGAATCACCCTGGGATCAGACTGGAATCACTCTTGGATCAGGCTGAAATCACTATGGGATCGAGCTAGAATCACTCAGGGATCAGACTGGAGTCACTCTGGGATCATACTGGAATCACTCTGGGATTAGGCTGGAATCACTCTGGGATCAGACTGGAGTCACTCAGGGATCAGACTGGAGTCACTATGGGATCAGACTGGAATCAATCTGGGATCAGACTGGAATCAATCTGGGATCAGGCTGGAATCACTAAGGGATCAGACTAGAATCACTCTGGGATCAGACTGGAGTCACTCTGGGATCTGACTGGAATCACTCTGGGATCAGACTGGAATCAACCTGGGATCAGACTGGAGTCACTATGGGATCAGACTGGAATCACTCTGGGATCAGACTGGAATCACTCTGGGATCAGATTGGAGTCACTCTGGGATCAGACTGGAGTCACTATGGGATCAGACTGGAATCACTCTGGGATCAGATTGGAGTCACTCTGGGATCAGACTGGAATCACTCTGGGATCAGATTGGAGTCACTATGGGATCAGGCTGCTGTCACTATGGGATCGGACTGGAATCAATCTGGGATCAGACTGGAATCACTGTGGGATCAGACTGGAGTCACTATGGGATCAGACTGGAATCACTCTGGGATCAGACTGGAATCACTATGGGATCAGACTAGAATCACTCAGGGATCAGACTGGAGTCACTCTGGGATCAGACTGGAATCACTCTGGATTAGGCTGGAATCACTATGGGATCAGACTGGAGTCACTCTGGGATCAGACTGGTGTCACTCTGGGATCAGACTGGAACACTCAGGGATCAGACTGGAAACAATCTGGGTCGGACTGGAGCCACTATGGGATCAGACTGGACTCAATCTGGCATCAGACTGGAATCAATCTTGTATCAGACTGGAGTCACTCTTGGACCAGACTGGAATCACTGTGGGATCAGACTGGAGTCACTCTGGGATCAGACTGGAATCACTCTGGGATCAGACTGGAATGAATCTCGGATCAGACAGTCATCACTCTGGGACCAGACAGGAATCACTCTGGGATCAGACTGGAATCAGTCTGGGATCAGACTGGAATCACTCTGGGATCAGACTGGAGGCACTATGGGATCAGACTGGAATCACTCTGGGATCAGACTGGAATCACTCTGGGATCAGATTGGAGTCACTATGGGATCAGGCTGCTGTCACTATGGGATCGGACTGGTATCAATCTGGGATCAGACTGGAATCACTGTGGGATCAGACTGGAGGCACTATGGGATCAGACTGGAATCACTCTGGGATCAGACTGGAATCACTCTGGGATCAGACTGGAATCACTATGGGATCAGACTAGAATCACTCAGGGATCAGCCTGGAGTCACTCTGGGATCAGACTGGAATCACTCTGGGATCAGACTGGAGTCACTCTGGGATCAGGCTGGAATCACTATGGGATCAGACTGGAGTCACTCTGGGATCAGACTGGAATCACTCTGGGATAAGACTGAAATCACGCTGGGATCAGACTGGAATCAATCTGGCATCAGGCTGGAATCAGTATGGGATCAGACTGGAATCACTCAGGGATCAGACTGGAAACAATCTGGGACAGACTGGAGTCACTCTGGGATCAGACTGGAATCACTCTGGGATCAGACTGGAGTCAATCTGGGATTAGACTGGAATCACTCAGGGATCAGACTGGAAACAATCTGGGACAGTCTGGAGTCACTCTGCGATCAGACTGGAATCACTCTGGGATCAGACTGGAGTCAATCTGTGATCAGACTGGAGTCACTATGGGATTAGATTGGAGTCACTATGGGATCAGATTGGAGTCACTATGGGGTCAGACTGGAGTCACTATGGGATCAGACTGGAATCACTATGGGATCAGACTGAGTCACTATGGGATCAGATTGGAATCACTCTGGGATCAGACTGGAGTCACTAAGGGATCAGACTGGAGTCACTCTGGGATCAGACTGGAGTCACTATGGGATCAGAGTGGAATGAATCTGGGATCAGACAGTCATCACTCTGGGATCAGACAGGAATCACTCTGGGATCAGACTGGAATCACTCTGGGATCAGACTGGAATCACACTGGGATCAGACTGGAATCAATCTGGGATCAGACTGGAATCACTCTGGGATCAGACTGGAATCACTCTGGGATCAGACTGGAATGAATCTGGGATCAGACAGGAATCACTCTGGGATGAGACTGGAATCACTCTGGGATCAGACTGGAGTCACTCTGGGATAAGACTGGAATCAATCTGGGATCAGATTGGAATCACTCTGGGATCAGACTGGAATCACTCTGGGATCAGACTGGAATGAATCTGTGATCAGACTGGAATGAATCTGTGATCAGACTGGAATCACTGTGGGATCAGACTGGAATCACTCTGGGATGAGACTGGAATCACTCAGGGATCAGATTGGAATCACTCTGGGATCAGAATGGAATGAATCTGGCATCAGACTGGAATCACTGTGGGATCAGACAGGAGTCACTATGGGATCAGACTGGAATCACTCTGGGATCAGATTGGAATCACTCTGGGATCAGACTGGAGTCACTATGGGATCAGACTGGAGTCACTCTGGGGTCAGACTGGAGTCACTATGGGATCAGAGTGGAGTCACTCTGGGATCAGACTGGAATCACTCTGGGATCAGACTGGAATCACTCTGGAATCAGACTGGAGTCATTATGGGATCAGACTGGAATCCCTGTGAGATCAGACGGGAATCACTCTGGAATCAGACTGGAGTCACTCTTGAATAAGAATGGAATCACTCTGGGATCAGACTGGAGTCACTATGGGATCAGACTGGAATCCCTCTGGGATCAGACTGGAATCACTCTGCAATAAGAATGGAATCACTTTAGAGTCAGACTGGAATCCCTCTGGGATCAGACTGGAATCAATCTGGGATCAGACAGGCTTGAATCTGGGATCAGACAGGAATCCATCTAGGATCAGACTGGAATCACTCTGGAATCAGAATGGAATCACTCTGGGATTAGACTGAAATCACTCTGGAATCAGACAGGAATCACTCTGGGATCAGACTGGAATCACTCTGGAATCAGACTGGAACCACTCTGGGATCAGACTGGAATCACTCTGGGATCAGACTGGAATCACTCTGGGATCAGACTGGAATCACCCTGGGATCAGACTGGAATCACTCTTGGATCAGGCTGAAATCACTATGGGATCGAGCTAGAATCACTCAGGGATCAGACTGGAGTCACTCTGGGATCATACTGGAATCACTCTGGGATTAGGCTGGAATCACTCTGGGATCAGACTGGAGTCACTCAGGGATCAGACTGGAGTCACTATGGGATCAGACTGGAATCAATCTGGGATCAGACTGAATCAATCTGGGATCAGGCTGGAATCACTAAGGGATCAGACTAGAATCACTCTGGGATCAGACTGGAGTCACTCTGGGATCTGACTGGAATCACTCTGGGATCAGACTGGAATCAACCTGGGATCAGACTGGAGTCACTATGGGATCAGACTGGAATCACTCTGGGATCAGATTGGAGTCACTATGGGATCAGACTGGAATCACTCTGGGATCAGACTGGAATCACTCTGGGATCAGATTGGAGTCACTCTGGGATCAGACTGGAGTCACTATGGGATCAGACTGGAATCACTCTGGGATCAGATTGGAGTCACTCTGGGATCAGACTGGAATCACTCTGGGATCAGATTGGAGTCACTATGGGATCAGGCTGCTGTCACTATGGGATCGGACTGGAATCAATCTGGGATCAGACTGGAATCACTGTGGGATCAGACTGGAGTCACTATGGGATCAGACTGGAATCACTCTGGGATCAGACTGGAATCACTATGGGATCAGACTAGAATCACTCAGGGATCAGACTGGAGTCACTCTGGCATCAGACTGGAATCACTCTGGATTAGGCTGGAATCACTATGGGATCAGACTGGAGTCACTCTGGGATCAGACTGGTGTCACTCTGGGATCAGACTGGAATCACTCAGGGATCAGACTGGAAACAATCTGGGACGGACTGGAGCCACTATGGGATCAGACTGGACTCAATCTGGCATCAGACTGGAATCAATCTTGTATCAGACAGGAGTCACTCTTGGACCAGACTGGAATCACTGTGGGATCAGACTGGAGTCACTCTGGGATCAGACTGGAATCACTCTGGGATCAGACTGGAATGAATCTCGGATCAGACAGTCATCACTCTGGGACCAGACAGGAATCACTCTGGGATCAGACTGGAATCAGTCTGGGATCAGACTGGAATCACTCTGGGATCAGACTGGAGGCACTATGGGATCAGACTGGAATCACTCTGGGATCAGACAGGAATCACTCTGGGATCAGATTGGAATCACTCTGGGATCAGACTGGAATCACACTGGGATCAGACTGGAATCAATCTGGGATCAGACTGGAATCACTCTGGGATCAGACTGGAATCACTCTGGGATCAGACTGGAATGAATCTGGGATCAGACAGGAATCACTCTGGGATGAGACTGGAATCACTCTGGGATCAGACTGGAGTCACTCTGGGATAAGACTGGAATCAATCTGGGATCAGATTGGAATCACTCTGGGATCAGACTGGAATCACTCTGGGATCAGACTGGAATGAATCTGGGATCAGACTGGAATGAATCTGTGATCAGACTGGAATCACTGTGGGATCAGACTGGAATCACTCTGGGATGAGACTGGAATCACTCAGGGATCAGATTGGAATCACTCTGGGATCAGAATGGAATGAATCTGGCATCAGACTGGAATCACTGTGGGATCAGACAGGAGTCACTATGGGATCAGACTGGAATCACTCTGGGATCAGATTGGAATCACTCTGGGATCAGACTGGAGTCACTATGGGATCAGACTGGAGTCACTCTGTGGTCAGACTGGAGTCACTATGGGATCAGAGTGGAGTCACTCTGGGATCAGACTGGAATCACTCTGGGATCAGACTGGAATCACTCTGGAATCAGACTGGAGTCATTATGGGATCAGACTGGAGTCACACTTGAATAAGAATGGAATCACTCTGGGATCAGACTGGAGTCACTATGGGATCAGACTGGAATCCCTCTGGGATCAGACTGGAATCACTCTGCAATAAGAATGGAATCACTTTGGAGTCAGACTGGAATCCCTCTGGGATCAGACTGGAATCAATCTGGGATCAGACAGGCTTGAATCTGGGATCAGACAGGAATCCATCTAGGATCAGACTGGAATCACTCTGGAATCAGAATGGAATCACTCGGGGATCAGACTGAAATCACTCTGGAATCAGACAGGAATCACTCTGGGATCAGACTGGAATCACTCTGGAATCAGACTGGAACCACTCTGGGATCAGACTGGAATCACTCTGGGATCAGACTGGAATCACTCTGGGATCAGACTGGAATCACCCTGGGATCAGACTGGAATCACTCTTGGATCAGGCTGAAATCACTATGGGATCGAGCTAGAATCACTCAGGGATCAGACTGGAGTCACTCTGGGATCATACTGGAATCACTCTGGGATTAGGCTGGAATCACTCTGGGATCAGACTGGAGTCACTCAGGGATCAGACTGGAGTCACTATGGGATTAGACTGGAATCAATCTGGGATCAGAATGAATCAATCTGGGATCAGGCTGGAATCACTAAGGGATCAGACTAGAATCACTCTGGGATCAGACTGGAGTCACTCTGGGATCTGACTGGAATCACTCTGGGATCAGACTGGAATCAACCTGGGATCAGACTGGAGTCACTATGGGATCAGACTGGAATCACTCTGGGATCAGATTGGAGTCACTATGGGATCAGACTGGAATCACTCTGGGATCAGACTGGAATCACTCTGGGATCAGATTGGAGTCACTCTGGGATCAGACTGGAGTCACTATGGGATCAGACTGGAATCACTCTGGGATCAGATTGGAGTCACTCTGGGATCAGACTGGAATCACTCTGGGATCAGATTGGAGTCACTATGGGATCAGGCTGCTGTCACTATGGGATCGGACTGGAATCAATCTGGGATCAGACTGGAATCACTGTGGGATCAGACTGGAGTCACTATGGGATCAGACTGGAATCACTCTGGGATCAGACTGGAATCACTATGGGATCAGACTAGAATCACTCAGGGATCAGACTGGAGTCACTCTGGCATCAGACTGGAATCACTCTGGATTAGGTTGGAATCACTATGGGATCAGACTGGAGTCACTCTGGGATCAGACTGGTGTCACTCTGGGATCAGACTGGAATCACTCAGGGATCAGACTGGAAACAATCTGGGACGGACTGGAGCCACTATGGGATCAGACTGGACTCAATCTGGCATCAGACTGGAATCAATCTTGTATCAGACTGGAGTCACTCTTGGACCAGACTGGAATCACTGTGGGATCAGACTGGAGTCACTCTGGGATCAGACTGGAATCACTCTGGGATCAGACTGGAATGAATCTCGGATCAGACAGTCATCACTCTGGGACCAGACAGGAATCACTCTGGGATCAGACTGGAATCAGTCTGGGATCAGACTGGAATCACTCTGGGATCAGACTGGAGGCACTATGGGATCAGACTGGAATCACTCTGGGATCAGACTGGAATCACTCTGGGATCAGATTGGAGTCACTATGGGATCAGGCTGCTGTCACTATGGGATTGGACTGGAATCAATCTGGGATCAGACTGGAATCACTGTGGGATCAGACTGGAGGCACTATGGGATCAGACTGGAGTCACTCTGGGATAAGACTGGAATCAATCTGGGATCAGATTGGAATCACTCTGGGATCAGACTGGAATCACTCTGGGATCAGACTGGAATGAATCTGGGATCAGACTGGAATGAATCTGTGATCAGACTGGAATCACTGTGGGATCAGACTGGAATCACTCTGGGATGAGACTGGAATCACTCAGGGATCAGATTGGAATCACTCTGGGATCAGAATGGAATGAATCTGGCATCAGACTGGAATCACTGTGGGATCAGACAGGAGTCACTATGGGATCAGACTGGAATCACTCTGGGATCAGATTGGAATCACTCTGGGATCAGACTGGAGTCACTATGGGATCAGACTGGAGTCACTCTGTGGTCAGACTGGTGTCACTATGGGATCAGAGTGGAGTCACTCTGGGATCAGACTGGAATCACTCTGGGATCAGACTGGAATCACTCTGGAATCAGACTGGAGTCATTATGGGATCAGACTGGAATCCCTGTGAGATCAGACGGGAATCACTCTGGAATCAGACTGGAGTCACTCTTGAATAAGAATGGAATCACTCTGGGATCAGACTGGAGTCACTATGGGATCAGACTGGAATCCCTCTGGGATCAGACTGGAATCACTCTGCAATAAGAATGGAATCACTTTGGAGTCAGACTGGAATCCCTCTGGGATCAGACTGGAATCAATCTGGGATCAGACAGGCTTGAATCTGGGATCAGACAGGAATCCATCTAGGATCAGACTGGAATCACTCTGGAATCAGAATGGAATCACTCTGGGATCAGACTGAAATCACTCTGGAATCAGACAGGAATCACTCTGGGATCAGACTGGAATCACTCTGGAATCAGACTGGAACCACTCTGGGATCAGACTGGAATCACTCTGGGATCAGACTGGAATCACTCTGGGATCAGACTGGAATCACCCTGGGATCAGACTGGAATCACTCTTGGATCAGGCTGAAATCACTATGGGATCGAGCTAGAATCACTCAGGGATCAGACTGGAGTCACTCTGGGATCATACTGGAATCACTCTGGGATTAGGCTGGAATCACTCTGGGATCAGACTGGAGTCACTCAGGGATCAGACTGGAGTCACTATGGGATCAGACTGGAATCAATCTGGGATCAGAATGAATCAATCTGGGATCAGGCTGGAATCACTAAGGGATCAGACTAGAATCACTCTGGGATCAGACTGGAGTCACTCTGGGATCTGACTGGAATCACTCTGGGATCAGACTGGAATCAACCTGGGATCAGACTGGAGTCACTATGGGATCAGACTGGAATCACTCTGGGATCAGATTGGAGTCACTATGGGATCAGACTGGAATCACTCTGGGATCAGACTGGAATCACTCTGGGATCAGATTGGAGTCACTCTGGGATCAGACTGGAGTCACTATGGGATCAGACTGGAATCACTCTGGGATCAGATTGGAGTCACTCTGGGATCAGACTGGAATCACTCTGGGATCAGATTGGAGTCACTATGGGATCAGGCTGCTGTCACTATGGGATCGGACTGGAATCAATCTGGGATCAGACTGGAATCACTGTGGGATCAGACTGGAGTCACTATGGGATCAGACTGGAATCACTCTGGGATCAGACTGGAATCACTATGGGATCAGACTAGAATCACTCAGGGATCAGACTGGAGTCACTCTGGCATCAGACTGGAATCACTCTGGATTAGGTTGGAATCACTATGGGATCAGACTGGAGTCACTCTGGGATCAGACTGGTGTCACTCTGGGATCAGACTGGAATCACTCAGGGATCAGACTGGAAACAATCTGGGACGGACTGGAGCCACTATGGGATCAGACTGGACTCAATCTGGCATCAGACTGGAATCAATCTTGTATCAGACTGGAGTCACTCTTGGACCAGACTGGAATCACTGTGGGATCAGACTGGAGTCACTCTGGGATCAGACTGGAATCACTCTGGGATCAGACTGGAATGAATCTCGGATCAGACAGTCATCACTCTGGGACCAGACAGGAATCACTCTGGGATCAGACTGGAATCAGTCTGGGATCAGACTGGAATCACTCTGGGATCAGACTGGAGGCACTATGGGATCAGACTGGAATCACTCTGGGATCAGACTGGAATCACTCTGGGATCAGATTGGAGTCACTATGGGATCAGGCTGCTGTCACTATGGGATCGGACTGGAATCAATCTGGGATCAGACTGGAATCACTGTGGGATCAGACTGGAGGCACTATGGGATCAGACTGGAATCACTCTGGGATCAGACTGGAATCACTCTGGGATCAGACTGGAATCACTATGGGATCAGACTAGAATCACTCAGGGATCAGCCTGGAGTCACTCTGGGATCAGACTGGAATCACTCTGGGATCAGACTGGAGTCACTCTGGGATCAGGCTGGAATCACTATGGGATCAGACTGGAGTCACTCTGGGATCAGACTGGAATCACTATGGGATAAGACTGAAATCACGCTGGGATCAGACTGGAATCAATCTGGCATCAGGCTGGAATCAGTATGGGATCAGACTGGAATCACTCAGGGATCAGACTGGAAACAATCTGGGACAGACTGGAGTCACTCTGGGATCAGACTGGAATCACTCTGGGATCAGACTGGAGTCAATCTGGGATTAGACTGGAATCACTCAGGGATCAGACTGGAAACAATCTGGGACAGTCTGGAGTCACTCTGCGATCAGACTGGAATCACTCTGGGATCAGACTGGAGTCAATCTGGGATCAGACTGGAGTCACTATGGGATTAGATTGGAGTCACTATGGGATCAGATTGGAGTCACTATGGGATCAGACTGGAGTCACTATGGGATCAGACTGGAATCACTATGGGATCAGACTGAGTCACTATGGGATCAGATTGGAATCACTCTGGGATCAGACTGGAGTCACTAAGGGATCAGACTGGAGTCACTCTGGGATCAGACTGGAGTCACTATGGGATCAGAGTGGAATGAATCTGGGATCAGACAGTCATCACTCTGGGATCAGACAGGAATCACTCTGGGATCAGATTGGAATCACTCTGGGATCAGACTGGAATCACACTGGGATCAGACTGGAATCAATCTGGGATCAGACTGGAATCACTCTGGGATCAGACTGGAATCACTCTGGGATCAGACTGGAATGAATCTGGGATCAGACGGGAATCACTCTGGGATGAGACTGGAATCACTCTGGGATCAGACTGGAGTCACTCAGGGATAAGACTGGAATGAATCTGTGATCAGACTGGAATCACTGTGGGATCAGACTGGAATCACTCTGGGATGAGACTGGAATCACTCTGGGATCAGATCGGAATCACTCTGGGATCCGACTGGAATGAATCTGGCATCAGACTGGAATCACTGTGGGATCAGACTGGAGTCACTGTGGGATCATACTGGAATCACTCTGGGATCAGATTGGAATCACTCTGGGATCAGACTGGAGTCACTATGGGATCAGACTGGAGTCACTCTGGGGTCAGACTGGAGTCACTATGGGATCAGAGTGGAGTCACTCTGGGATCAGACTGGAATCACTCTGGGATCAGACTGGAATCACTCTGGAATCAGACGGGAGTCACTATGGGATCAGACTGGAATCCCTCTGGGATCAGACTGGAATCAATCTGGAATCAGACTGGAATCATTCTGCAATATGAATGGAATCACTTTGGGGTCGGACTGGAATCCCTCTGGGATCAGACTGGAATCACTCAGGGATGAGACTGGAATCACTCTGGGATCAGACTGGAATCAATCTGGGATCAGATTGGAATCACTCTGGGATCAGACTGGAATCACTCTGGGATCAGACTGGAATGAATCTGGGATCAGACTGGAATGAATCTGTGATCAGACTGGAATCACTGTGGGATCAGACTGGAATCACTCTGGGATGAGACTGGAATCACTCTGGGATCAGATTGGAATCACTCTGGGATCCGACTGGAATGAATCTGGCATCAGACTGGAATCACTGTGGGATCAGACTGGAGTCACTGTGGGATCATACTGGAATCACTCTGGGATCAGATTGGAATCACTCTGGGATCAGACTGGAGTCACTATGGGATCAGACTGGAGTCACTCTGGGGTCAGACTGGAGTCACTATGGGATCAGAGTGGAGTCACTCTGGGATCAGACTGGAATCACTCTGGGATCAGACTGGAATCACTCTGGAATCAGACGGGAGTCACTATGGGATCAGACTGGAATCCCTCTGGGATCAGACTGGAATCAATCTGGAATCAGACTGGAATCATTCTGCAATATGAATGGAATCACTTTGGGGTCGGACTGGAATCCCTCTGGGATCAGACTGGAATCACTCAGGGATGAGACTGGAATCACTCTGGGATCAGACTGGAATCAATCTGGGATCAGATTGGAATCACTCTGGGATCAGTCTGGAATCACTCTGGGATCAGACTGGAATGAATCTGGGATCAGACTGGAATGAATCTGTGATCAGACTGGAATCACTGTGGGATCAGACTGGAATCACTCTGGGATGAGACTGGAATCACTCAGGGATCAGATTGGAATCAACCTGGGATCAGAATGGAATGAATCTGGCATCAGACTGGAATCACTGTGGGATCAGACAGGAGTCACTATGGGATCAGACTGGAATCACTCTGGGATCAGATTGGAATCACTCTGGGATCAGACTGGAGTCACTATGGGATCAGACTGGAGTCACTCTGGGGTCAGACTGGAGTCACTATGGGATCAGAGTGGAGTCATTCTGGGATCAGACTGGAATCACTCTGGGATCAGACTGGAATCACTCTGGAATCAGACTGGAGTCATTATGGGATCAGACTGGAATCCCTGTGAGATCAGACGGGAATCACTCTGGAATCAGACTGGAGTCACTCTTGAATAAGAATGGAATCACTCTGGGATCAGACTGGAGTCACTATGGGATCAGGCTGCTGTCACTATGGGATCGGACTGGAATCAATCTGGGATCAGACTGGAATCACTGTGGGATCAGACTGGAGGCACTATGGGATCAGACTGGAATCACTCTGGGATCAGACTGGAATCACTCTGGGATCAGGCTGGAATCACTATGGGATCAGACTGAGTCACTATGGGATCAGATTGGAATCACTCTGGGATCAGACTGGAGTCACTAAGGGATCAGACTGGAGTCACTCTGGGATCAGACTGGAGTCACTATGGGATCAGAGTGGAATGAATCTGGGATCAGACAGTCATCACTCTGGGATCAGACAGGAATCACTCTGGGATCAGATTGGAATCACTCTGGGATCAGACTGGAATCACACTGGGATCAGACTGGAATCAATCTGGGATCAGACTGGAATCACTCTGGGATCAGACTGGAATCACTCTGGGATCAGACTGGAATGAATCTGGGATCAGACGGGAATCACTCAGGGATGAGACTGGAATCACTCTGGGATCAGACTGGAGTCACTCAGGGATAAGACTGGAATGAATCTGGGATCAGATAGGAACACTCTGGGATCAGACCGGAATCAATCTGGGATCAGACTGGAATGAATCTGTGATCAGACTGGAATCACTGTGGGATCAGACTGGAATCACTCTGGGATGAGACTGGAATCACTCTGGGATCAGATTGGAATCACTCTGGGATCCGACTGGAATGAATCTGGCATCAGACTGGAATCACTGTGGGATCAGACTGGAGTCACTGTGGGATCATACTGGAATCACTCTGGGATCAGATTGGAATCACTCTGGGATCAGACTGGAGTCACTATGGGATCAGACTGGAGTCACTCTGGGGTCAGACTGGAGTCACTATGGGATCAGAGTGGAGTCACTCTGGGATCAGACTGGAATCACTCTGGGATCAGACTGGAATCAATCTGGAATCAGACTGGAATCATTCTGCAATATGAATGGAATCACTTTGGGGTCGGACTGGAATCCCTCTGGGATCAGACTGGAATCACTCAGGGATGAGACTGGAATCACTCTGGGATCAGACTGGAATCAATCTGGGATCAGATTGGAATCACTCTGGGATCAGACTGGAATCACTCTGGGATCAGACTGGAATGAATCTGGGATCAGACTGGAATGAATCTGTGATCAGACTGGAATCACTGTGGGATCAGACTGGAATCACTCTGGGATGAGACTGGAATCACTCAGGGATCAGATTGGAATCAACCTGGGATCAGAATGGAATGAATCTGGCATCAGACTGGAATCACTGTGGGATCAGACAGGAGTCACTATGGGATCAGACTGGAATCACTCTGGGATCAGATTGGAATCACTCTGGGATCAGACTGGAGTCACTATGGGATCAGACTGGAGTCACTCTGGGGTCAGACTGGAGTCACTATGGGATCAGAGTGGAGTCATTCTGGGATCAGACTGGAATCACTCTGGGATCAGACTGGAATCACTCTGGAATCAGACTGGAGTCATTATGGGATCAGACTGGAATCCCTGTGAGATCAGACGGGAATCACTCTGGAATCAGACTGGAGTCACTCTTGAATAAGAATGGAATCACTCTGGGATCAGACTGGAGTCACTATGGGATCAGACTGGAATCCCTCTGGGATCAGACTGGAATCACTCTGCAATAAGAATGGAATCACTTTGGAGTCAGACTGGAATCCCTCTGGGATCAGACTGGAATCAATGTGGGATCAGACAGGCTTGAATCTGGGATCAGACAGGAATCCATCTAGGATCAGACTGGAATCACTCTGGAATCAGAATGGAATCACTCTGGGATCAGACTGAAATCACTCTGGAATCAGACAGGAATCACTCTGGGATCAGACTGGAATCACTCTGGAATCAGACTGGAACCACTCTGGGATCAGACTGGAATCACTCTGGGATCAGACTGGAATCACTCTGGGATCAGACTGGAATCACCCTGGGATCAGACTGGAATCACTCTTGGATCAGGCTGAAATCACTATGGGATCGAGCTAGAATCACTCAGGGATCAGACTGGAGTCACTCTGGGATCATACTGGAATCACTCTGGGATTAGGCTGGAATCACTCTGGGATCAGACTGGAGTCACTCAGGGATCAGACTGGAGTCACTATGGGATCAGACTGGAATCAATCTGGGATCAGAATGAATCAATCTGGGATCAGGCTGGAATCACTAAGGGATCAGACTAGAATCACTCTGGGATCAGACTGGAGTCACTCTGGGATCTGACTGGAATCACTCTGGGATCAGACTGGAATCAACCTGGGATCAGACTGGAGTCACTATGGGATCAGACTGGAATCACTCTGGGATCAGATTGGAGTCACTATGGGATCAGACTGGAATCACTCTGGGATCAGACTGGAATCACTCTGGGATCAGATTGGAGTCACTCTGGGATCAGACTGGAGTCACTATGGGATCAGACTGGAATCACTCTGGGATCAGATTGGAGTCACTCTGGGATCAGACCGGAATCACTCTGGGATCAGATTGGAGTCACTATGGGATCAGGCTGCTGTCACTATGGGATCGGACTGGAATCAATCTGGGATCAGACTGGAATCACTGTGGGATCAGACTGGAGTCACTATGGGATCAGACTGGAATCACTCTGGGATCAGACTGGAATCACTATGGGATCAGACTAGAATCACTCAGGGATCAGACTGGAGTCACTCTGGCATCAGACTGGAATCACTCTGGATTAGGTTGGAATCACTATGGGATCAGACTGGAGTCACTCTGGGATCAGACTGGTGTCACTCTGGGATCAGACTGGAATCACTCAGGGATCAGACTGGAAACAATCTGGGACGGACTGGAGCCACTATGGGATCAGACTGGACTCAATCTAGCATCAGACTGGAATCAATCTTGTATCAGACTGGAGTCACTCTTGGACCAGACTGGAATCACTGTGGGATCAGACTGGAGTCACTCTGGGATCAGACTGGAATCACTCTGGGATCAGACTGGAATGAATCTCGGATCAGACAGTCATCACTCTGATCCAGACAGGAATCACTCTGGGATCAGACTGGAATCAGTCTGGGATCAGACTGGAATCACTCTGGGATCAGACTGGAGGCACTATGGGATCAGACTGGAATCACTCTGGGATCAGACTGGAATCACTCTGGGATCAGATTGGAGTCACTATGGGATCAGGCTGCTGTCACTATGGGATCGGACTGGAATCAATCTGGGATCAGACTGGAATCACTGTGGGATCAGACTGGAGGCACTATGGGATCAGACTGGAATCACTCTGGGATCAGACTGGAATCACTCTGGGATCAGACTGGAATCACTATGGGATCAGACTAGAATCACTCAGGGATCAGCCTGGAGTCACTCTGGGATCAGACTGGAATCACTCTGGGATCAGACTGGAGTCACTCTGGGATCAGGCTGGAATCACTATGGGATCAGACTGGAGTCACTCTGGGATCAGACTGGAATCACTATGGGATAAGACTGAAATCACGCTGGGATCAGACTGGAATCAATCTGGCATCAGGCTGGAATCAGTATGGGATCAGACTGGAATCACTCAGGGATCAGACTGGAAACAATCTGGGACAGACTGGAGTCACTCTGGGATCAGACTGGAATCACTCTGGGATCAGACTGGAGTCAATCTGGGATTAGACTGGAATCACTCAGGGATCAGACTGGAAACAATCTGGGACAGTCTGGAGTCACTCTGCGATCAGACTGGAATCACTCTGGGATCAGACTGGAGTCAATCTGGGATCAGACTGGAGTCACTATGGGATTAGATTGGAGTCACTATGGGATCAGATTGGAGTCACTATGGGATCAGACTGGAGTCACTATGGGATCAGACTGGAATCACTATGGGATCAGACTGAGTCACTATGGGATCAGATTGGAATCACTCTGGGATCAGACTGGAGTCACTAAGGGATCAGACTGGAGTCACTCTGGGATCAGACTGGAGTCACTATGGGATCAGAGTGGAATGAATCTGGGATCAGACAGTCATCACTCTGGGATCAGACAGGAATCACTCTGGGATCAGATTGGAATCACTCTGGGATCAGACTGGAATCACACTGGGATCAGACTGGAATCAATCTGGGATCAGACTGGAATCACTCTGGGATCAGACTGGAATCACTCTGGGATCAGACTGGAATGAATCTGGGATCAGACGGGAATCACTCTGGGATGAGACTGGAATCACTCTGGGATCAGACTGGAGTCACTCAGGGATAAGACTGGAATGAATCTGTGATCAGACTGGAATCACTGTGGGATCAGACTGGAATCACTCTGGGATGAGACTGGAATCACTCTGGGATCAGATTGGAATCACTCTGGGATCCGACTGGAATGAATCTGGCATCAGACTGGAATCACTGTGGGATCAGACTGGAGTCACTGTGGGATCATACTGGAATCACTCTGGGATCAGATTGGAATCACTCTGGGATCAGACTGGAGTCACTATGGGATCAGACTGGAGTCACTCTGGGGTCAGACTGGAGTCACTATGGGATCAGAGTGGAGTCACTCTGGGATCAGACTGGAATCACTCTGGGATCAGACTGGAATCACTCTGGAATCAGACGGGAGTCACTATGGGATCAGACTGGAATCCCTCTGGGATCAGACTGGAATCAATCTGGAATCAGACTGGAATCATTCTGCAATATGAATGGAATCACTTTGGGGTCGGACTGGAATCCCTCTGGGATCAGACTGGAATCACTCAGGGATGAGAATGGAATCACTCTGGGATCAGACTGGAATCAATCTGGGATCAGATTGGAATCACTCTGGGATCAGACTGGAATCACTCTGGGATCAGACTGGAATGAATCTGGGATCAGACTGGAATGAATCTGTGATCAGACTGGAATCACTGTGGGATCAGACTGGAATCACTCTGGGATGAGACTGGAATCACTCTGGGATCAGATTGGAATCACTCTGGGATCCGACTGGAATGAATCTGGCATCAGACTGGAATCACTGTGGGATCAGACTGGAGTCACTGTGGGATCATACTGGAATCACTCTGGGATCAGATTGGAATCACTCTGGGATCAGACTGGAGTCACTATGGGATCAGACTGGAGTCACTCTGGGGTCAGACTGGAGTCACTATGGGATCAGAGTGGAGTCACTCTGGGATCAGACTGGAATCACTCTGGGATCAGACTGGAATCACTCTGGAATCAGACGGGAGTCACTATGGGATCAGACTGGAATCCCTCTGGGATCAGACTGGAATCAATCTGGAATCAGACTGGAATCATTCTGCAATATGAATGGAATCACTTTGGGGTCGGACTGGAATCCCTCTGGGATCAGACTGGAATCACTCAGGGATGAGACTGGAATCACTCTGGGATCAGACTGGAATCAATCTGGGATCAGATTGGAATCACTCTGGGATCAGTCTGGAATCACTCTGGGATCAGACTGGAATGAATCTGGGATCAGACTGGAATGAATCTGTGATCAGACTGGAATCACTGTGGGATCAGACTGGAATCACTCTGGGATGAGACTGGAATCACTCAGGGATCAGATTGGAATCAACCTGGGATCAGAATGGAATGAATCTGGCATCAGACTGGAATCACTGTGGGATCAGACAGGAGTCACTATGGGATCAGACTGGAATCACTCTGGGATCAGATTGGAATCACTCTGGGATCAGACTGGAGTCACTATGGGATCAGACTGGAGTCACTCTGGGGTCAGACTGGAGTCACTATGGGATCAGAGTGGAGTCATTCTGGGATCAGACTGGAATCACTCTGGGATCAGACTGGAATCACTCTGGAATCAGACTGGAGTCATTATGGGATCAGACTGGAATCCCTGTGAGATCAGACGGGAATCACTCTGGAATCAGACTGGAGTCACTCTTGAATAAGAATGGAATCACTCTGGGATCAGACTGGAGTCACTATGGGATCAGGCTGCTGTCACTATGGGATCGGACTGGAATCAATCTGGGATCAGACTGGAATCACTGTGGGATCAGACTGGAGGCACTATGGGATCAGACTGGAATCACTCTGGGAACAGACTGGAATCACTCTGGGATCAGGCTGGAATCACTATGGGATCAGACTGAGTCACTATGGGATCAGATTGGAATCACTCTGGGATCAGACTGGAGTCACTAAGGGATCAGACTGGAGTCACTCTGGGATCAGACTGGAGTCACTATGGGATCAGAGTGGAATGAATCTGGGATCAGACAGTCATCACTCTGGGATCAGACAGGAATCACTCTGGGATCAGATTGGAATCACTCTGGGATCAGACTGGAATCACACTGGGATCAGACTGGAATCAATCTGGGATCAGACTGGAATCACTCTGGGATCAGACTGGAATCACTCTGGGATCAGACTGGAATGAATCTGGGATCAGACGGGAATCACTCAGGGATGAGACTGGAATCACTCTGGGATCAGACTGGAGTCACTCAGGGATAAGACTGGAATGAATCTGGGATCAGATAGGAACACTCTGGGATCAGACCGGAATCAATCTGGGATCAGACTGGAATGAATCTGTGATCAGACTGGAATCACTGTGGGATCAGACTGGAATCACTCTGGGATGAGACTGGAATCACTCTGGGATCAGATTGGAATCACTCTGGGATCCGACTGGAATGAATCTGGCATCAGACTGGAAACACTGTGGGATCAGACTGGAGTCACTGTGGGATCATACTGGAATCACTCTGGGATCAGATTGGAATCACTCTGGGATCAGACTGGAGTCACTATGGGATCAGACTGGAGTCACTCTGGGGTCAGACTGGAGTCACTATGGGATCAGAGTGGAGTCACTCTGGGATCAGACTGGAATCACTCTGGGATCAGACTGGAATCAATCTGGAATCAGACTGGAATCATTCTGCAATATGAATGGAATCACTTTGGGGTCGGACTGGAATCCCTCTGGGATCAGACTGGAATCACTCAGGGATGAGACTGGAATCACTCTGGGATCAGACTGGAATCAATCTGGGATCAGATTGGAATCACTCTGGGATCAGACTGGAATCACTCTGGGATCAGACTGGAATGAATCTGGGATCAGACTGGAATGAATCTGTGATCAGACTGGAATCACTGTGGGATCAGACTGGAATCACTCTGGGATGAGACTGGAATCACTCAGGGATCAGATTGGAATCAACCTGGGATCAGAATGGAATGAATCTGGCATCAGACTGGAATCACTGTGGGATCAGACAGGAGTCACTATGGGATCAGACTGGAATCACTCTGGGATCAGATTGGAATCACTCTGGGATCAGACTGGAGTCACTATGGGATCAGACTGGAGTCACTCTGGGGTCAGACTGGAGTCACTATGGGATCAGAGTGGAGTCATTCTGGGATCAGACTGGAATCACTCTGGGATCAGACTGGAATCACTCTGGAATCAGACTGGAGTCATTATGGGATCAGACTGGAATCCCTGTGAGATCAGACGGGAATCACTCTGGAATCAGACTGGAGTCACTCTTGAATAAGAATGGAATCACTCTGGGATCAGACTGGAGTCACTATGGGATCAGACTGGAATCCCTCTGGGATCAGACTGGAATCACTCTGCAATAAGAATGGAATCACTTTGGAGTCAGACTGGAATCCCTCTGGGATCAGACTGGAATCAATCTGGGATCAGACAGGCTTGAATCTGGGATCAGACAGGAATCCATCGAAGATCAGACTGGAATCACTCTGGAATCAGAATGGAATCACTCTGGGATCAGACTGAAATCACTCTGGAATCAGACAGGAATCACTCTGGGATCAGACTGGAATCACTCTGGAATCAGACTGGAACCACTCTGGGATCAGACTGGAATCACTCTGGGATCAGACAGGAATCAATCTGGGATCAGACTGGAATCACCCTGGGATCAGACTGGAATCACTCTTGGATCAGGCTGAAATCACTATGGGATCGAGCTAGAATCACTCAGGGATCAGACTGGAGTCACTCTGGGATCATACTGGAATCACTCTGGGATTAGGCTGGAATCACTCTGGGATCAGACTGGAGTCACTCAGGGATCAGACTGGAGTCACTATGGGATCAGACTGGAATCAATCTGGGATCAGACTGGAATCAATCTGGGATCAGGCTGGAATCACTAAGGGATCAGACTAGAATCACTCTGGGATCAGACTGGAGTCACTCTGGGATCTGACTGGAATCACTCTGGGATCAGACTGGAATCAACCTGGGATCAGACTGGAGTCACTATGGGATCAGACTGGAATCACTCTGGGATCAGATTGGAGTCACTATGGGATCAGACTGGAATCACTCTGGGATCAGACTGGAATCACTCTGGGATCAGATTGGAGTCACTCTGGGATCAGACTGGAGTCACTATGGGATCAGACTGGAATCACTCTGGGATCAGATTGGAGTCACTCTGGGATCAGACTGGAATCACTCTGGGATCAGATTGGAGTCACTATGGGATCAGGCTGCTGTCACTATGGGATCGGACTGGAATCAATCTGGGATCAGACTGGAATCACTGTGGGATCAGACTGGAGTCACTATGGGATCAGACTGGAATCACTCTGGGATCAGACTGGAATCACTATGGGATCAGACTAGAATCACTCAGCGATCAGACTGGAGTCACTCTGGGATCAGACTGGAATCACTCTGGATTAGGCTGGAATCACTATGGGATCAGACTGGAGTCACTCTGGGATCAGACTGGTGTCACTCTGGGATCAGACTGGAATCACTCAGGGATCAGACTGGAAACAATCTGGGACGGACTGGAGCCACTATGGGATCAGACTGGACACAATCTGGCATCAGACTGGAATCAATCTTGTATCAGACTGGAGTCAATCTTGGACCAGACTGGAATCACTGTGGGATCAGACTGGAGTCACTCTGGGATCAGACTGGAATCACTCTGGGATCAGACTGGAATGAATCTCGGATCAGACAGTCATCACTCTGGGACCAGACAGGAATCACTCTGGGATCAGACTGGAATCAGTCTGGGATCAGACTGGAATCACTGTGGGATCAGACTGGAATCACTCTGGGATCAGACTGGAATCACTCTGGGATCAGACTGGAATCACTCTGGGATCAGACTAGAATCACTCAGGGATCAGCCTGGAGTCACTCTGGGATCAGACTGGAATCACTCTGGGATCAGACTGGAGTCACTCTGGGATCAGGCTGGAATCACTATGGGATCAGACTGGAGTCACTCTGGGATCAGACTGGAATCACTATGGGATAAGACTGAAATCACGCTGGGATCAGACTGGAATCAATCTGGCATCAGGCTGGAATCAGTATGGGATCAGACTGGAATCACTCAGGGATCAGACTGGAAACAATCTGGGACAGACTGGAGTCACTCTGGGATCAGACTGGAATCACTCTGGGATCAGACTGGAGTCAATCTGGGATTAGACTGGAATCTCTCAGGGATCAGACTGGAAACAATCTGGGACAGTCTGGAGTCACTCTGCGATCAGACTGGAATCACTCTGGGATCAGACTGGAGTCAATCTGGGATCAGACTGGAGTCACTATGGGATTAGATTGGAGTCACTATGGGATCAGATTGGAGTCACTATGGGATCAGACTGGAGTCACTATGGGATCAGACTGGAATCAATCTGGGATCAGACTGGAATCAATCTGGGATCAGGCTGGAATCACTAAGGGATCAGACTAGAATCACTCTGGGATCAGACTGGAGTCACTATGGGATCAGAGTGGAATGAATCTGGGATCAGACAGTCATCACTCTGGGATCAGACAGGAATCACTCTGGGATCAGATTGGAATCACTCTGGGATCAGACTGGAATCACTCTGGGATCAGACTGGAATCAATCTGGGATCAGAATGGAATCACTCTGGGATCAGACTGGAATCACTCTGGGATCAGACTGGAATGAATCTGGGATCAGACAGGAATCACTCTGGGATGAGTCTGGAATCACTCTGGGATCAGACTGGAGTCACTAAGGGATCAGACTGGAATCAATCTGGGATCAGACTGGAATCAATCTGGGATCAGGCTGGAATCACTAAGGGATCAGACTAGAATCACTCTGGGATCAGACTGGAGTCACTATGGGATCAGAGTGGAATGAATCTGGGATCAGACAGTCATCACTCTGGGATCAGACAGGAATCACTCTGGGATCAGATTGGAATCACTCTGGGATCAGACTGGAATCACTCTGGGATCAGACTGGAATCAATCTGGGATCAGAATGGAATCACTCTGGGATCAGACTGGAATCACTCTGGGATCAGACTGGAATGAATCTGGGATCAGACAGGAATCACTCTGGGATGAGTCTGGAATCACTCTGGGATCAGACTGGAGTCACTCTGGGATAAGACTGGAATGAATCTGGGATCAGACAGGAACACTCTGGGATCAGACGGGAATCAATCTGGGATCAGACTGGAATGAATCTGTGATCAGACTGGAATCACTGTGGGATCAGACTGGAATCACTCAGGGATCAGCCTGGAGTCACTCTGGGATCAGACTGGAATCACTCTGGGATCAGACTGGAGTCACTCTGGGATCAGGCTGGAATCACTATGGGATCAGACTGGAGTCACTCTGGGATCAGACTGGAATCACTATGGGATAAGACTGAAATCACGCTGGGATCAGACTGGAATCAATCTGGCATCAGGCTGGAATCAGTATGGGATCAGACTGGAATCACTCAGGGATCAGACTGGAAACAATCTGGGACAGACTGGAGTCACTCTGGGATCAGACTGGAATCACTCTGGGATCAGACTGGAGTCAATCTGGGTTTAGACTGGAATCACTCAGGGATCAGACTGGAAACAATCTGGGACAGTCTGGAGTCACTCTGCGATCAGACTGGAATCACTCTGGGATCAGACTGGAGTCAATCTGGGATCAGACTGGAGTCACTATGGGATTAGATTGGAGTCACTATGGGATCAGATTGGAGTCACTATGGGATCAGACTGGAGTCACTATGGGATCAGACTGGAATCACTATGGGATCAGACTGAGTCACTATGGGATCAGATTGGAATCACTCTGGGATCAGACTGGAGTCACTAAGGGATCAGACTGGAATCAATCTGGGATCAGACTGGAATCAATCTGGGTACAGGCTGGAATCACTAAGGGATCAGACTAGAATCACTCTGGGATCAGACTGGAGTCACTCTGGGATCAGACTGGAGTCACTATGGGATCAGAGTGGAATGAATCTGGGATCAGACAGTCATCACTCTGGGATCAGACAGGAATCACTCTGGGATCAGATTGGAATCACTCTGGGATCAGACTGGAATCACTCTGGGATCAGACTGGAATCAATCTGGGATCAGAATGGAATCACTCTGGGATCAGACTGGAATCACTCTGGGATCAGACTGGAATGAATCTGGGATCAGACAGGAATCACTCTGGGATGAGACTTGAATCACTCTGGGATCAGACTGGAGTCACTCTGGGATAAGACTGGAATGAATCTGGGATCAGACAGGAACACTCTGGGATCAGACGGGAATCAATCTGGGATCAGACTGGAATCAATCTGTGATCAGACTGGAATCACTGTGGGATCAGACTGGAATCACTCTGGGATGAGACTGGAATCACTCTGGGATCAGACTGGAATGAATCTGGCATCAGACTGGAATCACTGTGGGATCAGACTGGAGTCACTGTGGGATCAGACTGGAATCACTCTGGGATCAGATTGGAATCACTCTGGGATCAGACTGGAGTCACTATGGGATCAGACTGGAGTCACTCTGGGGTCAGACTGGAGTCACTATGGGATCAGAGTGGAGTCAC
The DNA here is from genome assembly GCA_026770705.1 of Isurus oxyrinchus. Classification (NCBI taxonomy): domain Eukaryota; kingdom Metazoa; phylum Chordata; class Chondrichthyes; order Lamniformes; family Lamnidae; genus Isurus; species Isurus oxyrinchus. Next base: position 115,698,879 of record JANJGN010000018.1, read on the forward strand.
TCTGGGATCAGACTGGAATCACTCTGGGATCAGACTGGAATCACTCTGGAATCAGACGGGAGTCACTATGGGATCAGACTGGAATCCCTCTGGGATCAGACTAGAATCACTCTGGAATCAGACTGGAATCACTCTGCAATATGAATGGAATCACTTTGGGGTCAGACTGGAATCCCTCTGGGATCAGACTGGAATCACTCTGGGATCAGACAGGCTTGAATCTGGGATCAGATTGAATCCCTCTGGGATCAGACTGGAATCACTCTGGAATCAGAATGGAATCACTCTGGGATCAGACTGAAATCACTCTGGAATCAGGCTGGAAGCACTCTGGGATCAGACTGGAATCACTCTGGAATCAGACTGGAATCACTCTGGGATCAGACTGGAATCACTCTGGGATCAGACTGGAATCAATCTGGGATCAGACTGGAATCACTCTGGAATCAGACTGGAATCATTCTTGGATCAGGCTGAAATTACTGTGGGATCGAACTAGAATCACTCAGGGATCAGACCGGAGTCACTCTGGGATCAGAACGGAATCACTCTGGGATTAGGCTGGAATCACTCTGGGATCAGACTGGAGTCACTCAGGGATCAGACTGGAGTCACTATGGGATCAGACTGGAATCAATCTGGGATCAGACTGGAATCAATCTGGGATCAGGCTGGAATCACCAAGGGATCAGACTAGAATCACTCTGGGATCAGACTGGAGTCACTCTGGGATCTGACTGGAATCACTCTGGGATCAGACTGGAATCAACCTGGGATCAGTCTGGAGTCACTATGGGATCAGACTGGAATCACTCTGGGATCAGATTGGAGTCACTATGGGATCAGACTGGAATCACTCTGGGATCAGACTGGAATCACTCTGGGATCAGACAGGAATCACTCTGGGATCAGACTGGAATCAATCTGGGATCAGACTGGAATCACTCTGGAATCAGACTGGAATCACTCTTGGATCAGGCTGAAATTACTATGGGATCGAACTAGAATCACTCAGGGATCAGACTGGAGTCACTCTGGGATCAGAACGGAATCACTCTGGGCTTAGGCTGGAATCACTCTGGGATCAGACTGGAATCAATCTGGGATCAGGCTGGAATCACTAAGGGATCAGACTAGAATCACTCGGGATCAGACTGGAGTCACTCTGGGATCTGACTGGAATCACTCTGGGATCAGACTGGAATCAACCTGGGATCAGACTGGAGTCAGTATGGGATCAGACTGGAATCACTCTGGGATCAGATTGGAGTCACTATGGGATCAGACTGGAATCACTCTGGGATCAGACTGGAATCACTCCGGGATGAGATTGGAGTCACTATGGGATCAGACTGGAGTCACTATGGGATCAGACTGGAATCACTCTGGGATCAGATTTGAGTCACTATGGGATCAGACTGGAATCACTCTGGGATCAGATTGGAGTCACTATGGGATCAGGCTGCTGTCACTATGCGATCGGACTGGAATCAATCTGGGATCAGACTGGAATCACTGTGGGATTAGACTGGAGTCACTTTGGGATCAGAATGGAATTACTCTGGGATCAGACTGGAATCACTCTGTGATCAGAATGGAATCACTACGGGATCAGACTAGATTCACTCAGGGATCAGACTGGAGTCACTCTGGGATCAGACTGGAATCACTCTGGATTAGGCTGGAATCACTATGGGATCAGACTGGAGTCACTCTGGGATCAGACTGGTGTCACTCTGGGATCAGACTGGAATCACTCAGGGATCAGACTGGAAACAATCTGGGACGGACTGGAGCCACTATGGGATCAGACTGGAATCAATCTGCATCAGACTGGAATCAATCTTGTATCAGACTGGAGTCACTCTTGGACCAGACTGGAATCACTGTGGGATCAGACTGGAGTCACTCTGGGATCAGACTGGAATCACTCTGGGATCAGACTGGAATGAATCTGGGATCAGACATTCATCACTCTGGGATCAGACTGGAATCACTCTGGGATCAGACTGGAATCAGTCTGGGATCAGACTGGAATCACTCTGGGATCAGACTGGAATCAATCTGGGATCAGACTGGAATCAGTCTGGGATCAGACTGGAATCACTCTGGGATCAGACTGGAATCACTCTGGGATCAGACTGGAATGAATCTGGGATCAGACAGGAATCACTCTGGGATGAGACTGGAATCACTCTGGGATCAGACTAGAATCACTCAGGGATCAGACTGGAGTCACTCTGGGATCAGACTGGAATCACTCTGGATTAGGCTGGAATCACTATTGGATCAGACTGGAGTCATTCTGGGATCAGACTGGTGTCACTCTGGGATCAGACTGGAATCACTCAGGGATCAGACTGGAATCAATCTGGGACGGACTGGAGCCACTATGGGATCAGACTGGAATCAATCTGCATCAGACTGGAATCAATCTTGTATCAGACTGGAGTCACTCTTGGACCAGACTGGAATCAGTATGGGATCAGACTGGAGTCACTCTGGGATCAGACTGGAATCACTCTGGGATCAGACTGGAATGAATCTGGGATCAGACATTCATCACTCTGGGATCAGACAGGAATCACTCTGGGATCAGACTGGAATCAGTCTGGGATCAGACTGGAATCACTCTGGGATCAGACTGGAATCAATCTGGGATCAGACTGGAATCAGTCTGGGATCAGACTGGAATCACTCTGGGATCAGACTGGAATCACTCTGGGATCAGACTGGAATGAATCTGGGATCAGACAGTAATCACTCTGGGATGAGACTGGAATCACTCTGGGATCATACTGGAATCACTCTGGGATCAGACTGGAATTACTCTGGGATCAGATTGGAGTCACTATGGGATCAGGCTGCTGTCACTATGGGATCGGACTGGAATCAATCTGGGATCAGACTGGAATCACTGTGGGATCAGACTGGAGGCACTATGGGATCAGACTGGAATCACGCTGGGATCAGACTGGAATCACTCTGGGATCAGGCTGGAATCACTATGGGATCAGACTAGAATCACTCAGGGATCAGCCTGGAGTCACTCTGGGATCAGACTGGCATCATTCTGGGATCAGACTGGAGTCACTCTGGGATCAGGCTGGAATCACTATGGGATCAGACTGGAGTCACTCTGGGATCAGACTGGAATCAATCTGGGATAAGACTGAAATCACGCTGGGATCAGACTGGAATCAATTTGGCATCAGGCAGGAATCAGTATGGGATCAGACTGGAATCACTCAGGGATCAGACTGGAAACAATCTGGGACAGACTGGAGTCACTCTGGGATCAGACTGGAATCACTCTGGGATCGGACTGGAGTCAATCTGGGATTAGACTGGAATCACTCAGGGATCAGACTGGAAACAATCTGGGACCGACTGGAGTCACTCTGGGATCAGACTGGAATCACTCTGGGATCAGACTGGAGTCAATCTGGGATCAGACTGGAATCACTCTGGGATCAGACTGGAGTCAATCTGGGATCAGACTGGAGTCACGATGGGATCAGATTGGAGTCACTATGGGATCAGATTGGAGTCACTATGGGATCAGACTGGAGTCACTGTGGGATCATACTGGAATCACTATGGGATCAGATTGGAGTCACTATGGAATCAGATTGGAGTCACTATGGAATCAGATTGGAGTCACTCTGGGATCAGACTGGAGTCACTCTGGAATCAGACTGGAGGCACTATGGGATCAGACTGGAATCACTCTGGGATCAGACTGGAATCACTCTGGGATCAGATTGGAGTCACTATGGGATCAGGCTGCTGTCACTATGGGATCGGACTGGAATCAATCTGGGATCAGACTGGAATCACTGTAGGATCAGGCTGGAGGCACTATGGGATCAGACTGGAATCACTCTGGGATCAGACTGGAATCACTCTGGAATCAGGCTGGAATCACTATGGGATCAGATTAGAGTCACTATGGGATCAGACAGGAATCACTCTGGGATCAGACTGGAATCAGTCTGGGACCAGACTGGAATCACTCTGGGATCAGACTGGAATCAATCTGGGATTAGACTATAATCACTCTGGGATCAGACTGGAATCACTCTGGGATCAGACTGGAATGAATCTGGGATCAGACAGGAATCACTCTGGGATGACACTGGAATCACTCTGGGATCAGACTGGAGTCACTCTGGGATCAGACTGGAATGAATCTGGGATCAGACAGGAACACTCTGGGATCAGACGGGAATCAATCTGGGATCAGACTGGAATCACTCTGGCATCAGACTGGAATCACTCTGGGCTTCAGACTGGAATCACTCTGGGATCAGACAGGAATGAATCTGGGATCAGACAGGAATCCCTCTGGGATCAGACTGGAATCACTCTGGAATCAGAATGGAATCACTCCGGGATCAGACTGCTATCACTTTGGAATCAGACTGGAATCACTCTGGGATCAGACTGGAATCACTCTGGAATCACATTGGGATCAGACTGGAATCACTCTGGGATGAGACTGGAATCACTCTGGGATCAGACTGGAATCAATCTGGGATCAGATTGGAATCACTCTGGGATCAGACTGGAATCAGTCTGGGATCAGACTGGAATGAATCTGGGATCAGACTGGAATGAATCTGTGATCAGACTGGAATCACTGTGGGATCAGACTGGAATCACTCTGGGATGAGACTGGAATCACTCTGGGATCAGATTGGAATCACTCTGGGATCAGACTAGAATGAATCTGGCATCAGACTGGAATCACTGTGGGATGAGACTGGAGTCACTATGGGATCAGACTGGAATCAATCTGGGATCAGATTGGAATCACTCTGGGATCAGACTGGAGTCACTATGGGGTCAGACTGGAGTCACTAGGGGATCAGACTGGAGTCACTCTGGGATCAGACTGGAATCACTCTGGGATCAGACTGGAGTCACTCTTGAATAAGAATGGAATCACTCTGGGATCAGACTGGAGTCACTATGGGATCAGACTGGAATCCCTCTGCAATCAGACTGGAATCACTCTGCAATATGAACGGAATCACTTTGGGGTCAGACTGGAATCCCTCTGGGATCAGACTGGAATCTCTCTGGGATCAGACAGGCTTGAATCTGGGATCAGACAGGAATCCCTCTGGGATCAGACTGGAATCACTCTGGAATCAGAATGGAATCACTCTGGGATCAGACTGAAATCACTCTGGAATCAGACTGGAATCACTCTGGGATCAGACTGGAATCACTCTGGAATCAGAATGGAATCACTCTGGGATCAGACTGGAATCACTCTGGGATCAGACTGGAATCACTCTGGGATCAGACTGGAATCACTCTTGGATCAGGCTGAAATCACTATGGGATTGAACTAGAATCACTCAGGGATCAGACTGGAGTCACTCTGGGATCAGACCGGAATCACTCTGGGATTAGGCTGGAATCACTCTGGGATCAGACTGGAGTCACTCAGGGATCAGACTGGAGTCACTATGGGATCAGACTGGAATCAATCTGGGATCAGACTGGAATCAATCTGGGATCAGGCTGGAATCACTAAGGGATCAGACTAGAATCACTCTGGGATCAGACTGGAGTCACTCTGGGATCTGACTGGAATCACTCTGGGATCAGACTGGAATCAACCTGGGATCAGACTGGAGTCACTATGGGATCAGACTGGAATCACTCTGGGATCAGATTGGAGTCACTATGGGATCAGACTGGAATCACTCTGGGATCAGACTGGAATCACTCTGGGATGAGATTGGAGTCACTCTGGGATCAGATTGGAGTCACTATGGGATCAGACTGGAATCACTCTGGGATCAGATTGGAGTCACTATGGGATCAGACTGGAATCACTCTGGGATCAGATTGGAGTCACTATGGGATCAGGCTGCTGTCACTATGGGATCGGACTGGAATCAATCTGGGATCAGACTGGAATCACTGTGGGATCAGACTGGAGTAACTATGGGATCAGACTGGAATCACTCCGGGATCAGACTGGAATCACTCTGGGATCAGACTGGAATCACTACGGGATCAGACTAGAATCACTCCGGGATCAGACTGGAGTCACTCTGGGATCAGACTGGAATCACTCTGGATTAGGCTGGAATCACTATGGGATCAGACTGGAGTCACTCTGGGATCAGACTGGTGTCACTCTGGGATCAGACTGGAATCACTCAGGGATCAGACTGGAAACAATCTGGGACGGACTGGAGCCACTATGGGATCAGACTGGAATAAATCTGGCATCAGACTGGAATCAATCTTGTATCAGACTGGAGTCACTCTTGGACCAGACTGGAATCACTGTGGGATCAGACTGGAGTCACTCTGGGATCAGACTGGAATCACTCTGGGATCAGACTGGTGTCAATCTGGGATCAGACTGGAGTCACGATGGGATCAGATTGGAGTCACTATGGGATCAGATTGGAGTCACTATGGGATCAGACTGGAGTCACTGTGGGATCAGACTGGAATCACTATGGGATCCGACTGGAGTCACTATGGGATCAGATTGGAGTCACTATGGAATCAGACTGGAGTCACTCTGGGATCAGACTGGAGTCACTCTGGAATCAGACTGGAGGCACTATGGGATCAGACTGGAATCACTCTGGGATCAGACTGGAATCACTCTGGGATCAGATTGGAGTCACTATGGGATCAGGCTGCTGTCACTATGGGATCGGACTGGAATCAATCTGGGATCAGACTGGAATCACTGTGGGATCAGACTGGAGGCACTATGGGATCAGACTGGAATCACTCTGGGATCAGACTGGAATCACTCTGGGATCAGGCTGGAATCACTATGGGATCAGATTGGAGTAACTATGGGATCAGACTGGAATCACTCTGGGATCAGACTGGAATCAGTCTGGGACCAGACTGGAATCACTCTGGGATCAGACTGGAATCAATCTGGGATCAGACTGGAATCACTCTGGGATCAGACTGGAATCACTCTGGGATCAGACTGGAATGTATCTGGGATCAGACTGGAATCAATCTGGGATCAGGCTGGAATCACTAAGGGATCAGACTAGAATCACTCTGGGATCAGACTGGAGTCACTATGGGATCAGAGTGGAATGAATCTGGGATCAGACAGTCATCACTCTGGGATCAGACAGGAATCACTCTGGGATCAGATTGGAATCACTCTGGGATCAGACTGGAATCACTCTGGGATCAGACTGGAATCAATCTGGGATCAGAATGGAATCACTCTGGGATCAGACTGGAATCACTCTGGGATCAGACTGGAATGAATCTGGGATCAGACAGGAATCACTCTGGGATGAGTCTGGAATCACTCTGGGATCAGACTGGAGTCACTAAGGGATCAGACTGGAATCAATCTGGGATCAGACTGGAATCAATCTGGGATCAGGCTGGAATCACTAAGGGATCAGACTAGAATCACTCTGGGATCAGACTGGAGTCACTATGGGATCAGAGTGGAATGAATCTGGGATCAGACAGTCATCACTCTGGGATCAGACAGGAATCACTCTGGGATCAGATTGGAATCACTCTGGGATCAGACTGGAATCACTCTGGGATCAGACTGGAATCAATCTGGGATCAGAATGGAATCACTCTGGGATCAGACTGGAATCACTCTGGGATCAGACTGGAATGAATCTGGGATCAGACAGGAATCACTCTGGGATGAGTCTGGAATCACTCTGGGATCAGACTGGAGTCACTCTGGGATAAGACTGGAATGAATCTGGGATCAGACAGGAACACTCTGGGATCAGACGGGAATCAATCTGGGATCAGACTGGAATGAATCTGTGATCAGACTGGAATCACTGTGGGATCAGACTGGAATCACTCAGGGATCAGCCTGGAGTCACTCTGGGATCAGACTGGAATCACTCTGGGATCAGACTGGAGTCACTCTGGGATCAGGCTGGAATCACTATGGGATCAGACTGGAGTCACTCTGGGATCAGACTGGAATCACTATGGGATAAGACTGAAATCACGCTGGGATCAGACTGGAATCAATCTGGCATCAGGCTGGAATCAGTATGGGATCAGACTGGAATCACTCAGGGATCAGACTGGAAACAATCTGGGACAGACTGGAGTCACTCTGGGATCAGACTGGAATCACTCTGGGATCAGACTGGAGTCAATCTGGGTTTAGACTGGAATCACTCAGGGATCAGACTGGAAACAATCTGGGACAGTCTGGAGTCACTCTGCGATCAGACTGGAATCACTCTGGGATCAGACTGGAGTCAATCTGGGATCAGACTGGAGTCACTATGGGATTAGATTGGAGTCACTATGGGATCAGATTGGAGTCACTATGGGATCAGACTGGAGTCACTATGGGATCAGACTGGAATCACTATGGGATCAGACTGAGTCACTATGGGATCAGATTGGAATCACTCTGGGATCAGACTGGAGTCACTAAGGGATCAGACTGGAATCAATCTGGGATCAGACTGGAATCAATCTGGGTACAGGCTGGAATCACTAAGGGATCAGACTAGAATCACTCTGGGATCAGACTGGAGTCACTCTGGGATCAGACTGGAGTCACTATGGGATCAGAGTGGAATGAATCTGGGATCAGACAGTCATCACTCTGGGATCAGACAGGAATCACTCTGGGATCAGATTGGAATCACTCTGGGATCAGACTGGAATCACTCTGGGATCAGACTGGAATCAATCTGGGATCAGAATGGAATCACTCTGGGATCAGACTGGAATCACTCTGGGATCAGACTGGAATGAATCTGGGATCAGACAGGAATCACTCTGGGATGAGACTTGAATCACTCTGGGATCAGACTGGAGTCACTCTGGGATAAGACTGGAATGAATCTGGGATCAGACAGGAACACTCTGGGATCAGACGGGAATCAATCTGGGATCAGACTGGAATCAATCTGTGATCAGACTGGAATCACTGTGGGATCAGACTGGAATCACTCTGGGATGAGACTGGAATCACTCTGGGATCAGACTGGAATGAATCTGGCATCAGACTGGAATCACTGTGGGATCAGACTGGAGTCACTGTGGGATCAGACTGGAATCACTCTGGGATCAGATTGGAATCACTCTGGGATCAGACTGGAGTCACTATGGGATCAGACTGGAGTCACTCTGGGGTCAGACTGGAGTCACTATGGGATCAGAGTGGAGTCACTCTGGGATCAGACTGGAATCACTCTGGGATCAGACTGGAATCACTCTGGAATCAGACGGGAGTCACTATGGGATCAGACTGGAATCCCTCTGGGATCAGACTAGAATCACTCTGGAATCAGACTGGAATCACTCTGCAATATGAATGGAATCACTTTGGGGTCAGACTGGAATCCCTCTGGGATCAGACTGGAATCACTCTGGGATCAGACAGGCTTGAATCTGGGATCAGATTGAATCCCTCTGGGATCAGACTGGAATCACTCTGGAATCAGAATGGAATCACTCTGGGATCAGACTGAAATCACTCTGGAATCAGGCTGGAAGCACTCTGGGATCAGACTGGAATCACTCTGGAATCAGACTGGAATCACTCTGGGATCAGACTGGAATCACTCTGGGATCAGACTGGAATCAATCTGGGATCAGACTGGAATCACTCTGGAATCAGACTGGAATCATTCTTGGATCAGGCTGAAATTACTGTGGGATCGAACTAGAATCACTCAGGGATCAGACCGGAGTCACTCTGGGATCAGAACGGAATCACTCTGGGATTAGGCTGGAATCACTCTGGGATCAGACTGGAGTCACTCAGGGATCAGACTGGAGTCACTATGGGATCAGACTGGAATCAATCTGGGATCAGACTGGAATCAATCTGGGATCAGGCTGGAATCACCAAGGGATCAGACTAGAATCACTCTGGGATCAGACTGGAGTCACTCTGGGATCTGACTGGAATCACTCTGGGATCAGACTGGAATCAACCTGGGATCAGTCTGGAGTCACTATGGGATCAGACTGGAATCACTCTGGGATCAGATTGGAGTCACTATGGGATCAGACTGGAATCACTCTGGGATCAGACTGGAATCACTCTGGGATCAGACAGGAATCACTCTGGGATCAGACTGGAATCAATCTGGGATCAGACTGGAATCACTCTGGAATCAGACTGGAATCACTCTTGGATCAGGCTGAAATTACTATGGGATCGAACTAGAATCACTCAGGGATCAGACTGGAGTCACTCTGGGATCAGAACGGAATCACTCTGGGCTTAGGCTGGAATCACTCTGGGATCAGACTGGAATCAATCTGGGATCAGGCTGGAATCACTAAGGGATCAGACTAGAATCACTCGGGATCAGACTGGAGTCACTCTGGGATCTGACTGGAATCACTCTGGGATCAGACTGGAATCAACCTGGGATCAGACTGGAGTCAGTATGGGATCAGACTGGAATCACTCTGGGATCAGATTGGAGTCACTATGGGATCAGACTGGAATCACTCTGGGATCAGACTGGAATCACTCCGGGATGAGATTGGAGTCACTATGGGATCAGACTGGAGTCACTATGGGATCAGACTGGAATCACTCTGGGATCAGATTTGAGTCACTATGGGATCAGACTGGAATCACTCTGGGATCAGATTGGAGTCACTATGGGATCAGGCTGCTGTCACTATGCGATCGGACTGGAATCAATCTGGGATCAGACTGGAATCACTGTGGGATTAGACTGGAGTCACTTTGGGATCAGAATGGAATTACTCTGGGATCAGACTGGAATCACTCTGTGATCAGAATGGAATCACTACGGGATCAGACTAGATTCACTCAGGGATCAGACTGGAGTCACTCTGGGATCAGACTGGAATCACTCTGGATTAGGCTGGAATCACTATGGGATCAGACTGGAGTCACTCTGGGATCAGACTGGTGTCACTCTGGGATCAGACTGGAATCACTCAGGGATCAGACTGGAAACAATCTGGGACGGACTGGAGCCACTATGGGATCAGACTGGAATCAATCTGCATCAGACTGGAATCAATCTTGTATCAGACTGGAGTCACTCTTGGACCAGACTGGAATCACTGTGGGATCAGACTGGAGTCACTCTGGGATCAGACTGGAATCACTCTGGGATCAGACTGGAATGAATCTGGGATCAGACATTCATCACTCTGGGATCAGACTGGAATCACTCTGGGATCAGACTGGAATCAGTCTGGGATCAGACTGGAATCACTCTGGGATCAGACTGGAATCAATCTGGGATCAGACTGGAATCAGTCTGGGATCAGACTGGAATCACTCTGGGATCAGACTGGAATCACTCTGGGATCAGACTGGAATGAATCTGGGATCAGACAGGAATCACTCTGGGATGAGACTGGAATCACTCTGGGATCAGACTAGAATCACTCAGGGATCAGACTGGAGTCACTCTGGGATCAGACTGGAATCACTCTGGATTAGGCTGGAATCACTATTGGATCAGACTGGAGTCATTCTGGGATCAGACTGGTGTCACTCTGGGATCAGACTGGAATCACTCAGGGATCAGACTGGAATCAATCTGGGACGGACTGGAGCCACTATGGGATCAGACTGGAATCAATCTGCATCAGACTGGAATCAATCTTGTATCAGACTGGAGTCACTCTTGGACCAGACTGGAATCAGTATGGGATCAGACTGGAGTCACTCTGGGATCAGACTGGAATCACTCTGGGATCAGACTGGAATGAATCTGGGATCAGACATTCATCACTCTGGGATCAGACAGGAATCACTCTGGGATCAGACTGGAATCAGTCTGGGATCAGACTGGAATCACTCTGGGATCAGACTGGAATCAATCTGGGATCAGACTGGAATCAGTCTGGGATCAGACTGGAATCACTCTGGGATCAGACTGGAATCACTCTGGGATCAGACTGGAATGAATCTGGGATCAGACAGTAATCACTCTGGGATGAGACTGGAATCACTCTGGGATCATACTGGAATCACTCTGGGATCAGACTGGAATTACTCTGGGATCAGATTGGAGTCACTATGGGATCAGGCTGCTGTCACTATGGGATCGGACTGGAATCAATCTGGGATCAGACTGGAATCACTGTGGGATCAGACTGGAGGCACTATGGGATCAGACTGGAATCACGCTGGGATCAGACTGGAATCACTCTGGGATCAGGCTGGAATCACTATGGGATCAGACTAGAATCACTCAGGGATCAGCCTGGAGTCACTCTGGGATCAGACTGGCATCATTCTGGGATCAGACTGGAGTCACTCTGGGATCAGGCTGGAATCACTATGGGATCAGACTGGAGTCACTCTGGGATCAGACTGGAATCAATCTGGGATAAGACTGAAATCACGCTGGGATCAGACTGGAATCAATTTGGCATCAGGCAGGAATCAGTATGGGATCAGACTGGAATCACTCAGGGATCAGACTGGAAACAATCTGGGACAGACTGGAGTCACTCTGGGATCAGACTGGAATCACTCTGGGATCGGACTGGAGTCAATCTGGGATTAGACTGGAATCACTCAGGGATCAGACTGGAAACAATCTGGGACCGACTGGAGTCACTCTGGGATCAGACTGGAATCACTCTGGGATCAGACTGGAGTCAATCTGGGATCAGACTGGAATCACTCTGGGATCAGACTGGAGTCAATCTGGGATCAGACTGGAGTCACGATGGGATCAGATTGGAGTCACTATGGGATCAGATTGGAGTCACTATGGGATCAGACTGGAGTCACTGTGGGATCATACTGGAATCACTATGGGATCAGATTGGAGTCACTATGGAATCAGATTGGAGTCACTATGGAATCAGATTGGAGTCACTCTGGGATCAGACTGGAGTCACTCTGGAATCAGACTGGAGGCACTATGGGATCAGACTGGAATCACTCTGGGATCAGACTGGAATCACTCTGGGATCAGATTGGAGTCACTATGGGATCAGGCTGCTGTCACTATGGGATCGGACTGGAATCAATCTGGGATCAGACTGGAATCACTGTAGGATCAGGCTGGAGGCACTATGGGATCAGACTGGAATCACTCTGGGATCAGACTGGAATCACTCTGGAATCAGGCTGGAATCACTATGGGATCAGATTAGAGTCACTATGGGATCAGACAGGAATCACTCTGGGATCAGACTGGAATCAGTCTGGGACCAGACTGGAATCACTCTGGGATCAGACTGGAATCAATCTGGGATTAGACTATAATCACTCTGGGATCAGACTGGAATCACTCTGGGATCAGACTGGAATGAATCTGGGATCAGACAGGAATCACTCTGGGATGACACTGGAATCACTCTGGGATCAGACTGGAGTCACTCTGGGATCAGACTGGAATGAATCTGGGATCAGACAGGAACACTCTGGGATCAGACGGGAATCAATCTGGGATCAGACTGGAATCACTCTGGCATCAGACTGGAATCACTCTGGGCTTCAGACTGGAATCACTCTGGGATCAGACAGGAATGAATCTGGGATCAGACAGGAATCCCTCTGGGATCAGACTGGAATCACTCTGGAATCAGAATGGAATCACTCCGGGATCAGACTGCTATCACTTTGGAATCAGACTGGAATCACTCTGGGATCAGACTGGAATCACTCTGGAATCACATTGGGATCAGACTGGAATCACTCTGGGATGAGACTGGAATCACTCTGGGATCAGACTGGAATCAATCTGGGATCAGATTGGAATCACTCTGGGATCAGACTGGAATCAGTCTGGGATCAGACTGGAATGAATCTGGGATCAGACTGGAATGAATCTGTGATCAGACTGGAATCACTGTGGGATCAGACTGGAATCACTCTGGGATGAGACTGGAATCACTCTGGGATCAGATTGGAATCACTCTGGGATCAGACTAGAATGAATCTGGCATCAGACTGGAATCACTGTGGGATGAGACTGGAGTCACTATGGGATCAGACTGGAATCAATCTGGGATCAGATTGGAATCACTCTGGGATCAGACTGGAGTCACTATGGGGTCAGACTGGAGTCACTAGGGGATCAGACTGGAGTCACTCTGGGATCAGACTGGAATCACTCTGGGATCAGACTGGAGTCACTCTTGAATAAGAATGGAATCACTCTGGGATCAGACTGGAGTCACTATGGGATCAGACTGGAATCCCTCTGCAATCAGACTGGAATCACTCTGCAATATGAACGGAATCACTTTGGGGTCAGACTGGAATCCCTCTGGGATCAGACTGGAATCTCTCTGGGATCAGACAGGCTTGAATCTGGGATCAGACAGGAATCCCTCTGGGATCAGACTGGAATCACTCTGGAATCAGAATGGAATCACTCTGGGATCAGACTGAAATCACTCTGGAATCAGACTGGAATCACTCTGGGATCAGACTGGAATCACTCTGGAATCAGAATGGAATCACTCTGGGATCAGACTGGAATCACTCTGGGATCAGACTGGAATCACTCTGGGATCAGACTGGAATCACTCTTGGATCAGGCTGAAATCACTATGGGATTGAACTAGAATCACTCAGGGATCAGACTGGAGTCACTCTGGGATCAGACCGGAATCACTCTGGGATTAGGCTGGAATCACTCTGGGATCAGACTGGAGTCACTCAGGGATCAGACTGGAGTCACTATGGGATCAGACTGGAATCAATCTGGGATCAGACTGGAATCAATCTGGGATCAGGCTGGAATCACTAAGGGATCAGACTAGAATCACTCTGGGATCAGACTGGAGTCACTCTGGGATCTGACTGGAATCACTCTGGGATCAGACTGGAATCAACCTGGGATCAGACTGGAGTCACTATGGGATCAGACTGGAATCACTCTGGGATCAGATTGGAGTCACTATGGGATCAGACTGGAATCACTCTGGGATCAGACTGGAATCACTCTGGGATGAGATTGGAGTCACTCTGGGATCAGATTGGAGTCACTATGGGATCAGACTGGAATCACTCTGGGATCAGATTGGAGTCACTATGGGATCAGACTGGAATCACTCTGGGATCAGATTGGAGTCACTATGGGATCAGGCTGCTGTCACTATGGGATCGGACTGGAATCAATCTGGGATCAGACTGGAATCACTGTGGGATCAGACTGGAGTAACTATGGGATCAGACTGGAATCACTCCGGGATCAGACTGGAATCACTCTGGGATCAGACTGGAATCACTACGGGATCAGACTAGAATCACTCCGGGATCAGACTGGAGTCACTCTGGGATCAGACTGGAATCACTCTGGATTAGGCTGGAATCACTATGGGATCAGACTGGAGTCACTCTGGGATCAGACTGGTGTCACTCTGGGATCAGACTGGAATCACTCAGGGATCAGACTGGAAACAATCTGGGACGGACTGGAGCCACTATGGGATCAGACTGGAATAAATCTGGCATCAGACTGGAATCAATCTTGTATCAGACTGGAGTCACTCTTGGACCAGACTGGAATCACTGTGGGATCAGACTGGAGTCACTCTGGGATCAGACTGGAATCACTCTGGGATCAGACTGGTGTCAATCTGGGATCAGACTGGAGTCACGATGGGATCAGATTGGAGTCACTATGGGATCAGATTGGAGTCACTATGGGATCAGACTGGAGTCACTGTGGGATCAGACTGGAATCACTATGGGATCCGACTGGAGTCACTATGGGATCAGATTGGAGTCACTATGGAATCAGACTGGAGTCACTCTGGGATCAGACTGGAGTCACTCTGGAATCAGACTGGAGGCACTATGGGATCAGACTGGAATCACTCTGGGATCAGACTGGAATCACTCTGGGATCAGATTGGAGTCACTATGGGATCAGGCTGCTGTCACTATGGGATCGGACTGGAATCAATCTGGGATCAGACTGGAATCACTGTGGGATCAGACTGGAGGCACTATGGGATCAGACTGGAATCACTCTGGGATCAGACTGGAATCACTCTGGGATCAGGCTGGAATCACTATGGGATCAGATTGGAGTAACTATGGGATCAGACTGGAATCACTCTGGGATCAGACTGGAATCAGTCTGGGACCAGACTGGAATCACTCTGGGATCAGACTGGAATCAATCTGGGATCAGACTGGAATCACTCTGGGATCAGACTGGAATCACTCTGGGATCAGACTGGAATGTATCTGGGATCAGACAGGAATCACTCTGGGATGAGACTGGAATCACTCTGGGATCAGACTGGAGTCACTCTGGGATCAGACTGGAATGAATCTGGGATCAGACAGGAACAATCTGGGATCAGACGGGAATCAATCTGGGATCAGACTGGAATCACTCTGGCATCAGACTGGAATCACTCTGGGCTTCAGACTGGAATCACTCTGGGATCAGACAGGAATGAATCTGGGATCAGACAGGAATCCCTCTGGGATCAGACTGGAATCACTCTGGAATCAGAATGGAATCACTCTGGGATCAGACTGGAATCACTCTGGAATCAGACTGGAATCACTCTGGGATCAGACTGGAATCACTCTGGTATCACATTGGGATCAGACTGGAATCACTCTGGGATGAGACTTGAATCACTCTGGGATCAGACTGGAGTCACTCTGGGATAAGACTGGAATGAATCTGGGATCAGACAGGAACACTCTGGGATCAGACGGGAATCAATCTGGGATCAGACTGGAATCAATCTGTGATCAGACTGGAATCACTGTGGGATCAGACTGGAATCACTCTGGGATGAGACTGGAATCACTCTGGGATCAGACTGGAATGAATCTGGCATCAGACTGGAATCACTGTGGGATCAGACTGGAGTCACTGTGGGATCAGACTGGAATCACTCTGGGATCAGATTGGAATCACTCTGGGATCAGACTGGAGTCACTATGGGATCAGACTGGAGTCACTCTGGGGTCAGACTGGAGTCACTATGGGATCAGAGTGGAGTCACTCTGGGATCAGACTGGAATCACTCTGGGATCAGACTGGAATCACTCTGGAATCAGACGGGAGTCACTATGGGATCAGACTGGAATCCCTCTGGGATCAGACTAGAATCACTCTGGAATCAGACTGGAATCACTCTGCAATATGAATGGAATCACTTTGGGGTCAGACTGGAATCCCTCTGGGATCAGACTGGAATCACTCTGGGATCAGACAGGCTTGAATCTGGGATCAGATTGAATCCCTCTGGGATCAGACTGGAATCACTCTGGAATCAGAATGGAATCACTCTGGGATCAGACTGAAATCACTCTGGAATCAGGCTGGAAGCACTCTGGGATCAGACTGGAATCACTCTGGAATCAGACTGGAATCACTCTGGGATCAGACTGGAATCACTCTGGGATCAGACTGGAATCAATCTGGGATCAGACTGGAATCACTCTGGAATCAGACTGGAATCATTCTTGGATCAGGCTGAAATTACTGTGGGATCGAACTAGAATCACTCAGGGATCAGACCGGAGTCACTCTGGGATCAGAACGGAATCACTCTGGGATTAGGCTGGAATCACTCTGGGATCAGACTGGAGTCACTCAGGGATCAGACTGGAGTCACTATGGGATCAGACTGGAATCAATCTGGGATCAGACTGGAATCAATCTGGGATCAGGCTGGAATCACCAAGGGATCAGACTAGAATCACTCTGGGATCAGACTGGAGTCACTCTGGGATCTGACTGGAATCACTCTGGGATCAGACTGGAATCAACCTGGGATCAGTCTGGAGTCACTATGGGATCAGACTGGAATCACTCTGGGATCAGATTGGAGTCACTATGGGATCAGACTGGAATCACTCTGGGATCAGACTGGAATCACTCTGGGATCAGACAGGAATCACTCTGGGATCAGACTGGAATCAATCTGGGATCAGACTGGAATCACTCTGGAATCAGACTGGAATCACTCTTGGATCAGGCTGAAATTACTATGGGATCGAACTAGAATCACTCAGGGATCAGACTGGAGTCACTCTGGGATCAGAACGGAATCACTCTGGGCTTAGGCTGGAATCACTCTGGGATCAGACTGGAATCAATCTGGGATCAGGCTGGAATCACTAAGGGATCAGACTAGAATCACTCGGGATCAGACTGGAGTCACTCTGGGATCTGACTGGAATCACTCTGGGATCAGACTGGAATCAACCTGGGATCAGACTGGAGTCAGTATGGGATCAGACTGGAATCACTCTGGGATCAGATTGGAGTCACTATGGGATCAGACTGGAATCACTCTGGGATCAGACTGGAATCACTCCGGGATGAGATTGGAGTCACTATGGGATCAGACTGGAGTCACTATGGGATCAGACTGGAATCACTCTGGGATCAGATTTGAGTCACTATGGGATCAGACTGGAATCACTCTGGGATCAGATTGGAGTCACTATGGGATCAGGCTGCTGTCACTATGCGATCGGACTGGAATCAATCTGGGATCAGACTGGAATCACTGTGGGATTAGACTGGAGTCACTTTGGGATCAGAATGGAATTACTCTGGGATCAGACTGGAATCACTCTGTGATCAGAATGGAATCACTACGGGATCAGACTAGATTCACTCAGGGATCAGACTGGAGTCACTCTGGGATCAGACTGGAATCACTCTGGATTAGGCTGGAATCACTATGGGATCAGACTGGAGTCACTCTGGGATCAGACTGGTGTCACTCTGGGATCAGACTGGAATCACTCAGGGATCAGACTGGAAACAATCTGGGACGGACTGGAGCCACTATGGGATCAGACTGGAATCAATCTGCATCAGACTGGAATCAATCTTGTATCAGACTGGAGTCACTCTTGGACCAGACTGGAATCACTGTGGGATCAGACTGGAGTCACTCTGGGATCAGACTGGAATCACTCTGGGATCAGACTGGAATGAATCTGGGATCAGACATTCATCACTCTGGGATCAGACTGGAATCACTCTGGGATCAGACTGGAATCAGTCTGGGATCAGACTGGAATCACTCTGGGATCAGACTGGAATCAATCTGGGATCAGACTGGAATCAGTCTGGGATCAGACTGGAATCACTCTGGGATCAGACTGGAATCACTCTGGGATCAGACTGGAATGAATCTGGGATCAGACAGGAATCACTCTGGGATGAGACTGGAATCACTCTGGGATCAGACTAGAATCACTCAGGGATCAGACTGGAGTCACTCTGGGATCAGACTGGAATCACTCTGGATTAGGCTGGAATCACTATTGGATCAGACTGGAGTCATTCTGGGATCAGACTGGTGTCACTCTGGGATCAGACTGGAATCACTCAGGGATCAGACTGGAATCAATCTGGGACGGACTGGAGCCACTATGGGATCAGACTGGAATCAATCTGCATCAGACTGGAATCAATCTTGTATCAGACTGGAGTCACTCTTGGACCAGACTGGAATCAGTATGGGATCAGACTGGAGTCACTCTGGGATCAGACTGGAATCACTCTGGGATCAGACTGGAATGAATCTGGGATCAGACATTCATCACTCTGGGATCAGACAGGAATCACTCTGGGATCAGACTGGAATCAGTCTGGGATCAGACTGGAATCACTCTGGGATCAGACTGGAATCAATCTGGGATCAGACTGGAATCAGTCTGGGATCAGACTGGAATCACTCTGGGATCAGACTGGAATCACTCTGGGATCAGACTGGAATGAATCTGGGATCAGACAGTAATCACTCTGGGATGAGACTGGAATCACTCTGGGATCATACTGGAATCACTCTGGGATCAGACTGGAATTACTCTGGGATCAGATTGGAGTCACTATGGGATCAGGCTGCTGTCACTATGGGATCGGACTGGAATCAATCTGGGATCAGACTGGAATCACTGTGGGATCAGACTGGAGGCACTATGGGATCAGACTGGAATCACGCTGGGATCAGACTGGAATCACTCTGGGATCAGGCTGGAATCACTATGGGATCAGACTAGAATCACTCAGGGATCAGCCTGGAGTCACTCTGGGATCAGACTGGCATCATTCTGGGATCAGACTGGAGTCACTCTGGGATCAGGCTGGAATCACTATGGGATCAGACTGGAGTCACTCTGGGATCAGACTGGAATCAATCTGGGATAAGACTGAAATCACGCTGGGATCAGACTGGAATCAATTTGGCATCAGGCAGGAATCAGTATGGGATCAGACTGGAATCACTCAGGGATCAGACTGGAAACAATCTGGGACAGACTGGAGTCACTCTGGGATCAGACTGGAATCACTCTGGGATCGGACTGGAGTCAATCTGGGATTAGACTGGAATCACTCAGGGATCAGACTGGAAACAATCTGGGACCGACTGGAGTCACTCTGGGATCAGACTGGAATCACTCTGGGATCAGACTGGAGTCAATCTGGGATCAGACTGGAATCACTCTGGGATCAGACTGGAGTCAATCTGGGATCAGACTGGAGTCACGATGGGATCAGATTGGAGTCACTATGGGATCAGATTGGAGTCACTATGGGATCAGACTGGAGTCACTGTGGGATCATACTGGAATCACTATGGGATCAGATTGGAGTCACTATGGAATCAGATTGGAGTCACTATGGAATCAGATTGGAGTCACTCTGGGATCAGACTGGAGTCACTCTGGAATCAGACTGGAGGCACTATGGGATCAGACTGGAATCACTCTGGGATCAGACTGGAATCACTCTGGGATCAGATTGGAGTCACTATGGGATCAGGCTGCTGTCACTATGGGATCGGACTGGAATCAATCTGGGATCAGACTGGAATCACTGTAGGATCAGGCTGGAGGCACTATGGGATCAGACTGGAATCACTCTGGGATCAGACTGGAATCACTCTGGGATCAGGCTGGAATCACTATGGGATCAGATTAGAGTCACTATGGGATCAGACAGGAATCACTCTGGGATCAGACTGGAATCAGTCTGGGACCAGACTGGAATCACTCTGGGATCAGACTGGAATCAATCTGGGATTAGACTATAATCACTCTGGGATCAGACTGGAATCACTCTGGGATCAGACTGGAATGAATCTGGGATCAGACAGGAATCACTCTGGGATGACACTGGAATCACTCTGGGATCAGACTGGAGTCACTCTGGGATCAGACTGGAATGAATCTGGGATCAGACAGGAACACTCTGGGATCAGACGGGAATCAATCTGGGATCAGACTGGAATCACTCTGGCATCAGACTGGAATCACTCTGGGCTTCAGACTGGAATCACTCTGGGATCAGACAGGAATGAATCTGGGATCAGACAGGAATCCCTCTGGGATCAGACTGGAATCACTCTGGAATCAGAATGGAATCACTCCGGGATCAGACTGCTATCACTTTGGAATCAGACTGGAATCACTCTGGGATCAGACTGGAATCACTCTGGAATCACATTGGGATCAGACTGGAATCACTCTGGGATGAGACTGGAATCACTCTGGGATCAGACTGGAATCAATCTGGGATCAGATTGGAATCACTCTGGGATCAGACTGGAATCAGTCTGGGATCAGACTGGAATGAATCTGGGATCAGACTGGAATGAATCTGTGATCAGACTGGAATCACTGTGGGATCAGACTGGAATCACTCTGGGATGAGACTGGAATCACTCTGGGATCAGATTGGAATCACTCTGGGATCAGACTAGAATGAATCTGGCATCAGACTGGAATCACTGTGGGATGAGACTGGAGTCACTATGGGATCAGACTGGAATCAATCTGGGATCAGATTGGAATCACTCTGGGATCAGACTGGAGTCACTATGGGGTCAGACTGGAGTCACTAGGGGATCAGACTGGAGTCACTCTGGGATCAGACTGGAATCACTCTGGGATCAGACTGGAGTCACTCTTGAATAAGAATGGAATCACTCTGGGATCAGACTGGAGTCACTATGGGATCAGACTGGAATCCCTCTGCAATCAGACTGGAATCACTCTGCAATATGAACGGAATCACTTTGGGGTCAGACTGGAATCCCTCTGGGATCAGACTGGAATCTCTCTGGGATCAGACAGGCTTGAATCTGGGATCAGACAGGAATCCCTCTGGGATCAGACTGGAATCACTCTGGAATCAGAATGGAATCACTCTGGGATCAGACTGAAATCACTCTGGAATCAGACTGGAATCACTCTGGGATCAGACTGGAATCACTCTGGAATCAGAATGGAATCACTCTGGGATCAGACTGGAATCACTCTGGGATCAGACTGGAATCACTCTGGGATCAGACTGGAATCACTCTTGGATCAGGCTGAAATCACTATGGGATTGAACTAGAATCACTCAGGGATCAGACTGGAGTCACTCTGGGATCAGACCGGAATCACTCTGGGATTAGGCTGGAATCACTCTGGGATCAGACTGGAGTCACTCAGGGATCAGACTGGAGTCACTATGGGATCAGACTGGAATCAATCTGGGATCAGACTGGAATCAATCTGGGATCAGGCTGGAATCACTAAGGGATCAGACTAGAATCACTCTGGGATCAGACTGGAGTCACTCTGGGATCTGACTGGAATCACTCTGGGATCAGACTGGAATCAACCTGGGATCAGACTGGAGTCACTATGGGATCAGACTGGAATCACTCTGGGATCAGATTGGAGTCACTATGGGATCAGACTGGAATCACTCTGGGATCAGACTGGAATCACTCTGGGATGAGATTGGAGTCACTCTGGGATCAGATTGGAGTCACTATGGGATCAGACTGGAATCACTCTGGGATCAGATTGGAGTCACTATGGGATCAGACTGGAATCACTCTGGGATCAGATTGGAGTCACTATGGGATCAGGCTGCTGTCACTATGGGATCGGACTGGAATCAATCTGGGATCAGACTGGAATCACTGTGGGATCAGACTGGAGTAACTATGGGATCAGACTGGAATCACTCCGGGATCAGACTGGAATCACTCTGGGATCAGACTGGAATCACTACGGGATCAGACTAGAATCACTCCGGGATCAGACTGGAGTCACTCTGGGATCAGACTGGAATCACTCTGGATTAGGCTGGAATCACTATGGGATCAGACTGGAGTCACTCTGGGATCAGACTGGTGTCACTCTGGGATCAGACTGGAATCACTCAGGGATCAGACTGGAAACAATCTGGGACGGACTGGAGCCACTATGGGATCAGACTGGAATAAATCTGGCATCAGACTGGAATCAATCTTGTATCAGACTGGAGTCACTCTTGGACCAGACTGGAATCACTGTGGGATCAGACTGGAGTCACTCTGGGATCAGACTGGAATCACTCTGGGATCAGACTGGTGTCAATCTGGGATCAGACTGGAGTCACGATGGGATCAGATTGGAGTCACTATGGGATCAGATTGGAGTCACTATGGGATCAGACTGGAGTCACTGTGGGATCAGACTGGAATCACTATGGGATCCGACTGGAGTCACTATGGGATCAGATTGGAGTCACTATGGAATCAGACTGGAGTCACTCTGGGATCAGACTGGAGTCACTCTGGAATCAGACTGGAGGCACTATGGGATCAGACTGGAATCACTCTGGGATCAGACTGGAATCACTCTGGGATCAGATTGGAGTCACTATGGGATCAGGCTGCTGTCACTATGGGATCGGACTGGAATCAATCTGGGATCAGACTGGAATCACTGTGGGATCAGACTGGAGGCACTATGGGATCAGACTGGAATCACTCTGGGATCAGACTGGAATCACTCTGGGATCAGGCTGGAATCACTATGGGATCAGATTGGAGTAACTATGGGATCAGACTGGAATCACTCTGGGATCAGACTGGAATCAGTCTGGGACCAGACTGGAATCACTCTGGGATCAGACTGGAATCAATCTGGGATCAGACTGGAATCACTCTGGGATCAGACTGGAATCACTCTGGGATCAGACTGGAATGTATCTGGGATCAGACAGGAATCACTCTGGGATGAGACTGGAATCACTCTGGGATCAGACTGGAGTCACTCTGGGATCAGACTGGAATGAATCTGGGATCAGACAGGAACAATCTGGGATCAGACGGGAATCAATCTGGGATCAGACTGGAATCACTCTGGCATCAGACTGGAATCACTCTGGGCTTCAGACTGGAATCACTCTGGGATCAGACAGGAATGAATCTGGGATCAGACAGGAATCCCTCTGGGATCAGACTGGAATCACTCTGGAATCAGAATGGAATCACTCTGGGATCAGACTGGAATCACTCTGGAATCAGACTGGAATCACTCTGGGATCAGACTGGAATCACTCTGGTATCACATTGGGATCAGACTGGAATCACTCTGGGATGAGACTGGAATCACTCTGGGATCAGACTGGAATCAATCTGGGATCAGATTGGAATCACTCTGGGATCAGACTAGAATGAATCTGGCATCAGACTGGAATCACTGTGGGATGAGACTGGAGTCACTATGGGATCAGACTGGAATCAATCTGGGATCAGATTGGAATCACTCTGGGATCAGACTGGAGTCACTATGGGGTCAGACTGGAGTCACTAGGGGATCAGACTGGAGTCACTCTGGGATCAGACTGGAATCACTCTGGGATCAGACTGGAGTCACTCTTGAATAAGAATGGAATCTTTCTGGGATCAGACTGGAGTCACTATGGGATCAGACTGGAATCCCTCTGCAATCAGACTGGAATCACTCTGCAATATGAACGGAATCACTTTGGGGTCAGACTGGAATCCCTCTGGGATCAGACTGGAATCTCTCTGGGATCAGACAGGCTTGAATCTGGGATCAGACAGGAATCCCTCTGGGATCAGACTGGAATCACTCTGGAATCAGAATGGAATCACTCTGGGATCAGACTGAAATCACTCTGGAATCAGACTGGAATCACTCTGGGATCAGACTGGAATCACTCTGGAATCAGACTGGAATCACTCTGGGATCAGACTGGAATCACTCTGGGATCAGACTGGAATCACTCTGGGATCAGACTGGAATCACTCTTGGATCAGGCTGAAATCACTATGGGATTGAACTAGAATCACTCAGGGATCAGACTGGAGTCACTCTGGGATCAGACCGGAATCACTCTGGGATTAGGCTGGAATCACTCTGGGATCAGACTGGAGTCACTCAGGGATCAGACTGGAATCAATCTGGGATCAGACTGGAATCAATCTGGGATCAGGCTGGAATCACTAAGGGATCAGACTAGAATCACTCTGGGATCAGACTGGAGTCACTCTGGGATCGGACTGGAATCACTCAGGGATCAGACTGGAATCAACCTGGGATCAGACTGGAGTCACTATGGGATCAGACTGGAATCACTCTGGGATCAGATTGGAGTCACTATGGGATCAGACTGGAATCACTCTGGGATCAGACTGGAATCACTCTGGGATGAGATTGGAGTCACTCTGGGATCAGACAGGAGTCACTATGGGATCAGACTGGAATCACTCTGGGATCAGATTGGAGTCACTATGGGATCAGACTGGAATCACTCTGGGATCAGATTGGAGTCACTATGGGATCAGGGTGCTGTCACTATGGGATCGGACTGGAATCAATCTGGGATCAGACTGGAATCACTGTGGGATCAGACTGGAGTCACTATGGGATCAGACTGGAATCACTCTGGGATCAGACTGGAATCACTCTGGGATCAGACTGGAATCACTACGGGATCAGACTAGAATCACTCCGGGATCAGACTGGAGTCACTCTGGGATCAGACTGGAATCACTCTGTATTAGGCTGGAATCACTATGGGATCAGACTGGAGTCACTCTGGGATCAGACTGGTGTCACTCTGGGATCAGACTGGAATCACTCAGGGATCAGACTGGAAACAATCTGGGACGGACTGGAGCCACTATGGGATCAGACTGGAATAAATCTGGCATCAGACTGGAATCAATCTTGTATCAGACTGGAGTCACTCTTGGACCAGACTGGAATCACTGTGGGATCAGACTGGAGTCACTCTGGGATCAGACTGGAATCACTCTGGGATCAGACTGGAGTCAATCTGGGATCAGACTGGTGTCACGATGGGATCAGATTGGAGTCACTATGGGATCAGATTGGAGTCACTATGGGATCAGACTGGAGTCACTGTGGGATCAGACTGGAATCACTATGGGATCCGACTGGAGTCACTATGGGATCAGATTGGAGTCACTATGGAATCAGACTGGAGTCACTCTGGGATCAGACTGGAGTCACTCTGGAATCAGACTGGAGGCACTATGGGATCAGACTGGAATCACTCTGGGATCAGACTGGAATCACTCTGAGATCAGATTGGAGTCACTATGGGATCAGGCTGCTGTCACTATGGGATCGGACTGGAATCAATCTGGGATCAGACTGGAATCACTGTGGGATCAGACTGGAGGCACTATGGGATCAGACTGGAATCACTCTGGGATCAGACTGGAATCACTCTGGGATCAGGCTGGAATCACTGTGGGATCAGATTGGAGTAATTATGGGATCAGACTGGAATCACTCTGGGATCAGACTGGAATCAGTCTGGGACCAGACTGGAATCACTCTGGGATCAGACTGGAATCAATCTGGGATCAGACTGGAATCACTCTGGGATCAGACTGGAATCACTCTGGGATCAGACTGGAATGAATCTGGGATCAGACAGGAATCACTCTGGGATGAGACTGGAATCACTCTGGGATCAGATTGGAGTCACTCTGGGATCAGACTGGAATGAATCTGGGATCAGACAGGAACAATCTGGGATCAGACGGGAATCAATCTGGGATCAGACTGGAATCACTCTGGCATCAGACTGGAATCACTCTGGGCTTCAGACTGGAATCACTCTGGGATCAGACAGGAATGAATCTGGGATCAGACAGGAATCCCTCTGGGATCAGACTGGAATCACTCTGGAATCAGAATGGAATCACTCTGGGATCAGACTGGAATCACTCTGGAATCAGACTGGAATCACTCTGGGATCAGACTGGAATCACTCTGGTATCACATTGGGATCAGACTGGAATCACTCTGGGATGAGACTGGAATCACTCTGGGATCAGACTGGAATCAATCTGGGATCAGATTGGAATCACTCTGGGATCAGACTGGAATCACTCTGGGATCAGACTGGAATGAATCTGGGATCAGACTGGAATGAATCTGTGATCAGACTGGAATCACTGTGGGATCAGACTGGAATCACTCAGGGATGAGACTGGAATCACTCTGGGATCAGATTGGAATCACTCTGGGATCAGACTGGAATGAATCTGGCATCAGACTGGAATCACTGTGGGATGAGACTGGAGTCACTATGGGATCAGACTGGAATCACTCTGGGATCAGATTGGAATCACTCTGGGATCAGACTGGAGTCACTATGGGGTCAGACTGGAGTCACTAGGGGATCAGAGTGGAGACACTCTGGGATCAGACTGGAATCACTCTGGAATCAGAATGGAATCACTCTGGGATCAGACTGGAATCACTCTGGAATCAGACTGGAATCACTCTGGGATCAGACTGGAATCACTCAGGTATCACATTGGGATCAGACTGGAATCACTCTGGGATGAGACTGGAATCACTCTGGGATCAGACTGGAATCAATCTGGGATCAGATTGGAATCACTCTGGGATCAGACTGGAATCACTCAGGGATCAGACTGGAATGAATCTGGGATCAGACTGGAATGAATCTGTGATCAGACTGGAATCACTGTGGGATCAGACTGGAATCACTCAGGGATGAGACTGGAATCACTCTGGGATCAGTTTGGAATGAATCTGGCATCAGACTGGAATCACTGTGGGATGAGACTGGAGTCACTATGGGATCAGACTGGAATCACTCTGGGATCAGATTGGAATCACTCTGGGCTCTGACTGGAGTCACTATGGGGTCAGACTGGAGTCACTAGGGGATCAGAGTGGAGACACTCTGGGATCAGACTGGAATCACTCTGGGATCAGACTGGAATCACTCTGGAATCAGACGGGAGTCACTTTGGGATCAGACTGGAATCCCTCTGGGATCAGACTAGAATCCTCTGGAATCAGACTGGAGTCACTCTTGAATAAGAATGGAATCACTCTGGGATCAGACTGGAGTCACTATGGGATCAGACTGGAATCCCTCTGGAATCAGACTGGAATCACTCTGCAATATGAACGGAATCACTTTGGGGTCAGACTGGAATCCCTCTGGGATCAGACTGGAATCACTCTGGGATCAGACAGGCTTGAATCTGGGATCAGACAGGAATCCCTCTGGGATCAGACTGGAATCACTCTGGAATCAGAATGGAATCACTCTGGGATCAGACTGAAATCACTCTGGAATCAGACTGGAATCACTATGGGATCAGACTGGAATCACTCTGGAATCAGACTGGAATCACTCTGGGATCAGACTGGAATCACTCTGGGATCAGACTGGAATCACTCTTGGATCAGGCTGAAATCACTATGGGATTGAACTAGAATCACTCAGGGATCAGACTGGAGTCACTCTGGGATCAGACCGGAATCACTCTGGGATTAGACTGGAATCACTCTGGGATCAGACTGGACTCACTCAGGGATCAGACTGGAGTCACTATGGGATCAGACTGGAATCAATCTGGGATCAGACTGGAATCAATCTGGGATCAGGCTGGAATCACTAAGGGATCAGACTAGAATCACTCTGGGATCAGACTGGAGTCACTCTGGGATCTGACTGGAATCACTCTGGGATCAGACTGGAATCAACCTGGGATCAGACTGGAGTCACTATGGGATCAGACTGGAATCACTCTGGGATCAGATTGGAGTCACTATGGGATCAGACTGGAATCACTCTGGGATCAGACTGGAATCACTCTGGGATCAGATTGGAGTCACTCTGGGATCAGACTGGAGTCACTGTGGGATCAGACTGGAATCACTCTGGGATCAGATTGGAGTCACTATGGGATCAGACTGGAATCACTCTGGGATCAGATTTGAGTCACTATGGGATCAAGCTGCTGTCACTAAGGGATCGGACTGGAATCAATCTGGGATCAGACTGGATTCACTGTGGGATCAGACTGGAGTCACTATGGGATCAGACTGGAATCACTCTGGGATCAGACTGGAGTCACTCTGGGATCAGACTGGAATCACTCTGGATTAGGCTGGAATCACTATGGGATCTGACTGGAGTCACTCTGGGATCAGACTGGTGTCACTCTGGGATCAGACTGGAATCACTCAGGGATCAGACTGGAAACAATCTGGGACGGACTGGAGCCACTATGGGATCAGACTGGAATCAATCTGGCATCAGACTGGAATCAATCTTGTATCAGACTGGAGTCACTCTTGGACCAGACTGAAATCACTGTGGGATCAGACTGGAGTCACTCTGGGATCAGACTGGAATCACTCTGGGATCAGACTGGAATGAATCTGGGATCAGACAGTCATCACTCTGGGATCAGACAGGAATCACTCTGGGATTAGACTGGAATCAGTCTGGGATCAGACTGGAATCACTCTGGGATCAGACTGGAATCAATCTGGGATCAGACTGGAATCACTCTGGGATCAGACTGGAATCACTCTGGGATCAGACTGGAATGAATCTGGGATCAGACAGGAATCACTCTGGGATGAGACTGGAATCACTCTGGGATCAGACTGGAATCACTCTGGGATCAGACTGGAATGAATCTGGGATCAGACTGGAGGCACTATGGGATCAGACTGGAATCACTCTGGGCTTCAGACTGGAATCACTCAGGGATCAGATTGGAATCACTATGGGATCAGGCTGCTGTCACTATGGGATCGGACTGGAATCAATCTGGGATCAGACTGGAATCACTGTGGGAACAGACTGGAGGCACTATGGGATCAGACTGGAATCACTCTTGGATCAGACTGGAATCACTCTGGGATCAGACTGGAATCAATCTGGCATCAGGCTGGAATCACTATGGGATCAGACTGGAATCACTCAGGGATCAGACTGGAATCACTCTGGGATCAGACTGGAGTCAATCTGGGATCAGACTGGAGTCACGATGGGATCAGATTGGAGTCACTATGGGATCAGATTGGAGTCACTCTGGGATCAGACTGGAATCACTATGGGATAAGACTGAAATCACGCTGGGATCAGACTGGAATCAATCTGGCATCAGGCTGGAATCACTATGGGATCAGACTGGAATCACTCAGGGATCAGACTGGAATCACTCTGGGATCAGACTGGAGTCAATCTGGGATCAGACTGGAGTCACGATGGGATCAGATTGGAGTCACTATGGGATCAGATTGGAGTCACTATGGGATCAGACTGGAATCACTCTGGGATCAGACTGGAGTCACTCTGGGATCAGACTGGAATGAATCTGGGATCAGACTGGAGTCACTATGGGATCAGACTGGAATCACTGTGGGATCAGACTGGAATCACTCTGGGATCAGACTGGAGGCACTATGGGATCAGACTGGAATCACTCTGGGATCAGACTGGAATCACTCTGGGATCAGACTGGAATCACTACGGGATCAGACTAGAATCACTCCGGGATCAGACTGGAGTCACTCTGGGATCAGACTGGAATCACTCTGTATTAGGCTGGAATCACTATGGGATCAGACTGGAGTCACTCTGGGATCAGACTGGTGTCACTCTGGGATCAGACTGGAATCACTCAGGGATCAGACTGGAAACAATCTGGGACGGACTGGAGCCACTATGGGATCAGACTGGAATAAATCTGGCATCAGACTGGAATCAATCTTGTATCAGACTGGAGTCACTCTTGGACCAGACTGGAATCACTGTGGGATCAGACTGGAGTCACTCTGGGATCAGACTGGAATCACTCTGGGATCAGACTGGAGTCAATCTGGGATCAGACTGGTGTCACGATGGGATCAGATTGGAGTCACTATGGGATCAGATTGGAGTCACTATGGGATCAGACTGGAGTCACTGTGGGATCAGACTGGAATCACTATGGGATCCGACTGGAGTCACTATGGGATCAGATTGGAGTCACTATGGAATCAGACTGGAGTCACTCTGGGATCAGACTGGAGTCACTCTGGAATCAGACTGGAGGCACTATGGGATCAGACTGGAATCACTCTGGGATCAGACTGGAATCACTCTGAGATCAGATTGGAGTCACTATGTGATCAGGCTGCTGTCACTATGGGATCGGACTGGAATCAATCTGGGATCAGACTGGAATCACTGTGGGATCAGACTGGAGGCACTATGGGATCAGACTGGAATCACTCTGGGATCAGACTGGAATCACTCTGGGATCAGGCTGGAATCACTGTGGGATCAGATTGGAGTAATTATGGGATCAGACTGGAATCACTCTGGGATCAGACTGGAATCAGTCTGGGACCAGACTGGAATCACTCTGGGATCAGACTGGAATCAATCTGGGATCAGACTGGAATCACTCTGGGATCAGACTGGAATCACTCTGGGATCAGACTGGAATGAATCTGGGATCAGACAGGAATCACTCTGGGATGAGACTGGAATCACTCTGGGATCAGTTTGGAGTCACTCTGGGATCAGACTGGAATGAATCTGGGATCAGACAGGAACAATCTGGGATCAGACGGGAATCAATCTGGGATCAGACTGGAATCACTCTGGCATCAGATTGGAATCACTCTGGGCTTCAGACTGGAATCACTCTGGGATCAGACAGGAATGAATCTGGGATCAGACAGGAATCCCTCTGGGATCAGACTGGAATCACTCTGGAATCAGAATGGAATCACTCTGGGATCAGACTGGAATCACTCTGGAATCAGACTGGAATCACTCTGGGATCAGACTGGAATCACTCTGGTATCACATTGGGATCAGACTGGAATCACTCTGGGATGAGACTGGAATCACTCTGGGATCAGACTGGAATCAATCTGGGATCAGATTGGAATCACTCTGGGATCAGACTGGAATCACTCTGGGATCAGACTGGAATGAATCTGGGATCAGACTGGAATGAATCTGTGATCAGACTGGAATCACTGTGGGATCAGACTGGAATCACTCAGGGATGAGACTGGAATCACTCTGGGATCAGATTGGAATCACTCTGGGATCAGACTGGAATGAATCTGGCATCAGACTGGAATCACTGTGGGATGAGACTGGAGTCACTATGGGATCAGACTGGAATCACTCTGGGATCAGATTGGAATCACTCTGGGATCAGACTGGAGTCACTATGGGGTCAGACTGGAGTCACTAGGGGATCAGAGTGGAGACACTCTGGGATCAGACTGGAATCACTCTGGGATCAGACTGGAATCACTCTGGAATCAGAATGGAATCACTCTGGGATCAGACTGGAATCACTCTGGAATCAGACTGGAATCACTCTGGGATCAGACTGGAATCACTCTGGTATCACATTGGGATCAGACTGGAATCACTCTGGGATCAGACTGGAATCACTCTGGGATCAGACTGGAATCAATCTGGGATCAGATTGGAATCACTCTGGGATCAGACTGGAATGAATCTGGGATCAGACTGGAATGAATCTGTGATCAGACTGGAATCACTGTGGGATCAGACTGGAATCACTCAGGGATGAGACTGGAATCACTCTGGGATCAGACTGGAATGAATCTGGCATCAGACTGGAATCACTGTGGGATGAGACTGGAGTCACTATGGGATCAGACTGGAATCACTCTGGGATCAGATTGGAATCACTCTGGGCTCAGACTGGAGTCACTATGGGGTCAGACTGGAGTCACTAGGGGATCAGAGTGGAGACACTCTGGGATCAGACTGGAATCACTCTGGGATCAGACTGGAATCACTCTGGAATCAGACGGGAGTCACTATGGGATCAGACTGGAATCCCTCTGGGATCAGACTAGAATCCTCTGGAATCAGACTGGAGTCACTCTTGAATAAGAATGGAATCACTCTGGGATCAGACTGGAGTCACGATGGGATCAGACTGGAATCCCTCTGGAATCAGACTGGAATCACTCTGCAATATGAAAGGAATCACTTTGGGGTCAGACTGGAATCCCTCTGGGATCAGACTGGAATCACTCTGGGATCAGACAGGCTTGAATCTGGGATCAGACAGGAATCCCTCTGGGATCAGACTGGAATCACTCTGGAATCAGAATGGAATCACTCTGGGATCAGACTGAAATCACTCTGGAATCAGACTGGAATCACTATGGGATCAGACTGGAATCACTCTGGAATCAGACTGGAATCACTCTGGGATCAGACTGGAATCACTCTGGGATCAGACTGGAATCACTCTTGGATCAGGCTGAAATCACTATGGGATTGAACTAGAATCACTCAGGGATCAGACTGGAGTCACTCTGGGATCAGACCGGAATCACTCTGGGATTAGACTGGAATCACTCTGGGATCAGACTGGACTCACTCAGGGATCAGACTGGAGTCACTATGGGATCAGACTGGA
The DNA here is from genome assembly GCA_026770705.1 of Isurus oxyrinchus. Lineage (NCBI taxonomy): Eukaryota > Metazoa > Chordata > Chondrichthyes > Lamniformes > Lamnidae > Isurus > Isurus oxyrinchus. The sequence goes on from JANJGN010000018.1 coordinate 115,732,386, forward strand.
ATCAATCTGGGATCAGACTGGAATCAATCTGGGATCAGGCTGGAATCACTAAGGGATCAGACTAGAATCACTCTGGGATCAGACTGGAGTCACTCTGGGATCTGACTGGAATCACTCTGGGATCAGACTGGAATCAACCTGGGATCAGACTGGAGTCACTATGGGATCAGACTGGAATCACTCTGGGATCAGATTGGAGTCACTATGGGATCAGACTGGAATCACTCTGGGATCAGACTGGAATCACTCTGGGATCAGATTGGAGTCACTCTGGGATCAGACTGGAGTCACTGTGGGATCAGACTGGAATCACTCTGGGATCAGATTGGAGTCACTATGGGATCAGACTGGAATCACTCTGGGATCAGATTTGAGTCACTATGGGATCAAGCTGCTGTCACTAAGGGATCGGACTGGAATCAATCTGGGATCAGACTGGATTCACTGTGGGATCAGACTGGAGTCACTATGGGATCAGACTGGAATCACTCTGGGATCAGACTGGAGTCACTCTGGGATCAGACTGGAATCACTCTGGATTAGGCTGGAATCACTATGGGATCTGACTGGAGTCACTCTGGGATCAGACTGGTGTCACTCTGGGATCAGACTGGAATCACTCAGGGATCAGACTGGAAACAATCTGGGACGGACTGGAGCCACTATGGGATCAGACTGGAATCAATCTGGCATCAGACTGGAATCAATCTTGTATCAGACTGGAGTCACTCTTGGACCAGACTGAAATCACTGTGGGATCAGACTGGAGTCACTCTGGGATCAGACTGGAATCACTCTGGGATCAGACTGGAATGAATCTGGGATCAGACAGTCATCACTCTGGGATCAGACAGGAATCACTCTGGGATTAGACTGGAATCAGTCTGGGATCAGACTGGAATCACTCTGGGATCAGACTGGAATCAATCTGGGATCAGACTGGAATCACTCTGGGATCAGACTGGAATCACTCTGGGATCAGACTGGAATGAATCTGGGATCAGACAGGAATCACTCTGGGATGAGACTGGAATCACTCTGGGATCAGACTGGAATCACTCTGGGATCAGACTGGAATGAATCTGGGATCAGACTGGAGGCACTATGGGATCAGACTGGAATCACTCTGGGCTTCAGACTGGAATCACTCAGGGATCAGATTGGAATCACTATGGGATCAGGCTGCTGTCACTATGGGATCGGACTGGAATCAATCTGGGATCAGACTGGAATCACTGTGGGAACAGACTGGAGGCACTATGGGATCAGACTGGAATCACTCTTGGATCAGACTGGAATCACTCTGGGATCAGACTGGAATCAATCTGGCATCAGGCTGGAATCACTATGGGATCAGACTGGAATCACTCAGGGATCAGACTGGAATCACTCTGGGATCAGACTGGAGTCAATCTGGGATCAGACTGGAGTCACGATGGGATCAGATTGGAGTCACTATGGGATCAGATTGGAGTCACTCTGGGATCAGACTGGAATCACTATGGGATAAGACTGAAATCACGCTGGGATCAGACTGGAATCAATCTGGCATCAGGCTGGAATCACTATGGGATCAGACTGGAATCACTCAGGGATCAGACTGGAATCACTCTGGGATCAGACTGGAGTCAATCTGGGATCAGACTGGAGTCACGATGGGATCAGATTGGAGTCACTATGGGATCAGATTGGAGTCACTATGGGATCAGACTGGAATCACTCTGGGATCAGACTGGAGTCACTCTGGGATCAGACTGGAATGAATCTGGGATCAGACTGGAGTCACTATGGGATCAGACTGGAATCACTCTGGGATCAGACTGGAATCACTGTGGGATCAGACTGGAGGCACTATGGGATCAGACTGGAATCACTCTGGGATCAGACTGGAATCACTCTGGGATCAGATTGGAGTCACTATGGGATCAGGCTGCTGTCACTAGGGGATCGCACTGGAATCAATCTGGGATCAGACTGGAATCACTGTGGGATCAGACTGGAATCACTCTGGGATCAGACTGGAATCACTCTGGGATCAGGCTGGAATCACTATGGGATCAGACTAGAATCACTCAGGGATCAGCCTGGAGTCACTCTGGGATCAGACTGGAATCACTCTGGGATCAGACTGGAGTCAATCTGGCATCAGACTGGAGTCACTATGGGATCAGATTGGAGTCACTATGGGATCAGATTGGAGTCACTATGGGATCAGACTGGTGTCACTATGGGATCAGACTGGAATCACTATGGGATCAGACTGGAGTCACTATGGGATCAGATTGGAGTCACTCTGGGATCAGACTGGAGTCACTATGGGATCAGACTGGAGTCACTCTGGGATCAGACTGGAGTCACTATGGGATCAGAGTGGAGTCACTATGGGATCAGATTGATTTCACTCTGGGAACAGACTGGAGTCAATATGGGATCAGACTGTAGTCACTCTGGGATCAGACTGGAGTCACTATGGGATCAGAGTGGAGTCACTCTGGGATCAGACTGGAATCACTCTGGGATCAGACTGGAATCACTCTGGAATCAGACTGGACTCACTGTGGGATCAGACTGGAATCCCTCTGGGATCACACGGGAATCACTCTGGAATCAGACTGGAGTCACTCTTGAATAAGAATGGAATCACTCTGGGATCAGACTGGAGTCACTCTGGGATCAGACTGGAATCCCTATGGGATCAGACTGGAATCACTCTGCAATCAGAAGGGAATCACTTTGGGGTCAGACTAGAATCTCTCTTGCATCAGACTGGAATCACTATGGGATCAGACAGGAATGAATCTGGGATCAGACAGGAATCCCTCTGGGATCAGACTGGAATCACTCTGGAATGAGAATGGAATCACTCTGGGATCAGACTGGAATCACTCTGGAATCAGACTGGAATCACTCTGGGATCAGACTGGAATCACTCTGGAATCAGACTGAAATCACACTGGGATCAGACTGGAATCACTCTGGGATGAGACTGGAATCACACTGGGATCAGACTGGAATCAATCTGGGATCAGATTGGAATCAGTCTGGGATCAGACTGGAATCACTCTGGGATCAGACTGGAATGAATCTGGGATCAGACTGGAATGAATCTGGGATCAGACTGGAATCACTCTGGGATCAGACTGGAATCACTCTGGGATCAGACTGGAATCACACTGAGATCAGACTGGCATCACTCTGGGATCACATTGGAATCACTCTGGGATCAGACTGGAATCACTCTGGGATCAGACTGGAATGAATCTGGGATCAGACTGGAATCACTGTGGGATCAGAGTGGAATCACTCTGGGATCAGACTGGAATCACTCTGGAATGAGACTGGAATCACTCTGGGATCAGACTGGAATCACTCTGGGATCAGACTGGAATGAATCTGCGATCAGACTGGAATCACTCAGGGATCAGACTGGAATCACTCTGGGATGAGACTGGAATCACTCTGGGATCAGATTGGAATCACTCTGGGATCAGACCGGAATCACTCTTGGATTAGGCTGGAATCACTCTGGGATCAGACTGGACTTACTCAGGGATCAGACTGGAGTCACTATGGGATCAGACTGGAATCAATCTGGGATCAGACTGGAATCAATCTGGGATCAGGCTGGAATCACTAAGGGATCAGACTAGAATCACTCTGGGATCAGACTGGAGTCACTCTGGGATCTGACTGGAATCACTCTGGGATCAGACTGGAATCAACCTGGGATCAGACTGGAGTCACTATGGGATCAGACTGGAATCACTCTGGGATCAGATTGGAGTCACTATGGGATCAGACTGGAATCACTCTGGGATCAGACTGGAATCACTCTGGGATCAGATTGGAGTCACTCTGGGATCAGACTGGAGTCACTGTGGGATCAGACTGGAATCACTCTGGGATCAGATTTGAGTCACTATGGGATCAGGCTGCTGTCACTATGGGATCGGACTCGAATCAATCTGGGATCAGACTGGAATCACTGTGGGATCAGACTGGAGTCACTATGGGATCAGACTGGAATCACTCTGGGATCAGACTGGAGTCACTCTGGGATCAGACTGGAATCACTCTGGATTAGGCTGGAATCACTATGGGATCAGACTGGAGTCACTCTGGGATCAGACTGGTGTCACTCTGGGATCAGACTGGAATCACTCAGGGATCAGACTGGAAACAATCTGGGACGGACTGGAGCCACTATGGGATCAGACTGGAATCAATCTGGCATCAGACTGGAATCAATCTTGTATCAGACTGGAGTCACTCTTGGACCAGACTGGAATCACTGTGGGATCAGACTGGAGTCACTCTGGGATCAGACTGGAATCACTCTGGGATCAGACTGGAATGAATCTGGGATCAGACAGGAATCACTCTGGGATCAGACAGGAATCACTCTGGGATTAGACTGGAATCAGTCTGGGATCAGACTGGAATCACTCTGGGATCAGACTGGAATCAATCTGGGATCAGACTGGAATCACTGTGGGATCAGACTGGAGTCACTATGGGATCAGACTGGAATCACTCTGGGATCAGACTGGAGTCACTCTGGGATCAGACTGGAATCACTCTGGATTAGGCTGGAATCACTATGGGATCAGACTGGAGTCACTCTGGGATCAGACTGGTGTCACTCTGGGATCAGACTGGAATCACTCAGGGATCAGACTGGAAACAATCTGGGACGGACTGGAGCCACTATGGGATCAGACTGGAATCAATCTGGCATCAGACTGGAATCAATCTTGTATCAGACTGGAGTCACTCTTGGACCAGACTGAAATCACTGTGGGATCAGACTGGAGTCACTCTGGGATCAGACTGGAATCACTCTGGGATCAGACTGGAATGAATCTGGGATCAGACAGTCATCACTCTGGGATCAGACAGGAATCACTCTGGGATTAGACTGGAATCAGTCTGGGATCAGACTGGAATCACTCTGGGATCAGACTGGAATCAATCTGGGATCAGACTGGAATCACTCTGGGATCAGACTGGAATCACTCTGGGATCAGACTGGAATGAATCTGGGATCAGACAGGAATCACTCTGGGATGAGACTGGAATCACTCTGGGATCAGACTGGAATCACTCTGGGATCAGACTGGAATGAATCTGGGATCAGACTGGAGGCACTATGGGATCAGACTGGAATCACTCTGGGCTTCAGACTGGAATCACTCAGGGATCAGATTGGAGTCACTATGGGATCAGGCTGCTGTCACTATGGGATCGGACTGTAATCAATCTGGGATCAGACTGGAATCACTGTGGGAACAGACTGGAGGCACTATGGGATCAGACTAGAATCACTCTGGGATCAGACTGGAATCAATCTGGCATCAGGCTGGAATCACTATGGGATCAGACTGGAATCACTCAGGGATCAGACTGGAATCACTCTGGGATCAGACTGGAGTCAATCTGGGATCAGACTGGAGTCACGATGGGATCAGATTGGAGTCACTATGGGATCAGATTGGAGTCACTCTGGGATCAGACTGGAATCACTATGGGATAAGACTGAAATCACGCTGGGATCAGACTGGAATCAATCTGGCATCAGGCTGGAATCACTATGGGATCAGACTGGAATCACTCAGGGATCAGACTGGAATCACTCTGGGATCAGACTGGAGTCAATCTGGGATCAGACTGGAGTCACGATGGGATCAGATTGGAGTCACTATGGGATCAGATTGGAGTCACTATGGGATCAGACTGGAATCACTCTGGGATCAGACTGGAATCAATCTGGGATCAGACTGGAATCACTCTGGGATCAGACTGGAATCACTCTGGGATCAGACTGGAATGAATCTGGGATCAGACAGGAATCACTCTGGGATGAGACTGGAATCACTCTGGGATCAGACTGGAATCACTCTGGGATCAGACTGGAATGAATCTGGGATCAGACTGGAGGCACTATGGGATCAGACTGGAATCACTCTGGGCTTCAGACTGGAATCACTCAGGGATCAGATTGCTGTCACTATGGGATCAGGCTGCTGTCACTATGGGATCGGACTGGAATCAATCTGGGATCAGACTGGAATCACTGTGGGAACAGACTGGAGGCACTATGGGATCAGACTAGAATCACTCTGGGATCAGACTGGAATCAATCTGGCATCAGGCTGGAATCACTATGGGATCAGACTGGAATCACTCAGGGATCAGACTGGAATCACTCTGGGATCAGACTGGAGTCAATCTGGGATCAGACTGGAGTCACGATGGGATCAGATTGGAGTCACTATGGGATCAGATTGGAGTCACTCTGGGATCAGACTGGAATCACTATGGGATAAGACTGAAATCACGCTGGGATCAGACTGGAATCAATCTGGCATCAGGCTGGAATCACTATGGGATCAGACTGGAATCACTCAGGGATCAGACTGGAATCACTCTGGGATCAGACTGGAGTCAATCTGGGATCAGACTGGAGTCACGATGGGATCAGATTGGAGTCACTATGGGATCAGATTGGAGTCACTATGGGATCAGACTGGAATCACTCTGGGATCAGACTGGAGTCACTCTGGGATCAGACTGGAATGAATCTGGGATCAGACTGGAGTCACTATGGGATCAGACTGGAATCACTCTGGGATCAGACTGGAATCACTCTGAAATCAGACTGGAATCACACTGGGATCAGACTGGAATCACTCTGGGATCAGACTGGAATCACTCTGGGATCAGACTGGAATCAATCTGGGATCAGATTGGAATCAGTCTGGGATCAGACTGGAATCACTCTGGGATCAGACTGGAATGAATCTGGGATCAGACTGGAATGAATCTGGGATCAGACTGGAATCACTCTGGGATCAGACTGGAATCACTCTGGGATCAGACTGGAATCACTCTGGATTCAGACTGGAATCACTCTGGGATCAGACTGGAATCACTCTGGTATCACATTGGGATCAGACTGGAATCACTCTGGGATGAGACTGGAATCACTCTGGGATCAGACTGGAATCAATCTGGGATCAGATTGGAATCACTCTGGGATCAGACTGGAATCACTCTGGGATCAGACTGGAATGAATCTGGGATCAGACTGGAATGAATCTGTGATCAGACTGGAATCACTGTGGGATCAGACTGGAATCACTCAGGGATGAGACTGGAATCACTCTGGGATCAGATTGGAATCACTCTGGGATCAGACTGGAATGAATCTGGCATCAGACTGGAATCACTGTGGGATGAGACTGGAGTCACTATGGGATCAGACTGGAATCACTCTGGGATCAGATTGGAATCACTCTGGGATCAGACTGGAGTCACTATGGGGTCAGACTGGAGTCACTAGGGGATCAGAGTGGAGACACTCTGGGATCAGACTGGAATCACTCTGGGATCAGACTGGAATCACTCTGGAATCAGAATGGAATCACTCTGGGATCAGACTGGAATCACTCTGGAATCAGACTGGAATCACTCTGGGATCAGACTGGAATCACTCTGGTATCACATTGGGATCAGACTGGAATCACTCTGGGATCAGACTGGAATCACTCTGGGATCAGACTGGAATCAATCTGGGATCAGATTGGAATCACTCTGGGATCAGACTGGAATGAATCTGGGATCAGACTGGAATGAATCTGTGATCAGACTGGAATCACTGTGGGATCAGACTGGAATCACTCAGGGATGAGACTGGAATCACTCTGGGATCAGACTGGAATGAATCTGGCATCAGACTGGAATCACTGTGGGATGAGACTGGAGTCACTATGGGATCAGACTGGAATCACTCTGGGATCAGATTGGAATCACTCTGGGCTCAGACTGGAGTCACTATGGGGTCAGACTGGAGTCACTAGGGGATCAGAGTGGAGACACTCTGGGATCAGACTGGAATCACTCTGGGATCAGACTGGAATCACTCTGGAATCAGACGGGAGTCACTATGGGATCAGACTGGAATCCCTCTGGGATCAGACTAGAATCCTCTGGAATCAGACTGGAGTCACTCTTGAATAAGAATGGAATCACTCTGGGATCAGACTGGAGTCACGATGGGATCAGACTGGAATCCCTCTGGAATCAGACTGGAATCACTCTGCAATATGAAAGGAATCACTTTGGGGTCAGACTGGAATCCCTCTGGGATCAGACTGGAATCACTCTGGGATCAGACAGGCTTGAATCTGGGATCAGACAGGAATCCCTCTGGGATCAGACTGGAATCACTCTGGAATCAGAATGGAATCACTCTGGGATCAGACTGAAATCACTCTGGAATCAGACTGGAATCACTATGGGATCAGACTGGAATCACTCTGGAATCAGACTGGAATCACTCTGGGATCAGACTGGAATCACTCTGGGATCAGACTGGAATCACTCTTGGATCAGGCTGAAATCACTATGGGATTGAACTAGAATCACTCAGGGATCAGACTGGAGTCACTCTGGGATCAGACCGGAATCACTCTGGGATTAGACTGGAATCACTCTGGGATCAGACTGGACTCACTCAGGGATCAGACTGGAGTCACTATGGGATCAGACTGGAATCAATCTGGGATCAGACTGGAATCAATCTGGGATCAGGCTGGAATCACTAAGGGATCAGACTAGAATCACTCTGGGATCAGACTGGAGTCACTCTGGGATCTGACTGGAATCACTCTGGGATCAGACTGGAATCAACCTGGGATCAGACTGGAGTCACTATGGGATCAGACTGGAATCACTCTGGGATCAGATTGGAGTCACTATGGGATCAGACTGGAATCACTCTGGGATCAGACTGGAATCACTCTGGGATCAGATTGGAGTCACTCTGGGATCAGACTGGAGTCACTGTGGGATCAGACTGGAATCACTCTGGGATCAGATTGGAGTCACTATGGGATCAGACTGGAATCACTCTGGGATCAGATTTGAGTCACTATGGGATCAAGCTGCTGTCACTAAGGGATCGGACTGGAATCAATCTGGGATCAGACTGGATTCACTGTGGGATCAGACTGGAGTCACTATGGGATCAGACTGGAATCACTCTGGGATCAGACTGGAGTCACTCTGGGATCAGACTGGAATCACTCTGGATTAGGCTGGAATCACTATGGGATCTGACTGGAGTCACTCTGGGATCAGACTGGTGTCACTCTGGGATCAGACTGGAATCACTCAGGGATCAGACTGGAAACAATCTGGGACGGACTGGAGCCACTATGGGATCAGACTGGAATCAATCTGGCATCAGACTGGAATCAATCTTGTATCAGACTGGAGTCACTCTTGGACCAGACTGAAATCACTGTGGGATCAGACTGGAGTCACTCTGGGATCAGACTGGAATCACTCTGGGATCAGACTGGAATGAATCTGGGATCAGACAGTCATCACTCTGGGATCAGACAGGAATCACTCTGGGATTAGACTGGAATCAGTCTGGGATCAGACTGGAATCACTCTGGGATCAGACTGGAATCAATCTGGGATCAGACTGGAATCACTCTGGGATCAGACTGGAATCACTCTGGGATCAGACTGGAATGAATCTGGGATCAGACAGGAATCACTCTGGGATGAGACTGGAATCACTCTGGGATCAGACTGGAATCACTCTGGGATCAGACTGGAATGAATCTGGGATCAGACTGGAGGCACTATGGGATCAGACTGGAATCACTCTGGGCTTCAGACTGGAATCACTCAGGGATCAGATTGGAATCACTATGGGATCAGGCTGCTGTCACTATGGGATCGGACTGGAATCAATCTGGGATCAGACTGGAATCACTGTGGGAACAGACTGGAGGCACTATGGGATCAGACTGGAATCACTCTTGGATCAGACTGGAATCACTCTGGGATCAGACTGGAATCAATCTGGCATCAGGCTGGAATCACTATGGGATCAGACTGGAATCACTCAGGGATCAGACTGGAATCACTCTGGGATCAGACTGGAGTCAATCTGGGATCAGACTGGAGTCACGATGGGATCAGATTGGAGTCACTATGGGATCAGATTGGAGTCACTCTGGGATCAGACTGGAATCACTATGGGATAAGACTGAAATCACGCTGGGATCAGACTGGAATCAATCTGGCATCAGGCTGGAATCACTATGGGATCAGACTGGAATCACTCAGGGATCAGACTGGAATCACTCTGGGATCAGACTGGAGTCAATCTGGGATCAGACTGGAGTCACGATGGGATCAGATTGGAGTCACTATGGGATCAGATTGGAGTCACTATGGGATCAGACTGGAATCACTCTGGGATCAGACTGGAGTCACTCTGGGATCAGACTGGAATGAATCTGGGATCAGACTGGAGTCACTATGGGATCAGACTGGAATCACTCTGGGATCAGACTGGAATCACTGTGGGATCAGACTGGAGGCACTATGGGATCAGACTGGAATCACTCTGGGATCAGACTGGAATCACTCTGGGATCAGATTGGAGTCACTATGGGATCAGGCTGCTGTCACTAGGGGATCGCACTGGAATCAATCTGGGATCAGACTGGAATCACTGTGGGATCAGACTGGAATCACTCTGGGATCAGACTGGAATCACTCTGGGATCAGGCTGGAATCACTATGGGATCAGACTAGAATCACTCAGGGATCAGCCTGGAGTCACTCTGGGATCAGACTGGAATCACTCTGGGATCAGACTGGAGTCAATCTGGCATCAGACTGGAGTCACTATGGGATCAGATTGGAGTCACTATGGGATCAGATTGGAGTCACTATGGGATCAGACTGGTGTCACTATGGGATCAGACTGGAATCACTATGGGATCAGACTGGAGTCACTATGGGATCAGATTGGAGTCACTCTGGGATCAGACTGGAGTCACTATGGGATCAGACTGGAGTCACTCTGGGATCAGACTGGAGTCACTATGGGATCAGAGTGGAGTCACTATGGGATCAGATTGATTTCACTCTGGGAACAGACTGGAGTCAATATGGGATCAGACTGTAGTCACTCTGGGATCAGACTGGAGTCACTATTGGATCAGAGTGGAGTCACTCTGGGATCAGACTGGAATCACTCTGGGATCAGACTGGAATCACTCTGGAATCAGACTGGACTCACTGTGGGATCAGACTGGAATCCCTCTGGGATCACACGGGAATCACTCTGGAATCAGACTGGAGTCACTCTTGAATAAGAATGGAATCACTCTGGGATCAGACTGGAGTCACTCTGGGATCAGACTGGAATCCCTATGGGATCAGACTGGAATCACTCTGCAATCAGAAGGGAATCACTTTGGGGTCAGACTAGAATCTCTCTTGCATCAGACTGGAATCACTATGGGATCAGACAGGAATGAATCTGGGATCAGACAGGAATCCCTCTGGGATCAGACTGGAATCACTCTGGAATGAGAATGGAATCACTCTGGGATCAGACTGGAATCACTCTGGAATCAGACTGGAATCACTCTGGGATCAGACTGGAATCACTCTGGAATCAGACTGAAATCACACTGGGATCAGACTGGAATCACTCTGGGATGAGACTGGAATCACACTGGGATCAGACTGGAATCAATCTGGGATCAGATTGGAATCAGTCTGGGATCAGACTGGAATCACTCTGGGATCAGACTGGAATGAATCTGGGATCAGACTGGAATGAATCTGGGATCAGACTGGAATCACTCTGGGATCAGACTGGAATCACTCTGGGATCAGACTGGAATCACACTGAGATCAGACTGGCATCACTCTGGGATCACATTGGAATCACTCTGGGATCAGACTGGAATCACTCTGGGATCAGACTGGAATGAATCTGGGATCAGACTGGAATCACTGTGGGATCAGAGTGGAATCACTCTGGGATCAGACTGGAATCACTCTGGAATGAGACTGGAATCACTCTGGGATCAGACTGGAATCACTCTGGGATCAGACTGGAATGAATCTGCGATCAGACTGGAATCACTCAGGGATCAGACTGGAATCACTCTGGGATGAGACTGGAATCACTCTGGGATCAGATTGGAATCACTCTGGGATCAGACCGGAATCACTCTTGGATTAGGCTGGAATCACTCTGGGATCAGACTGGACTTACTCAGGGATCAGACTGGAGTCACTATGGGATCAGACTGGAATCAATCTGGGATCAGACTGGAATCAATCTGGGATCAGGCTGGAATCACTAAGGGATCAGACTAGAATCACTCTGGGATCAGACTGGAGTCACTCTGGGATCTGACTGGAATCACTCTGGGATCAGACTGGAATCAACCTGGGATCAGACTGGAGTCACTATGGGATCAGACTGGAATCACTCTGGGATCAGATTGGAGTCACTATGGGATCAGACTGGAATCACTCTGGGATCAGACTGGAATCACTCTGGGATCAGATTGGAGTCACTCTGGGATCAGACTGGAGTCACTGTGGGATCAGACTGGAATCACTCTGGGATCAGATTTGAGTCACTATGGGATCAGGCTGCTGTCACTATGGGATCGGACTCGAATCAATCTGGGATCAGACTGGAATCACTGTGGGATCAGACTGGAGTCACTATGGGATCAGACTGGAATCACTCTGGGATCAGACTGGAGTCACTCTGGGATCAGACTGGAATCACTCTGGATTAGGCTGGAATCACTATGGGATCAGACTGGAGTCACTCTGGGATCAGACTGGTGTCACTCTGGGATCAGACTGGAATCACTCAGGGATCAGACTGGAAACAATCTGGGACGGACTGGAGCCACTATGGGATCAGACTGGAATCAATCTGGCATCAGACTGGAATCAATCTTGTATCAGACTGGAGTCACTCTTGGACCAGACTGGAATCACTGTGGGATCAGACTGGAGTCACTCTGGGATCAGACTGGAATCACTCTGGGATCAGACTGGAATGAATCTGGGATCAGACAGGAATCACTCTGGGATCAGACAGGAATCACTCTGGGATTAGACTGGAATCAGTCTGGGATCAGACTGGAATCACTCTGGGATCAGACTGGAATCAATCTGGGATCAGACTGGAATCACTGTGGGATCAGACTGGAGTCACTATGGGATCAGACTGGAATCACTCTGGGATCAGACTGGAGTCACTCTGGGATCAGACTGGAATCACTCTGGATTAGGCTGGAATCACTATGGGATCAGACTGGAGTCACTCTGGGATCAGACTGGTGTCACTCTGGGATCAGACTGGAATCACTCAGGGATCAGACTGGAAACAATCTGGGACGGACTGGAGCCACTATGGGATCAGACTGGAATCAATCTGGCATCAGACTGGAATCAATCTTGTATCAGACTGGAGTCACTCTTGGACCAGACTGAAATCACTGTGGGATCAGACTGGAGTCACTCTGGGATCAGACTGGAATCACTCTGGGATCAGACTGGAATGAATCTGGGATCAGACAGTCATCACTCTGGGATCAGACAGGAATCACTCTGGGATTAGACTGGAATCAGTCTGGGATCAGACTGGAATCACTCTGGGATCAGACTGGAATCAATCTGGGATCAGACTGGAATCACTCTGGGATCAGACTGGAATCACTCTGGGATCAGACTGGAATGAATCTGGGATCAGACAGGAATCACTCTGGGATGAGACTGGAATCACTCTGGGATCAGACTGGAATCACTCTGGGATCAGACTGGAATGAATCTGGGATCAGACTGGAGGCACTATGGGATCAGACTGGAATCACTCTGGGCTTCAGACTGGAATCACTCAGGGATCAGATTGGAGTCACTATGGGATCAGGCTGCTGTCACTATGGGATCGGACTGGAATCAATCTGGGATCAGACTGGAATCACTGTGGGAACAGACTGGAGGCACTATGGGATCAGACTAGAATCACTCTGGGATCAGACTGGAATCAATCTGGCATCAGGCTGGAATCACTATGGGATCAGACTGGAATCACTCAGGGATCAGACTGGAATCACTCTGGGATCAGACTGGAGTCAATCTGGGATCAGACTGGAGTCACGATGGGATCAGATTGGAGTCACTATGGGATCAGATTGGAGTCACTCTGGGATCAGACTGGAATCACTATGGGATAAGACTGAAATCACGCTGGGATCAGACTGGAATCAATCTGGCATCAGGCTGGAATCACTATGGGATCAGACTGGAATCACTCAGGGATCAGACTGGAATCACTCTGGGATCAGACTGGAGTCAATCTGGGATCAGACTGGAGTCACGATGGGATCAGATTGGAGTCACTATGGGATCAGATTGGAGTCACTATGGGATCAGACTGGAATCACTCTGGGATCAGACTGGAATCAATCTGGGATCAGACTGGAATCACTCTGGGATCAGACTGGAATCACTCTGGGATCAGACTGGAATGAATCTGGGATCAGACAGGAATCACTCTGGGATGAGACTGGAATCACTCTGGGATCAGACTGGAATCACTCTGGGATCAGACTGGAATGAATCTGGGATCAGACTGGAGGCACTATGGGATCAGACTGGAATCACTCTGGGCTTCAGACTGGAATCACTCAGGGATCAGATTGCTGTCACTATGGGATCAGGCTGCTGTCACTATGGGATCGGACTGGAATCAATCTGGGATCAGACTGGAATCACTGTGGGAACAGACTGGAGGCACTATGGGATCAGACTAGAATCACTCTGGGATCAGACTGGAATCAATCTGGCATCAGGCTGGAATCACTATGGGATCAGACTGGAATCACTCAGGGATCAGACTGGAATCACTCTGGGATCAGACTGGAGTCAATCTGGGATCAGACTGGAGTCACGATGGGATCAGATTGGAGTCACTATGGGATCAGATTGGAGTCACTCTGGGATCAGACTGGAATCACTATGGGATAAGACTGAAATCACGCTGGGATCAGACTGGAATCAATCTGGCATCAGGCTGGAATCACTATGGGATCAGACTGGAATCACTCAGGGATCAGACTGGAATCACTCTGGGATCAGACTGGAGTCAATCTGGGATCAGACTGGAGTCACGATGGGATCAGATTGGAGTCACTATGGGATCAGATTGGAGTCACTATGGGATCAGACTGGAATCACTCTGGGATCAGACTGGAGTCACTCTGGGATCAGACTGGAATGAATCTGGGATCAGACTGGAGTCACTATGGGATCAGACTGGAATCACTCTGGGATCAGACTGGAATCACTGTGGGATCAGACTGGAGGCACTATGGGATCAGACTGGAATCACTCTGGGATCAGACTGGAATCACTCTGGGATCAGATTGGAGTCACTATGGGATCAGGCTGCTGTCACTAGGGGATCGCACTGGAATCAATCTGGGATCAGACTGGAATCACTGTGGGATCAGACTGGAATCACTCTGGGATCAGACTGGAATCACTCTGGGATCAGGCTGGAATCACTATGGGATCAGACTAGAATCACTCAGGGATCAGCCTGGAGTCACTCTGGGATCAGACTGGAATCACTCTGGGATCAGACTGGAGTCAATCTGGCATCAGACTGGAGTCACTATGGGATCAGATTGGAGTCACTATGGGATCAGATTGGAGTCACTATGGGATCAGACTGGTGTCACTATGGGATCAGACTGGAATCACTATGGGATCAGACTGGAGTCACTATGGGATCAGATTGGAGTCACTCTGGGATCAGACTGGAGTCACTATGGGATCAGACTGGAGTCACTCTGGGATCAGACTGGAGTCACTATGGGATCAGAGTGGAGTCACTATGGGATCAGATTGATTTCACTCTGGGAACAGACTGGAGTCAATATGGGATCAGACTGTAGTCACTCTGGGATCAGACTGGAGTCACTATGGGATCAGAGTGGAGTCACTCTGGGATCAGACTGGAATCACTCTGGGATCAGACTGGAATCACTCTGGAATCAGACTGGACTCACTGTGGGATCAGACTGGAATCCCTCTGGGATCACACGGGAATCACTCTGGAATCAGACTGGAGTCACTCTTGAATAAGAATGGAATCACTCTGGGATCAGACTGGAGTCACTCTGGGATCAGACTGGAATCCCTATGGGATCAGACTGGAATCACTCTGCAATCAGAAGGGAATCACTTTGGGGTCAGACTAGAATCTCTCTTGCATCAGACTGGAATCACTATGGGATCAGACAGGAATGAATCTGGGATCAGACAGGAATCCCTCTGGGATCAGACTGGAATCACTCTGGAATGAGAATGGAATCACTCTGGGATCAGACTGGAATCACTCTGGAATCAGACTGGAATCACTCTGGGATCAGACTGGAATCACTCTGGAATCAGACTGAAATCACACTGGGATCAGACTGGAATCACTCTGGGATGAGACTGGAATCACACTGGGATCAGACTGGAATCAATCTGGGATCAGATTGGAATCAGTCTGGGATCAGACTGGAATCACTCTGGGATCAGACTGGAATGAATCTGGGATCAGACTGGAATGAATCTGGGATCAGACTGGAATCACTCTGGGATCAGACTGGAATCACTCTGGGATCAGACTGGAATCACACTGAGATCAGACTGGCATCACTCTGGGATCACATTGGAATCACTCTGGGATCAGACTGGAATCACTCTGGGATCAGACTGGAATGAATCTGGGATCAGACTGGAATCACTGTGGGATCAGAGTGGAATCACTCTGGGATCAGACTGGAATCACTCTGGAATGAGACTGGAATCACTCTGGGATCAGACTGGAATCACTCTGGGATCAGACTGGAATGAATCTGCGATCAGACTGGAATCACTCAGGGATCAGACTGGAATCACTCTGGGATGAGACTGGAATCACTCTGGGATCAGATTGGAATCACTCTGGGATCAGACCGGAATCACTCTTGGATTAGGCTGGAATCACTCTGGGATCAGACTGGACTTACTCAGGGATCAGACTGGAGTCACTATGGGATCAGACTGGAATCAATCTGGGATCAGACTGGAATCAATCTGGGATCAGGCTGGAATCACTAAGGGATCAGACTAGAATCACTCTGGGATCAGACTGGAGTCACTCTGGGATCTGACTGGAATCACTCTGGGATCAGACTGGAATCAACCTGGGATCAGACTGGAGTCACTATGGGATCAGACTGGAATCACTCTGGGATCAGATTGGAGTCACTATGGGATCAGACTGGAATCACTCTGGGATCAGACTGGAATCACTCTGGGATCAGATTGGAGTCACTCTGGGATCAGACTGGAGTCACTGTGGGATCAGACTGGAATCACTCTGGGATCAGATTTGAGTCACTATGGGATCAGGCTGCTGTCACTATGGGATCGGACTCGAATCAATCTGGGATCAGACTGGAATCACTGTGGGATCAGACTGGAGTCACTATGGGATCAGACTGGAATCACTCTGGGATCAGACTGGAGTCACTCTGGGATCAGACTGGAATCACTCTGGATTAGGCTGGAATCACTATGGGATCAGACTGGAGTCACTCTGGGATCAGACTGGTGTCACTCTGGGATCAGACTGGAATCACTCAGGGATCAGACTGGAAACAATCTGGGACGGACTGGAGCCACTATGGGATCAGACTGGAATCAATCTGGCATCAGACTGGAATCAATCTTGTATCAGACTGGAGTCACTCTTGGACCAGACTGGAATCACTGTGGGATCAGACTGGAGTCACTCTGGGATCAGACTGGAATCACTCTGGGATCAGACTGGAATGAATCTGGGATCAGACAGGAATCACTCTGGGATCAGACAGGAATCACTCTGGGATTAGACTGGAATCAGTCTGGGATCAGACTGGAATCACTCTGGGATCAGACTGGAATCAATCTGGGATCAGACTGGAATCACTGTGGGATCAGACTGGAGTCACTATGGGATCAGACTGGAATCACTCTGGGATCAGACTGGAGTCACTCTGGGATCAGACTGGAATCACTCTGGATTAGGCTGGAATCACTATGGGATCAGACTGGAGTCACTCTGGGATCAGACTGGTGTCACTCTGGGATCAGACTGGAATGAATCTGGGATCAGACTGGAATCACTGTGGGATCAGAGTGGAATCACTCTGGGATCAGACTGGAATCACTCTGGAATGAGACTGGAATCACTCTGGGATCAGACTGGAATCACTCTGGGATCAGACTGGAATGAATCTGCGATCAGACTGGAATCACTCAGGGATCAGACTGGAATCACTCTGGGATGAGACTGGAATCACTCTGGGATCAGATTGGAATCACTCTGGGATCAGACCGGAATCACTCTTGGATTAGGCTGGAATCACTCTGGGATCAGACTGGACTTACTCAGGGATCAGACTGGAGTCACTATGGGATCAGACTGGAATCAATCTGGGATCAGACTGGAATCAATCTGGGATCAGGCTGGAATCACTAAGGGATCAGACTAGAATCACTCTGGGATCAGACTGGAGTCACTCTGGGATCTGACTGGAATTACTCTGGGATCAGACTGGAATCAACCTGGGATCAGACTGGAGTCACTATGGGATCAGACTGGAATCACTCTGGGATCAGATTGGAGTCACTATGGGATCAGACTGGAATCACTCTGGGATCAGACTGGAATCACTCTGGGATCAGATTGGAGTCACTCTGGGATCAGACTGGAGTCACTGTGGGATCAGACTGGAATCACTCTGGGATCAGATTTGAGTCACTATGGGATCAGGCTGCTGTCACTATGGGATCGGACTCGAATCAATCTGGGATCAGACTGGAATCACTGTGGGATCAGACTGGAGTCACTATGGGATCAGACTGGAATCACTCTGGGATCAGACTGGAGTCACTCTGGGATCAGACTGGAATCACTCTGGATTAGGCTGGAATCACTATGGGATCAGACTGGAGTCACTCTGGGATCAGACTGGTGTCACTCTGGGATCAGACTGGAATCACTCAGGGATCAGACTGGAAACAATCTGGGACGGACTGGAGCCACTATGGGATCAGACTGGAATCAATCTGGCATCAGACTGGAATCAATCTTGTATCAGACTGGAGTCACTCTTGGACCAGACTGGAATCACTGTGGGATCAGACTGGAGTCACTCTGGGATCAGACTGGAATCACTCTGGGATCAGACTGGAATGAATCTGGGATCAGACAGGAATCACTCTGGGATCAGACAGGAATCACTCTGGGATTAGACTGGAATCAGTCTGGGATCAGACTGGAATCACTCTGGGATCAGACTGGAATCAATCTGGGATCAGACTGGAATCACTGTGGGATCAGACTGGAGTCACTATGGGATCAGACTGGAATCACTCTGGGATCAGACTGGAGTCACTCTGGGATCAGACTGGAATCACTCTGGATTAGGCTGGAATCACTATGGGATCAGACTGGAGTCACTCTGGGATCAGACTGGTGTCACTCTGGGATCAGACTGGAATCACTCAGGGATCAGACTGGAAACAATCTGGGACGGACTGGAGCCACTATGGGATCAGACTGGAATCAATCTGGCATCAGACTGGAATCAATCTTGTATCAGACTGGAGTCACTCTTGGACCAGACTGAAATCACTGTGGGATCAGACTGGAGTCACTCTGGGATCAGACTGGAATCACTCTGGGATCAGACTGGAATGAATCTGGGATCAGACAGTCATCACTCTGGGATCAGACAGGAATCACTCTGGGATTAGACTGGAATCAGTCTGGGATCAGACTGGAATCACTCTGGGATCAGACTGGAATCAATCTGGGATCAGACTGGAATCACTCTGGGATCAGACTGGAATCACTCTGGGATCAGACTGGAATGAATCTGGGATCAGACAGGAATCACTCTGGGATGAGACTGGAATCACTCTGGGATCAGACTGGAATCACTCTGGGATCAGACTGGAATGAATCTGGGATCAGACTGGAGGCACTATGGGATCAGACTGGAATCACTCTGGGCTTCAGACTGGAATCACTCAGGGATCAGATTGGAGTCACTATGGGATCAGGCTGCTGTCACTATGGGATCGGACTGGAATCAATCTGGGATCAGACTGGAATCACTGTGGGAACAGACTGGAGGCACTATGGGATCAGACTAGAATCACTCTGGGATCAGACTGGAATCAATCTGGCATCAGGCTGGAATCACTATGGGATCAGACTGGAATCACTCAGGGATCAGACTGGAATCACTCTGGGATCAGACTGGAGTCAATCTGGGATCAGACTGGAGTCACGATGGGATCAGATTGGAGTCACTATGGGATCAGATTGGAGTCACTCTGGGATCAGACTGGAATCACTATGGGATAAGACTGAAATCACGCTGGGATCAGACTGGAATCAATCTGGCATCAGGCTGGAATCACTATGGGATCAGACTGGAATCACTCAGGGATCAGACTGGAATCACTCTGGGATCAGACTGGAGTCAATCTGGGATCAGACTGGAGTCACGATGGGATCAGATTGGAGTCACTATGGGATCAGATTGGAGTCACTATGGGATCAGACTGGAATCACTCTGGGATCAGACTGGAATCAATCTGGGATCAGACTGGAATCACTCTGGGATCAGACTGGAATCACTCTGGGATCAGACTGGAATGAATCTGGGATCAGACAGGAATCACTCTGGGATGAGACTGGAATCACTCTGGGATCAGACTGGAATCACTCTGGGATCAGACTGGAATGAATCTGGGATCAGACTGGAGGCACTATGGGATCAGACTGGAATCACTCTGGGCTTCAGACTGGAATCACTCAGGGATCAGATTGCTGTCACTATGGGATCAGGCTGCTGTCACTATGGGATCGGACTGGAATCAATCTGGGATCAGACTGGAATCACTGTGGGAACAGACTGGAGGCACTATGGGATCAGACTAGAATCACTCTGGGATCAGACTGGAATCAATCTGGCATCAGGCTGGAATCACTATGGGATCAGACTGGAATCACTCAGGGATCAGACTGGAATCACTCTGGGATCAGACTGGAGTCAATCTGGGATCAGACTGGAGTCACGATGGGATCAGATTGGAGTCACTATGGGATCAGATTGGAGTCACTCTGGGATCAGACTGGAATCACTATGGGATAAGACTGAAATCACGCTGGGATCAGACTGGAATCAATCTGGCATCAGGCTGGAATCACTATGGGATCAGACTGGAATCACTCAGGGATCAGACTGGAATCACTCTGGGATCAGACTGGAGTCAATCTGGGATCAGACTGGAGTCACGATGGGATCAGATTGGAGTCACTATGGGATCAGATTGGAGTCACTATGGGATCAGACTGGAATCACTCTGGGATCAGACTGGAGTCACTCTGGGATCAGACTGGAATGAATCTGGGATCAGACTGGAGTCACTATGGGATCAGACTGGAATCACTCTGGGATCAGACTGGAATCACTCTGAAATCAGACTGGAATCACACTGGGATCAGACTGGAATCACTCTGGGATCAGACTGGAATCACTCTGGGATCAGACTGGAATCAATCTGGGATCAGATTGGAATCAGTCTGGGATCAGACTGGAATCACTCTGGGATCAGACTGGAATGAATCTGGGATCAGACTGGAATGAATCTGGGATCAGACTGGAATCACTCTGGGATCAGACTGGAATCACTCTGGGATCAGACTGGAATCACACTGAGATCAGACTGGCATCACTCTGGGATCACATTGGAATCACTCAGGGATCAGACTGGAATCACTCTGGGATCAAACTGGAATGAATCTGGGATCAGACTGGAATCACTGTGGGATCAGACTGGAATCACTCTGGGATCAGACTGGAATCACTCTGGAATGAGACTGGAATCACTCTGGGATCAGACTGGAATCACTCTGGGATCATACTGGAATGAATCTGGGTTCAGACTGGAATCACTCTGGGATCAGACTGGAATCACTCTGGGATCAGACTGGAATCACTCTGGGATCAGACTGGAGTCAATCTGGGATCAGACTGGAGTCACGATGGGATCAGATTGGAGTCACTATGGGATCAGATTGGAGTCACTCTGGGATCAGACTGGAATCACTATGGGATAAGACTGAAATCACGCTGGGATCAGACTGGAATCAATCTGGCATCAGGCTGGAATCACTATGGGATCAGACTGGAATCACTCAGGGATCAGACTGGAATCACTCTGGGATCAGACTGGAGTCAATCTGGGATCAGACTGGAGTCACGATGGGATCAGATTGGAGTCACTATGGGACCAGATTGGAGTCACTATGGGATCAGACTGGAATCACTCTGGGATCAGACTGGAGTCACTCTGGAATCAGACTGGAATGAATCTGGGATCAGACTGGAGTCACTATGGGATCAGACTGGAATCACTCTGGGATCAGACTGGAATCACTGTGGGATCAGACTGGAGGCACTATGGGATCAGACTGGAATCACTCTGGGATCAGACTGGAATCACTCTGGGATCAGATTGGAGTCACTATGGGATCAGGCTGCTGTCACTAGGGGATCGCACTGGAATCAATCTGGGATCAGACAGGAATCACTGTGGGATCAGACTGGAATCACTCTGGGATCAGACTGGAATCACTCTGGGATCAGGCTGGAATCACTATGGGATCAGACTAGAATCACTCAGGGATCAGCCTGGAGTCATTCTGGGATCAGATTGGAATCTCTCTGGGATCAGACTGGAGTCAATCTGGCATCAGACTGGAGTCACTATGGGATCAGATTGGAGTCACTATGGGATCAGATTGGAGTCACTATGGGATCAGACTGGTGTCACTATGGGATCAGACTGGAATCACTATGGGATCAGACTGGAGTCACTATGGGATCAGATTGGAGACACTCTGGGATCAGACTGGAGTCACTATGGGATCAGACTGGAGTCACTCTGGGATCAGACTGGAGTCACTATGGGATCAGAGTGGAGTCACTATGGGATCAGATTGGAATCACTCTGGGAACAGACTGGAGTCAATATGGGATCAGACTGTAGTCACTCTGGGATCAGACTGGAGTCACTATGGGGTCAGACTGGAGTCACTAGGGGATCAGAGTGGAGACACTCTGGGATCAGACTGGAATCACTCTGGGATCAGACTGGAATCACTCTGGAATCAGACGGGAGTCACTATGGGATCAGACTGGAATCCCTCTGGGATCAGACTAGAATCCTCTGGAATCAGACTGGAGTCACTCTTGAATAAGAATGGAATCACTCTGGGATCAGACTGGAGTCACTATGGGATCAGACTGGAATCCCTCTGGAATCAGACTGGAATCACTCTGCAATATGAAAGGAATCACTTTGGGGTCAGACTGGAATCCCTCTGGGATCAGACTGGAATCACTCTGGGATCAGACAGGCTTGAATCTGGGATCAGACAGGAATCCCTCTGGGATCAGACTGGAATCACTCTGGAATCAGAATGGAATCACTCTGGGATCAGACTGAAATCACTCTGGAATCAGACTGGAATCACTATGGGATCAGACTGGAATCACTCTGGAATCAGACTGGAATCACTCTGGGATCAGACTGGAATCACTCTGGGATCAGACTGGAATCACTCTTGGATCAGGCTGAAATCACTATGGGATTGAACTAGAATCACTCAGGGATCAGACTGGAGTCACTCTGGGATCAGACCGGAATCACTCTGGGATTAGACTGGAATCACTCTGGGATCAGACTGGACTCACTCAGGGATCAGACTGGAGTCACTATGGGATCAGACTGGAATCAATCTGGGATCAGACTGGAATCAATCTGGGATCAGGCTGGAATCACTAAGGGATCAGACTAGAATCACTCTGGGATCAGACTGGAGTCACTCTGGGATCTGACTGGAATCACTCTGGGATCAGACTGGAATCAACCTGGGATCAGACTGGAGTCACTATGGGATCAGACTGGAATCACTCTGGGATCAGATTGGAGTCACTATGGGATCAGACTGGAATCACTCTGGGATCAGACTGGAATCACTCTGGGATCAGATTGGAGTCACTCTGGGATCAGACTGGAGTCACTGTGGGATCAGACTGGAATCACTCTGGGATCAGATTGGAGTCACTATGGGATCAGACTGGAATCACTCTGGGATCAGATTTGAGTCACTATGGGATCAAGCTGCTGTCACTAAGGGATCGGACTGGAATCAATCTGGGATCAGACTGGATTCACTGTGGGATCAGACTGGAGTCACTATGGGATCAGACTGGAATCACTCTGGGATCAGACTGGAGTCACTCTGGGATCAGACTGGAATCACTCTGGATTAGGCTGGAATCACTATGGGATCTGACTGGAGTCACTCTGGGATCAGACTGGTGTCACTCTGGGATCAGACTGGAATCACTCAGGGATCAGACTGGAAACAATCTGGGACGGACTGGAGCCACTATGGGATCAGACTGGAATCAATCTGGCATCAGACTGGAATCAATCTTGTATCAGACTGGAGTCACTCTTGGACCAGACTGAAATCACTGTGGGATCAGACTGGAGTCACTCTGGGATCAGACTGGAATCACTCTGGGATCAGACTGGAATGAATCTGGGATCAGACAGTCATCACTCTGGGATCAGACAGGAATCACTCTGGGATTAGACTGGAATCAGTCTGGGATCAGACTGGAATCACTCTGGGATCAGACTGGAATCAATCTGGGATCAGACTGGAATCACTCTGGGATCAGACTGGAATCACTCTGGGATCAGACTGGAATGAATCTGGGATCAGACAGGAATCACTCTGGGATGAGACTGGAATCACTCTGGGATCAGACTGGAATCACTCTGGGATCAGACTGGAATGAATCTGGGATCAGACTGGAGGCACTATGGGATCAGACTGGAATCACTCTGGGCTTCAGACTGGAATCACTCAGGGATCAGATTGGAATCACTATGGGATCAGGCTGCTGTCACTATGGGATCGGACTGGAATCAATCTGGGATCAGACTGGAATCACTGTGGGAACAGACTGGAGGCACTATGGGATCAGACTGGAATCACTCTTGGATCAGACTGGAATCACTCTGGGATCAGACTGGAATCAATCTGGCATCAGGCTGGAATCACTATGGGATCAGACTGGAATCACTCAGGGATCAGACTGGAATCACTCTGGGATCAGACTGGAGTCAATCTGGGATCAGACTGGAGTCACGATGGGATCAGATTGGAGTCACTATGGGATCAGATTGGAGTCACTCTGGGATCAGACTGGAATCACTATGGGATAAGACTGAAATCACGCTGGGATCAGACTGGAATCAATCTGGCATCAGGCTGGAATCACTATGGGATCAGACTGGAATCACTCAGGGATCAGACTGGAATCACTCTGGGATCAGACTGGAGTCAATCTGGGATCAGACTGGAGTCACGATGGGATCAGATTGGAGTCACTATGGGATCAGATTGGAGTCACTATGGGATCAGACTGGAATCACTCTGGGATCAGACTGGAGTCACTCTGGGATCAGACTGGAATGAATCTGGGATCAGACTGGAGTCACTATGGGATCAGACTGGAATCACTCTGGGATCAGACTGGAATCACTGTGGGATCAGACTGGAGGCACTATGGGATCAGACTGGAATCACTCTGGGATCAGACTGGAATCACTCTGGGATCAGATTGGAGTCACTATGGGATCAGGCTGCTGTCACTAGGGGATCGCACTGGAATCAATCTGGGATCAGACTGGAATCACTGTGGGATCAGACTGGAATCACTCTGGGATCAGACTGGAATCACTCTGGGATCAGGCTGGAATCACTATGGGATCAGACTAGAATCACTCAGGGATCAGCCTGGAGTCACTCTGGGATCAGACTGGAATCACTCTGGGATCAGACTGGAGTCAATCTGGCATCAGACTGGAGTCACTATGGGATCAGATTGGAGTCACTATGGGATCAGATTGGAGTCACTATGGGATCAGACTGGTGTCACTATGGGATCAGACTGGAATCACTATGGGATCAGACTGGAGTCACTATGGGATCAGATTGGAGTCACTCTGGGATCAGACTGGAGTCACTATGGGATCAGACTGGAGTCACTCTGGGATCAGACTGGAGTCACTATGGGATCAGAGTGGAGTCACTATGGGATCAGATTGATTTCACTCTGGGAACAGACTGGAGTCAATATGGGATCAGACTGTAGTCACTCTGGGATCAGACTGGAGTCACTATTGGATCAGAGTGGAGTCACTCTGGGATCAGACTGGAATCACTCTGGGATCAGACTGGAATCACTCTGGAATCAGACTGGACTCACTGTGGGATCAGACTGGAATCCCTCTGGGATCACACGGGAATCACTCTGGAATCAGACTGGAGTCACTCTTGAATAAGAATGGAATCACTCTGGGATCAGACTGGAGTCACTCTGGGATCAGACTGGAATCCCTATGGGATCAGACTGGAATCACTCTGCAATCAGAAGGGAATCACTTTGGGGTCAGACTAGAATCTCTCTTGCATCAGACTGGAATCACTATGGGATCAGACAGGAATGAATCTGGGATCAGACAGGAATCCCTCTGGGATCAGACTGGAATCACTCTGGAATGAGAATGGAATCACTCTGGGATCAGACTGGAATCACTCTGGAATCAGACTGGAATCACTCTGGGATCAGACTGGAATCACTCTGGAATCAGACTGAAATCACACTGGGATCAGACTGGAATCACTCTGGGATGAGACTGGAATCACACTGGGATCAGACTGGAATCAATCTGGGATCAGATTGGAATCAGTCTGGGATCAGACTGGAATCACTCTGGGATCAGACTGGAATGAATCTGGGATCAGACTGGAATGAATCTGGGATCAGACTGGAATCACTCTGGGATCAGACTGGAATCACACTGAGATCAGACTGGCATCACTCTGGGATCACATTGGAATCACTCTGGGATCAGACTGGAATCACTCTGGGATCAGACTGGAATGAATCTGGGATCAGACTGGAATCACTGTGGGATCAGAGTGGAATCACTCTGGGATCAGACTGGAATCACTCTGGAATGAGACTGGAATCACTCTGGGATCAGACTGGAATCACTCTGGGATCAGACTGGAATGAATCTGCGATCAGACTGGAATCACTCAGGGATCAGACTGGAATCACTCTGGGATGAGACTGGAATCACTCTGGGATCAGATTGGAATCACTCTGGGATCAGACCGGAATCACTCTTGGATTAGGCTGGAATCACTCTGGGATCAGACTGGACTTACTCAGGGATCAGACTGGAGTCACTATGGGATCAGACTGGAATCAATCTGGGATCAGACTGGAATCAATCTGGGATCAGGCTGGAATCACTAAGGGATCAGACTAGAATCACTCTGGGATCAGACTGGAGTCACTCTGGGATCTGACTGGAATCACTCTGGGATCAGACTGGAATCAACCTGGGATCAGACTGGAGTCACTATGGGATCAGACTGGAATCACTCTGGGATCAGATTGGAGTCACTATGGGATCAGACTGGAATCACTCTGGGATCAGACTGGAATCACTCTGGGATCAGATTGGAGTCACTCTGGGATCAGACTGGAGTCACTGTGGGATCAGACTGGAATCACTCTGGGATCAGATTTGAGTCACTATGGGATCAGGCTGCTGTCACTATGGGATCGGACTCGAATCAATCTGGGATCAGACTGGAATCACTGTGGGATCAGACTGGAGTCACTATGGGATCAGACTGGAATCACTCTGGGATCAGACTGGAGTCACTCTGGGATCAGACTGGAATCACTCTGGATTAGGCTGGAATCACTATGGGATCAGACTGGAGTCACTCTGGGATCAGACTGGTGTCACTCTGGGATCAGACTGGAATCACTCAGGGATCAGACTGGAAACAATCTGGGACGGACTGGAGCCACTATGGGATCAGACTGGAATCAATCTGGCATCAGACTGGAATCAATCTTGTATCAGACTGGAGTCACTCTTGGACCAGACTGGAATCACTGTGGGATCAGACTGGAGTCACTCTGGGATCAGACTGGAATCACTCTGGGATCAGACTGGAATGAATCTGGGATCAGACAGGAATCACTCTGGGATCAGACAGGAATCACTCTGGGATTAGACTGGAATCAGTCTGGGATCAGACTGGAATCACTCTGGGATCAGACTGGAATCAATCTGGGATCAGACTGGAATCACTGTGGGATCAGACTGGAGTCACTATGGGATCAGACTGGAATCACTCTGGGATCAGACTGGAGTCACTCTGGGATCAGACTGGAATCACTCTGGATTAGGCTGGAATCACTATGGGATCAGACTGGAGTCACTCTGGGATCAGACTGGTGTCACTCTGGGATCAGACTGGAATCACTCAGGGATCAGACTGGAAACAATCTGGGACGGACTGGAGCCACTATGGGATCAGACTGGAATCAATCTGGCATCAGACTGGAATCAATCTTGTATCAGACTGGAGTCACTCTTGGACCAGACTGAAATCACTGTGGGATCAGACTGGAGTCACTCTGGGATCAGACTGGAATCACTCTGGGATCAGACTGGAATGAATCTGGGATCAGACAGTCATCACTCTGGGATCAGACAGGAATCACTCTGGGATCAGACTGGAATCACTCTGGGATCAGACTGGAATCAATCTGGGATCAGACTGGAATCACTCTGGGATCAGACTGGAATCACTCTGGGATCAGACTGGAATGAATCTGGGATCAGACAGGAATCACTCTGGGATGAGACTGGAATCACTCTGGGATCAGACTGGAATCACTCTGGGATCAGACTGGAATGAATCTGGGATCAGACTGGAGGCACTATGGGATCAGACTGGAATCACTCTGGGCTTCAGACTGGAATCACTCAGGGATCAGATTGGAGTCACTATGGGATCAGGCTGCTGTCACTAAGGGATCGGACTGGAATCAATCTGGGATCAGACTGGAATCACTGTGGGAACAGACTGGAGGCACTATGGGATCAGACTAGAATCACTCTGGGATCAGACTGGAATCAATCTGGCATCAGGCTGGAATCACTATGGGATCAGACTGGAATCACTCAGGGATCAGACTGGAATCACTCTGGGATCAGACTGGAGTCAATCTGGGATCAGACTGGAGTCACGATGGGATCAGATTGGAGTCACTATGGGATCAGATTGGAGTCACTCTGGGATCAGACTGGAATCACTATGGGATAAGACTGAAATCACGCTGGGATCAGACTGGAATCAATCTGGCATCAGGCTGGAATCACTATGGGATCAGACTGGAATCACTCAGGGATCAGACTGGAATCACTCTGGGATCAGACTGGAGTCAATCTGGGATCAGACTGGAGTCACGATGGGATCAGATTGGAGTCACTATGGGATCAGATTGGAGTCACTATGGGATCAGACTGGAATCACTCTGGGATCAGACTGGAATCAATCTGGGATCAGACTGGAATCACTCTGGGATCAGACTGGAATCACTCTGGGATCAGACTGGAATGAATCTGGGATCAGACAGGAATCACTCTGGGATGAGACTGGAATCACTCTGGGATCAGACTGGAATCACTCTGGGATCAGACTGGAATGAATCTGGGATCAGACTGGAGGCACTATGGGATCAGACTGGAATCACTCTGGGCTTCAGACTGGAATCACTCAGGGATCAGATTGCTGTCACTATGGGATCAGGCTGCTGTCACTATGGGATCGGACTGGAATCAATCTGGGATCAGACTGGAATCACTGTGGGAACAGACTGGAGGCACTATGGGATCAGACTGGAATCACTCTGGGATCAGACTGGAATCAATCTGGCATCAGGCTGGAATCACTATGGGATCAGACTGGAATCACTCAGGGATCAGACTGGAATCACTCTGGGATCAGACTGGAGTCAATCTGGGATCAGACTGGAGTCACGATGGGATCAGATTGGAGTCACTATGGGATCAGATTGGAGTCACTCTGGGATCAGACTGGAATCACTATGGGATAAGACTGAAATCACGCTGGGATCAGACTGGAATCAATCTGGCATCAGGCTGGAATCACTATGGGATCAGACTGGAATCACTCAGGGATCAGGCTGGAATCACTCTGGGATCAGACTGGAGTCAATCTGGGATCAGACTGGAGTCACGATGGGATCAGATTGGAGTCACTATGGGATCAGATTGGAGTCACTATGGGATCAGACTGGAATCACTCTGGGATCAGACTGGAGTCACTCTGGGATCAGACTGGAATGAATCTGGGATCAGACTGGAGTCACTATGGGATCAGACTGGAATCACTCTGGGATCAGACTGGAATCACTCTGAAATCAGACTGGAATCACACTGGGATCAGACTGGAATCACTCTGGGATCAGACTGGAATCACTCTGGGATCAGACTGGAATCAATCTGGGATCAGATTGGAATCAGTCTGGGATCAGACTGGAATCACTCTGGGATCAGACTGGAATGAATCTGGGATCAGACTGGAATGAATCTGGGATCAGACTGGAATCACTCTGGGATCAGACTGGAATCACTCTGGGATCAGACTGGAATCACACTGAGATCAGACTGGCATCACTCTGGGATCACATTGGAATCACTCAGGGATCAGACTGGAATCACTCTGGGATCAAACTGGAATGAATCTGGGATCAGACTGGAATCACTGTGGGATCAGACTGGAATCACTCTGGGATCAGACTGGAATCACTCTGGAATGAGACTGGAATCACTCTGGGATCAGACTGGAATCACTCTGGGATCAGACTGGAATGAATCTGGGATCAGACTGGAATCACTCTGGGATCAGACTGGAATCACTCTGGGATCAGACTGGAATCACTCTGGGATCAGACTGGAGTCAATCTGGGATCAGACTGGAGTCACGATGGGATCAGATTGGAGTCACTATGGGATCAGATTGGAGTCACTCTGGGATCAGACTGGAATCACTATGGGATAAGACTGAAATCACGCTGGGATCAGACTGGAATCAATCTGGCATCAGGCTGGAATCACTATGGGATCAGACTGGAATCACTCAGGGATCAGACTGGAATCACTCTGGGATCAGACTGGAGTCAATCTGGGATCAGACTGGAGTCACGATGGGATCAGATTGGAGTCACTATGGGACCAGATTGGAGTCACTATGGGATCAGACTGGAATCACTCTGGGATCAGACTGGAGTCACTCTGGAATCAGACTGGAATGAATCTGGGATCAGACTGGAGTCACTATGGGATCAGACTGGAATCACTCTGGGATCAGACTGGAATCACTGTGGGATCAGACTGGAGGCACTATGGGATCAGACTGGAATCACTCTGGGATCAGACTGGAATCACTCTGGGATCAGATTGGAGTCACTATGGGATCAGGCTGCTGTCACTAGGGGATCGCACTGGAATCAATCTGGGATCAGACAGGAATCACTGTGGGATCAGACTGGAATCACTCTGGGATCAGACTGGAATCACTCTGGGATCAGGCTGGAATCACTATGGGATCAGACTAGAATCACTCAGGGATCAGCCTGGAGTCATTCTGGGATCAGACTGGAATCTCTCTGGGATCAGACTGGAGTCAATCTGGCATCAGACTGGAGTCACTATGGGATCAGATTGGAGTCACTATGGGATCAGATTGGAGTCACTATGGGATCAGACTGGTGTCACTATGGGATCAGACTGGAATCACTATGGGATCAGACTGGAGTCACTATGGGATCAGATTGGAGTCACTCTGGGATCAGACTGGAGTCACTATGGGATCAGACTGGAGTCACTCTGGGATCAGACTGGAGTCACTATGGGATCAGAGTGGAGTCACTATGGGATCAGATTGGAATCACTCTGGGAACAGACTGGAGTCAATATGGGATCAGACTGTAGTCACTCTGGGATCAGACTGGAGTCACTATGGGATCAGAGTGGAGTCACTCTGGGATCAGACTGGAATCACTCTGGGATCAGACTGGAATCACTCTGGGATGAGACTGGAATCACTCTGGGATCAGATTGGAATCACTCTGGGATCAGACCGGAATCACTCTGGGATTAGGCTGGAATCACTCTGGGATCAGACTGGACTTACTCAGGGATCAGACTGGAGTCACTATGGGATCAGACTGGAATCAATCTGCGATCAGACTGGAATCAATCTGGGATCAGGCTGGAATCACTAAGGGATCAGACTAGAATCACTCTGGGATCAGACTGGAGTCACTCTGGGATCTGACTGGAATCACTCTGGGATCAGACTGGAATCAACCTGGGATCAGACTGGAGTCACTATGGGATCAGACTGGAATCACTCTGGGATCAGATTGGAGTCACTATGGGATCAGACTGGAATCACTCTGGGATCAGACTGGAATCACTCTGGGATCAGATTGGAGTCACTCTGGGATCAGACTGGAGTCACTGTGGGATCAGACTGGAATCACTCTGGGATCAGATGTGAGTCACTATGGGATCAGGCTGCTGTCACTATGGGATCGGACTGGAATCAATCTGGGATCAGACTGGAATCACTGTGGGATCAGACTGGAGTCACTATGGGATCAGA
The DNA here is from genome assembly GCA_026770705.1 of Isurus oxyrinchus. Lineage (NCBI taxonomy): Eukaryota > Metazoa > Chordata > Chondrichthyes > Lamniformes > Lamnidae > Isurus > Isurus oxyrinchus. The sequence goes on from JANJGN010000018.1 coordinate 115,764,991, forward strand.
CTGGAATCACTCTGGGATCAGACTGGAGTCACTCTGGGATCAGACTGGAATCACTCTGGATTAGGCTGGAATCACTATGGGATCAGACTGGAGTCACTCTGGGATCAGACTGGTGTCACTCTGGGATCAGACTGGAATCACTCAGGGATCAGACTGGAAACAATCTGGGATGGACTGGAGCCACTCAGGGATCAGACTGGAATCAATCTGGCATCAGACTGGAATCAATCTTGTATCAGACTGGAGTCACTCTTGGACCAGACTGGAATCACTGTGGGATCAGACTGGAGTCACTCTGGGATCAGACTGGAATCACTCTGGGATCAGACTGGAATGAATCTGGGATCAGACAGGAATCACTCTGGGATCAGACAGGAATCACTCTGGGATTAGACTGGAATCAGTCTGGGATCAGACTGGAATCACTCTGGGATCAGACTGGAATCAATCTGGGATCAGACTGGAATCACTCTGGGATCAGACTGGAATCACTCTGGGATCAGACTGGAATGAATCTGGGATCAGACAGGAATCACTCTGGGATGAGACTGGAATCACTCTGGGATCAGACTGGAATCACTCTGGGATCAGACTGGAATGAATCTGGGATCAGACTGGAATCACTCTGGGATCAGACTGGAATCACTCTGGGATCAGACTGGAATGAATCTGGGATCAGACAGGAATCACTCTGGGATGAGACTGGAATCACTCTGGGATCAGACTGGAATCACTCAGGGATCAGCCTGGAGTCATTCTGGGATCAGACTGGAATCTCTCTGGGATCAGACTGGAGTCAATCTGGCATCAGAATGGAGTCACTATGGGATCAGATTGGAGTCACTATGGGATCAGATTGGAGTCACTATAGGATCAGACTGGTGTCACTATGGGATCAGACTGGAATCACTATGGGATCAGACTGGAGTCACTATGGGATCAGATTGGAGTCACTCTGGGATCAGACTGGAGTCACTATGGGATCAGACTGGAGTCACTCTGGGATCAGACTGGAGTCACTATGGGATCAGAGTGGAGTCACTATGGGATCAGACTGGAATCACTCTGGGATCAGACTGGAATCACTCTGGAATCAGACTGGACTCACTGTGGGATCAGACTGGAATCCCTCTGGGATCACACGGGAATCACTCTGGAATCAGACTGGAGTCGCTCTTGAATAAGAATGGAATCACTCTGGGATCAGACTGGAGTCACTCTGGGATCAGACTGGAATCCCTATGGGATCAGACTGGAATCACTCTACAATCAGAAGGGAATCACTTTGGGGTCAGACTAGAATCTCACTTGCATCAGACTGGAATCACTATGGGATCAGACAGGAATGAATCTGGGATCAGACAGGAATCCCTCTGGGATCAGACTGGAATCACTCTGGAATGAGAATGGAATCACTCTGGGATCAGACTGGAATCACTCTGGAATCAGACTGGAATCACTCTGGGATCAGACTGGAATCACTCTGAAATCAGACTGGAATCACACTGGGATCAGACTGGAATCACTCTGGGATGAGACTGGAATCACTCTGGGATCAGACTGGAATCAATCTGGGATCAGATTGGAATCAGTCTGGGATCAGACTGGAATCACTCTGGGATCAGACTGGAATCACTCTGGGATCAGACTGGAATGAATCTGGGATCAGACAGGAATCACTCTGGGATGAGACTGGAATCACTCTGGGATCAGACTGGAATCACTCTGGGATCAGACTGGAATGAATCTGGGATCAGACTGGAGTCACTGTGGGATCAGACTGGAATCACTCTGGGATCAGATTTGAGTCACTATGGGATCAGGCTGCTGTCACTATGGGATCGGACTCGAATCAATCTGGGATCAGACTGGAATCACTCTGGGATCAGACTGGAATCACTCTGGATTAGGCTGGAATCACTATGGGATCAGACTGGAGTCACTCTGGGATCAGACTGGTGTCACTCTGGGATCAGACTGGAATCACTCAGGGATCAGACTGGAAACAATCTGGGACGGACTGGAGCCACTATGGGATCAGACTGGAATCAATCTGGCATCAGACTGGAATCAATCTTGTATCAGACTGGAGTCACTCTTGGATCAGACTGAAATCACTGTGGGATCAGACTGGAGTCACTCTGGGATCAGACTGGAATCACTCTGGGATCAGACTGGAATGAATCTGGGATCAGACAGTCATCACTCTGGGATCAGACAGGAATCACTCTGGGATTAGACTGGAATCAGTCTGGGATCAGACTGGAATCACTCTGGGATCAGACTGGAATCAATCTGGGATCAGACTGGAATCACTCTGGGATCAGACTGGAATGTATCTGGGATCAGACAGGTATCACTCTGGGATGAGACTGGAATCACTCTGGGATCAGACTGGAATCACTCTGGGATCAGACGGGAATGAATCTGGGATCAGACTGGAGGCACTATGGGATCAGACTGGAATCACTCTGGGCTTCAGACTGGAATCACTCAGGGATCAGATTGGAGTCACTGTGGGAACAGACTGGAGGCACTATGGGATCAGACTGGAATCACTCTTGGATCAGACTGGAATCACTCTGGGATCAGACTGGAATCAATCTGGCATCAGGCTGGAATCACTATGGGATCAGACTGGAATCACTCAGGGATCAGACTGGAATCACTCTGGGATCAGACTGGAGTCAATCTGGGATCAGACTGGAGTCACGATGGGATCAGATTGGAGTCACTATGGGATCAGATTGGAGTCACTCTGGGATCAGACTGGAATCACTATGGGATAAGACTGAAATCACGCTGGGATCAGACTGGAATCAATCTGGCATCAGGCTGGAATCACTATGGGATCAGACTGGAATCACTCAGGGATCAGACTGGAATCACTCTGGGATCAGACTGGAGTCAATCTGGGATCAGACTGGAGTCACGATGGGATCAGATTGGAGTCACTAAGGGATCAGATTGGAGTCACTATGGGATCAGACTGGAATCACTCTGGGATCAGACTGGAGTCACTCTGGGATCAGACTGGAATGAATCTGGGATCAGACTGGAGTCACTATGGGATCAGACTGGAATCACTCTGGGATCAGACTGGAATCACTGTGGGATCAGACTGGAGGCACTATGGGATCAGACTGGAATCACTCTGGGATCAGACTGGAATCACTCTGGGATCAGATTGGAGTCACTATGGGATCAGGCTGCTGTCACTAGGGGATTGCACTGGAATCAATCTGGGATCAGACTGGAATCACTGTGGGATCAGACTGGAATCACTCTGGGATCAGACTGGAATCACTCTGGGATCAGGCTGGAATCACTATGGGATCAGACTGGAATCACTCAGGGATCAGCCTGGAGTCACTCTGGGATCAGACTGGAATCACTCTGGGATCAGACTGGAGTCAATCTGGCATCAGACTGGAGTCACTATGGGATCAGATTGGAGTCACTATGGGATCAGATTGGAGTCACTATGGGATCAGACTGGTGTCACTATGGGATCAGACTGGAATCACTATGGGATCAGACTGGAGTCACTATGGGATCAGATTGGAGTCACTCTGGGATCAGACTGGAGTCACTATGGGATCAGACTGGAGTCACTCTGGGATCAGACTGGAGTCACTATGGGATCAGAGTGGAGTCACTATGGGATCAGATTGGAATCAATCTGGGAACAGACTGGAGTCAATATGGGATCAGACTGTAGTCACTCTGGGATCAGACTGGAGTCACTCTGGGATCAGAGTGGAGTCACTCTGGGATCAGACTGGAATCACTCTGGGATCAGACTGGAATCACTCTGGAATCAGACTGGACTCACTGTGGGATCAGACTGGAATCCCTCTGGGATCACACGGGAATCACTCTGGAATCAGACTGGAGTCGCTCTTGAATAAGAATGGAATCACTCTGGGATCAGACTGGAGTCACTCTGGGATCAGACTGGAATCCCTATGGGATCAGACTGGAATCACTCTACAATCAGAAGGGAATCACTTTGGGGTCAGACTAGAATCTCACTTGCATCAGACTGGAATCACTATGGGATCAGACAGGAATGAATCTGGGATCAGACAGGAATCCCTCTGGGATCAGACTGGAATCACTCTGGAATGAGAATGGAATCACTCTGGGATCAGACTGGAATCACTCTGGAATCAGACTGGAATCACTCTGGGATCAGACTGGAATCACTCTGAAATTAGACTGGAATCACACTGGGATCAGACTGGAATCACTCTGGGATGAGACTGGAATCACTCTGGGATCAGACTGGAATCAATCTGGGATCAGATTGGAATCAGTCTGGGATCAGACTGGAATCACTCTGGGATCAGACTGGAATGAATCTGGGATCAGACTGGAATGAATCTGGGATCAGACTGGAATCACTCTGGGATCAGACTGGAATCACTCTGGGATCAGACTGGAATCACACTGAGATCAGACTGGCATCACTCTGGGATCACATTGGAATCACTCTGGGATCAGACTGGAATCACTCTGGGATCAGACTGGAATGAATCTGGGATCAGACTGGAATCACTGTGGGATCAGACTGGAATCACTCTGGGATCAGACTGGAATCACTCTGGAATGAGACTGGAATCACTCTGGGATCAGACTGGAATAACTCTGGGATCATACTGGAATGAATCTGGGATCAGACTGGAATCACTCTGGGATCAGACTGGAATCACTCTGGGACGAGACTGGAATCACTCTGGGATCAGATTGGAATCACTCTGGAATCAGACCGGAATCACTCTGGGATTAGACTGGAATCACTCTGGGATCAGACTGGACTCACTCAGGGATCAGACTGGAGTCACTATGGGATCAGACTGGAATCAATCTGGGATCAGACTGGAATCAATCTGGGATCAGGCTGGAATCACTAAGGGATCAGACTAGAATCACTCTGGGATCAGACTGGAGTCACTCTGGGATCTGACTGGAATCACTCTGGGATCAGATTGGAGTCACTATGGGATCAGACTGGAATCACTCTGGGATCAGACTGGAATCACTCTGGGATCAGATTGGAGTCACTCTGGGATCAGACTGGAGTCACTGTGGGATCAGACTGGAATCACTCTGGGATCAGATTTGAGTCACTATGGGATCAGGCTGCTGTCACTATGGGATCGGACTCGAATCAATCTGGGATCAGACTGGAATCACTGTGGGATCAGACTGGAGTCACTATGGGATCAGACTGGAATCACTCTGGGATCAGACTGGAGTCACTCTGGGATCAGACTGGAATCACTCTGGATTAGGCTGGAATCACTATGGGATCAGACTGGAGTCACTCTGGGATCAGACTGGTGTCACTCTGGGATCAGACTGGAATCACTCAGGGATCAGACTGGAAACAATCTGGGACGGACTGGAGCCACTATGGGATCAGACTGGAATCAATCTGGCATCAGACTGGAATCAATCTTGTATCAGACTGGAGTCACTCTTGGACCAGACTGAAATCACTGTGGGATCAGACTGGAGTCACTCTGGGATCAGACTGGAATCACTCTGGGATCAGACTGGAATGAATCTGGGATCAGACAGTCATCACTCTGGGATCAGACAGGAATCACTCTGGGATTAGACTGGAATCAGTCTGGGATCAGACTGGAATCACTCTGGGATCAGACTGGAATCAATCTGGGATCAGACTGGAATCACTCTGGGATCAGACTGGAATCACTCTGGGATCAGACTGGAATGAATCTGGGATCAGACAGGAATCACTCTGGGATGAGACTGGAATCACTCTGGGATCAGACTGGAATCACTCTGGGATCAGACTGGAATGAATCTGGGATCAGACTGGAGGCACTATGGGATCAGACTGGAATCACTCTGGGCTTCAGACTGGAATCACTCAGGGATCAGATTGGAGTCACTATGGGATCAGGCTGCTGTCACTATGGGATCGGACTGGAATCAATCTGGGATCAGACTGGAATCACTGTGGGAACAGACTGGAGGCACTATGGGATCAGACTGGAATCACTCTTGGATCAGACTGGAATCACTCTGGGATCAGACTGGAATCAATCTGGCATCAGGCTGGAATCACTATGGGATCAGACTGGAATCACCCAGGGATCAGACTGGAATCACTCTGGGATCAGACTGGAGTCAATCTGGGATCAGACTGGAGTCACGATGGGATCAGATTGGAGTCACTATGGGATCAGATTGGAGTCACTCTGGGATCAGACTGGAATCACTATGGGATAAGACTGAAATCACGCTGGGATCAGACTGGAATCAATCTGGCATCAGGCTGGAATCACTATGGGATCAGACTGGAATCACTCAGGGATCAGACTGGAATCACTCTGGGATCAGACTGGAGTCAATCTGGGATCAGACTGGAGTCACGATGGGATCAGATTGGAGTCACTATGGGATCAGATTGGAGTCACTATGGGATCAGACTGGAATCACTCTGGGATCAGACTGGAGTCACTCTGGGATCAGACTGGAATGAATCTGGGATCAGACTGAAGTCACTATGGGATCAGACTGGAATCACTCTGGGATCAGACTGGAATCACTGTGGGATCAGACTGGAGGCACTATGGGATCAGACTGGAATCACTCTGGGATCAGACTGGAATCACTCTGGGATCAGATTGGAGTCACTATGGGATCAGGCTGCTGTCACTATGGGATCGCACTGGAATCAATCTGGGATCAGACTGGAATCACTGTGGGATCAGACTGGAATCCCTCTGGGATCAGACTGGAATCACTCTGGGATCAGGCTGGAATCACTATGGGATCAGACTAGAATCACTCAGGGATAAGCCTGGAGTCACTCTGGGATCAGACTGGAATCACTCTGGATTAGGCTGGAATCACTCAGGGATCAGACTGGAGTCAATCTGGCATCAGACTGGAATCACTCTGGGATCAGACTGGAATCACTGTGGGATCAGACTGGAGGCACTATGGGATCAGACTGGAATCACTCTGGGATCAGACTGGAATCACTCTGGGATCAGATTGGAGTCACTATGGGATCAGGCTGCTGTCACTATGGGATCGCACTGGAATCAATCTGGGATCAGACTGGAATCACTGTGGGATCAGACTGGAATCCCTCTGGGATCAGACTGGAATCACTCTGGGATCAGGCTGGAATCACTATGGGATCAGACTAGAATCACTCAGGGATCAGCCTGGAGTCACTCTGGGATCAGACTGGAATCACTCTGGATTAGGCTGGAATCACTCAGGGATCAGACTGGAGTCACTCTGGAATCAGACTGGAATCACTCTGGGATCAGACTGGAATCCCTCTGGGATCACACGGGAATCACTCTGGAATCAGACTGGAGTCACTCTGGGATCAGATTGGAATCCCTCTGGGATCAGACGGGAGAGATGGTCCTTTGCCTTTAAGAATAGAATTGGCCGACAGTTAATGGGCGGGGCCGGGTGACCCGGAAGCGGAAGTGGAGATGTTGTGAGCGGATGGAGGAGAAGCTGCTGGTTTTTACCATGGAGAACCGGCCCCTGGCGACCTGTGAGTGAGAGGGAAACCCCGGGGGGTGTGTGTATATATGTACCGTATAATACCGCGTAATACAGCTCTGTTACTGTATAACACTGGGGTACAGTACTGGTGGGGACAGGTCTGTCACTGTATAACACTGGGGTACAGTACTGGTGGGGACAGGTCTGTCACTGTATAACACTGGGGTACAGTACTGGTGATGACGGGTCTGTCACTGTATAACACTGGGGTACAGTACTGATGGAGACAGGTCTGTCACTGTATAACACTGGGGTACAGTACTGGTGGGGACAGGTCTGTCACTGTATAACACTGGGGTACAGTACTGATGGAGACAGGTCTGTCACTGTATAACACTGGGGTACAGTACTGGTGGGGACAGGTCTATCACTGTATAACACTGGGGTACAGTACTGGTGGGGACGGGTCTGTCACTGTATAACGCTGGGGTACAGTACTGGTGGGGACAGGTCTATCACTGTATAACACTGGGGTACAGTACTGGTGGGGACAGGTCTGTCACTGTATAACACTGGGGTAGAGTACTGGTGGGGACAGGTCTGTCACTGTATAACACTGGGGTACAGTACTGGTGGGGATGGGTCTGTCTCTGTATAACTCTGGGGTACAGTACTGGTGCGGACGGGTCTGTCACTGTATAACACTGGGGTACAATACTGGTGGGGACGGGTCTGTCACTGTATAACACTGGGGTATAGTACTGGTGGGGACGGGTCTGTCACTGTGTAACACTGGGGAACAGTACTGGTGGGGACAGGTCTGTCACTGTATAACACTGGGGTAGAGTACTGGTGGGGACGGGTCTGTCTCTGTATAACACTGGGGTACAGTACTGGTGGGGACAGGTCTGTCACTGTATAACACTGGGGTACAGTACTGGCGGGGACGGGTCTGTCACTGTATAACACTGGGGTACAATACTGGTGGGGACGGGTCTGTCACTGTATAACACTGGGGAACAGTACTGGTGGGGACAGGTCTGTCACTGTATAACACTGGGGTACAGTACTGGTGCGGACGGGTCTGTCACTGTATAACACTGGGGAACAGTACTGGTGGGGATGGGTCTGTCACTGTGTAACACTGGGGAACAGTACTGGTGGGGACGGGTCTGTCACTGTATAACACTGGGGTACAGTACTGGTGCGGACGGGTCTGTCACTGTATAACACTGGGGTACAGTACTGGTGGGGACGGGTCTGTCACTGTATAACACTGGGGTACAGTACTGGTGCGGACGGGTCTGTCACTGTATAACACTGGGGTACAGTACTGGTGGGGACGGGTCTGTCACTGTATAACACTGGGGTACAGTACTGGTGGGGACAGGTCTGTTTCTGTATAACACGGGGGTACAGTACTGGTGGGGACGGGTCTGTCACTGTTTCACACTGGGGTACAGTACTGGTGGGGATAGGTCTGTCACTGTATAACACTGGGGTACAGTACTGGTGGGGACGGGTCTGTCACTGTTTCACACTGGGGTACAGTACTGGTGGGGATAGGTCTGTCACTGTATAACACTGGGGTACAGTACTGGTGGGGACAGGTCTGTCACTGCATAACGCTGGGGTACAGTACTGGTGGGGACGGATCTGTCGCTGTATAACACTGGAGTACAGTACTGGTGGGGCAGGTCTGTCACTGTATAACACTGGGGTACAGTACTGGTGGGGACAGGTCTGTCACTGCATAACGCTGGGGTACAGTACTGGTGGGGATGGGTCTGTCACTGTATAACACTGGGGTACAGTACTGGTGGGGCAGGTCTGTCACTGTATAACACTGGGGTACAGTACTGGTGGGGACAGGTCTGTTTCTGTATAACACTGGGGTACAGTACTGGTGGGGATAGGTCTGTCACTGTATAACACTGGGGTACAGTACTGGTGGGGATAGGTCTGTCACTGTATAACACTGGGGTACAGTACTGGTGGGGCGGGTCTGTCACTGTATAACACTGGGGTACAGTACTGGTGGGGACAGGTCTGTTTCTGTATAACACTGGGGTACAGTACTGGTGGCGATAGGTCTGTCACTGTATAACACTGGGGTACAGTACTGGTGGGGATAGGTCTGTCACTGTATAACACTGGGGTACAGTACTGGTGGGGACGGGTCTGTCACTGTATAACACTGGGGTACAGTACTGGTGGGGCGGGTCTGTCACTGTATAACACTGGGGTATAGTACTGCTGGGGACAGGTCTGTCACTGTATAACACTGGGGTACAATACTGGTGGGGATGGGTCTGTCACTGTATAACACTGGGGTATAGTACTGGTGGGGACAGGTCTGTCACTGTATAACACTGGGGTATAGTACTGGTGGGGACAGGTCTGTCACTGTATAACACTGGGGTATAGTACTGGTGGGGACAGGTCTGTCACTGTATAACACTGGGGTATAGTACTGGTGGGGACAGGTCTGTCACTGTATAACACTGGTGTACAATACTGGTGGGGATGGGTCTGTCACTGTATAACACTGGGGTACAGTACTGGTGGGGACAGGTCTGTCACTGTATAACACTGGGGTACAGTACTGGTGGGGACGGGTCTGTCACTGTATAACACTGGGGTACAGTACTGGTGGGGACAGGTCTGTCACTGTATAACACTGGGGTATAGTACTGGTGGGGACAGGTCTGTCACTGTATAACACTGGGGTACAGTACTGGTGGGGACAGGTCTGTCACTGTATAACACTGGGGTATAGTACTGGTGGGGACAGGTCTGTCACTGTATAACACTGGGGTACAATACTGGTGGGGATGGGTCTGTCACTGTATAACACTGGGGTACAGTACTGGTGGGGACAGGTCTGTCACTGTATAACACTGGGGTACAGTACTGGTGGGGACAGCTATGTCACTGTATAAGACTGGGGTACAGTACTGGTGGGGATGGGTCTGTCACTGTATAACACTGGGGTACAGTACTGGTGGGGATGGGTCTGTCACTGTATAACACTGGGGTACAGTACTGGTGGGGACGGGTTTTTCACTGTATAACACTGGGGTACAGTACTGATGGGGACCGGTCTGTCACTGTATAACACTGGGGTACAGTACTGGTGGGGACGGGTCTGTCACTGTATAACACTGGGGTACAGTACTGGTGGGGATGGGTCTGTCACTGTATAACGCTGGGGTACAGTACTGGTGGGGACGGGTCTGTCACTGTATAACACTGGGGTACAGTACAGGTGGGGATGGGTCTGTCACTGTATAACACTGGTGTACAGTACTGGTGGAGACGGGTCTGTCACTGTATAACACTGGGGTACAATACTGGTGGGGATGGGTCTGTCACTGTATAACACTGGGGTACAGTACTGGTGGGGACGGGTCTCTCACTGTATAACACTGGGGTACAGTACTGGTGGGGATGGGTCTGTCACTGTATAACACTGGGGTACAGTACTGGTGGGGACGGGTTTTTCACTGTATAACACTGGGGTACAGTACTGGTGGGGACAGGTGTGTCACTGTATAACACTGGGGTACAGTACCGGTGGGGACGGGTCTGTCACTGTATAACACTGGGGTACAGTACTGATGGGGACGGGTCTGTCTCTGTATATCACTGGGGTACAGTACTGGTGGGGACGGGTCTGTCACTGTATAACACTGGGGCACAGTACTGGTGGGGACGGGTCTGTCACTGTATAACACTGGGGTGCAGTACTGGTGGGGACGGGTCTGTCTCTGTATAACACTGGGGTACAGTACTGGTGGGGACAGGTCTGTCACTATAACACTGAGGTACAGTACTGGTGGGGACGTATCTGTCACTGTATAACACTGGGGTACAGTACTGGTGGGGACAGGTCTGTCACTGTATAACACTGGGGTACAGTACTGGTGGGGACGGGTCTGTCACTGTATAACACTGTGGTCCAGTACTGGTGGGAACAGGTCTCTCACTGTATAACACTGCAGTACAGTACTGGTGGGGATGGGTCTGTCACTGTATAACACTGGGGTAGAGTACTGGTGGGGACAGGTCTGTCACTGTATAACACTGGGGTACAGTACTGGTGGGGATGGGTCTGTCTCTGTATAACACTGGGGTACAGTACTGGTGGGGACGGGTCTGTCACTGTATAACACTGGGGTACAGTACTGGTGGGGATGGGTCTGTCTCTGTATAACACTGGGGAACAGTACAGGTGGGGACAGGTGTGTCACTGTATAACACTGGGGTACAGTATTGTTGGGGCCTGGTCTGTCACTGTATAACAGTGCGGTACAGTTCTGCTGGGAACGGGTCTGTCACTGTATAACACTGGGGAACAGTACTTGTGGGGACGGGTCTGTCACTTTATAACACTGGAGTACAGTAATGGTTCGGACGGGTCTGTCACTGTATAAAACTGGGGAACAGTACTGGTGGGGACGGGTCTGTCACTGTATAACACTGGGGTACAGTACTGGTGGGGACGGGTCTGTCACTGAATGACGCTGGGGTACAGTACTGGTGGGGATGGGTCTGTCTCTGTATAACACTGGGGTACAGTACTGGTGGGTACGGGTCTGTCACTGTATAACACTGGGGTACAGTACTGGTGGGGACGGCTCTGTCACTGTATAACACTGGGGTACAGTATTGGTGGGGTCGGGTCTGTCACTGTATAACACTGGGGTACAGTACTGGTGGGGACAGGTCTGTCACTGTATAACACTGGGGTACAGTACTGGTGGGGACGGGTCTGTCACTGTATAACACTGGGGTACAGTACTGGTGGGGACAGGTCTATAACTGTATAACACTGGGGTACAGTACTGGTGGGGACGGGTTTTTCACTGTATAACACTGGGGTACAGTACTGGTGGGGACAGGTCTGTCACTGTATAACACTGGGGTACAGTACTGGTGGGGTCATGTCTGTCATTGTATAACACTGGGGTACAGTACTGGTGGGGACGGGTTTTTCACTGTATAACACTGGGGTACAGTACTGGTGTGGACAGGTCTGTCACTGTATAACACTGGGGTACAGTACTGGTGTGGATGGGTCAGTCACTGTATAACACTGGGGTACAGTACTGCTGGGGACAGGGCTGTCACTGTATAACACTGGGGTACAGTACTGGTGGGGACGGGTTTTTCACTGTATAACACTGGGGTACAGTACTGGTGGGGACAGGTCTGTCACTGTATAACAGTGAGGTACAGTACTGGTGGGGACAGCTGTGTCACTGTATAACACTGGGGTACAGTACTGGTGGGGATGTGTCTGTCACTGTATAACACTGGGGTACAGTACTGGTGGGGACAGGTCTGTCACTGTATAACACTGGGGTACTGTACTGGTGGGGACGGGTTTTTCACTGTATAACACTGGGGTACAGTACTGGTGGGGACAGGTCTGTCACGGTATAACACTGGGGTACAGTACTGGTGGGGACGGGTCTGTCACTGTATAACACTGGGGTACAGTACTGGTGGGGATGGGTCTGTCACTGTATAACGCTGGGGTACAGTACTGGTGGGGACTGGTCTGTCACTGTATAACACTGAGGTGCAGTACTGGTGGGGACGGGTCTGTCACTGTATAACACTGGTGTACAGTACTGGTGGGGACGGGTCTGTCACTGTGTAACACTGGGGTACAATACTGGTGGGGATGGGTCTGTCACTGTATAACACTGGGGTACAGTACTGGTGGGGACGGGTCTGTCACTGTATAACACTGGGGTACAGTACTGGTGGGGACGGGTCTGTCACTGTATAACACTGGTGTACAGTACTGGTGGGGACGGGTTTTTCACTGTATAACACTGGGGTACAGTACTGGTGGGGACAGGTCTGTCACCGTATAACACTGGGGTACAGTTCCGGTGGGGACGAGTCTGTTAGTGTATAACACTGGGGTACAGTACTGGTGGGGACAGGTCTGTCACTGTATATCACTGGGGTACAGCACTGGTGGGGACGGGTCTGTCACTGTATAACACTGGGGTACAGTACTGGTGGGGACAGGTCTGTCACTGTATAACACTGGGGTACAGTACTGGTGGGGACGGGTCTGTCACTGTATAACATTGGGGTACAGTACTGGTGGGGACGGGTCTGTCACTGTATACCACTGGGGTACAGTACTGGTGGGGACGGGTCTGTCACTGTATAACACTGGGGTACAGTACTGGTGGGGATAGGTCTGTTACTGTATAACACTGGGGTACCGTACTGGTGGGGACAGGTCTGTCACTGTACAACACTGGGGTACAGTACTGGTGGGGACGGGTCTGTCACTGTATAACACTGGGGTACAGTACTGGTGGGGACAGATCTGTCACTGTATAACACTAGGGTACAGTACATGTGGGGATGGGTCTGTCTCTGTATAACATTGGGGTACAGTACTGGTGGGGATGGGTCTGTCACTGTATAACACTGGGGTGCAGTACTGGTGGGGATGCGTGTGTCTCTGTATAACACTGTGGTACAGTACTGGTGGGGACAGGTCTGTCACAGTATAACACTGGGGTACAGTACTGGTGGGGACGGGTCTGTCACTGTATAACACTTGGGTACAGTACTGGTGGGGACAGGTCAGTCACTGTTTAACACTGTGGTACAGTACTAGTGGGGATGGGTCTGTCACTGTAAAACACGGGTACATTATTGCGGGGGACAGGTCTGTCACTGCATAACGCTGGGGTACAGTACTGGCGGGGATCAGTCTGTCACTGTATAACACTGGGGCACAGTACTGGTGGGGACAGGTCTGTAGCTGTGTAACGCTGGGGTACAGTACTGGTGGGGATGTGTCTGTCACTGTATAACATGGGTACATTATTGGGGGGGACAGGTCTGTCACTGCATAACACTGGGGTACAGTACTGGTGGGGCTGGTCTGTCACTTTATAACACTGGGGTACAATAGTGGTGGGGACAGGTCTGTCACTGTATAACACTGGGGTACAGTACTGGTGGGGATAGGTCTGTCACTGTATAACACTGGGGTACAGTACTGGTGGGGATAGGTCTGTCACTGTATAACACTGGGGTACAGTACTGGTGGGGCGGGTCTGTCACTGTATAACACTGGGGTATAGTACTGCTGGGGACAGGTCTGTCACTGTATAACACTGGGGTACAATACTGGTGGGGATGGGTCTGTCACTGTATAACACTGGGGTATAGTACTGGTGGGGACAGGTCTGTCACTGTATAACACTGGGGTATAGTACTGGTGGGGACAGGTCTGTCACTGTATAACACTGGGGTATAGTACTGGTGGGGACAGGTCTGTCACTGTATAACACTGGGGTATAGTACTGGTGGGGACAGGTCTGTCACTGTATAACACTGGGGTACAATACTGGTGGGGATGGGTCTGTCACTGTATAACACTGGGGTACAGTACTGGTGGGGACAGGTCTGTCACTGTATAACACTGGGGTACAGTACTGGTGGGGACGGGTCTGTCACTGTATAACACTGGGGTACAGTGCTGGTGGGGACAGGTCTGTCACTGTATAACACTGGGGTATAGTACTGGTGGGGACAGGTCTGTCACTGTATAACACTGGGGTACAGTACTGGTGGGGACAGGTCTGTCACTGTTTAACACTGGGGTATAGTACTGGTGGGGACAGGTCTGTCACTGTATAACACTGGGGTACAATACTGGTGGGGATGGGTCTGTCACTGTATAACACTGGGGTACAGTACTGGTGGGGACAGGTCTGTCACTGTATAACACTGGGGTACAGTACTGGTGGGGACAGCTATGTCACTGTATAAGACTGGGGTACAGTACTGGTGGGGATGGGTCTGTCACTGTATAACACTGGGGTACAGTACTGGTGGGGATGGGTCTGTCACTGTATAACACTGGGGTACAGTACTGGTGGGGACGGGTTTTTCACTGTATAACACTGGGGTACAGTACTGATGGGGACCGGTCTGTCACTGTATAACACTGGGGTACAGTACTGGTGGGGACGGGTCTGTCACTGTATAACACTGGGGTACAGTACTGGTGGGGATGGGTCTGTCACTGTATAACGCTGGGGTACAGTACTGGTGGGGACGGGTCTGTCACTGTATAACACTGGGGTACAGTACAGGTGGGGATGGGTCTGTCACTGTATAACACTGGTGTACAGTACTGGTGGAGACGGGTCTGTCACTGTATAACACTGGGGTACAATACTGGTGGGGATGGGTCTGTCACTGTATAACACTGGGGTACAGTACTGGTGGGGACGGGTCTCTCACTGTATAACACTGGGGTACAGTACTGGTGGGGATGGGTCTGTCACTGTATAACACTGGGGTACAGTACTGGTGGGGACGGGTTTTTCACTGTATAACACTGGGGTACAGTACTGGTGGGGACAGGTGTGTCACTGTATAACACTGGGGTACAGTACCGGTGGGGACGGGTCTGTCACTGTATAACACTGGGGTACAGTACTGATGGGGACGGGTCTGTCTCTGTATATCACTGGGGTACAGTACTGGTGGGGACGGGTCTGTCACTGTATAACACTGGGGCACAGTACTGGTGGGGACGGGTCTGTCACTGTATAACACTGGGGTGCAGTACTGGTGGGGACGGGTCTGTCTCTGTATAACACTGGGGTACAGTACTGGTGGGGACAGGTCTGTCACTATAACACTGAGGTACAGTACTGGTGGGGACGTATCTGTCACTGTATAACACTGGGGTACAGTACTGGTGGGGACAGGTCTGTCACTGTATAACACTGGGGTACAGTACTGGTGGGGACGGGTCTGTCACTGTATAACACTGTGGTCCAGTACTGGTGGGAACAGGTCTCTCACTGTATAACACTGCAGTACAGTACTGGTGGGGATGGGTCTGTCACTGTATAACACTGGGGTAGAGTACTGGTGGGGACAGGTCTGTCACTGTATAACACTGGGGTACAGTACTGGTGGGGATGGGTCTGTCTCTGTATAACACTGGGGTACAGTACTGGTGGGGACGGGTCTGTCACTGTATAACACTGGGGTACAGTACTGGTGGGGATGGGTCTGTCTCTGTATAACACTGGGGAACAGTACAGGTGGGGACAGGTGTGTCACTGTATAACACTGGGGTACAGTATTGTTGGGGCCTGGTCTGTCACTGTATAACACTGCGGTACAGTTCTGCTGGGAACGGGTCTGTCACTGTATAACACTGGGGAACAGTACTTGTGGGGACGGGTCTGTCACTTTATAACACTGGAGTACAGTAATGGTTCGGACGGGTCTGTCACTGTATAAAACTGGGGAACAGTACTGGTGGGGACGGGTCTGTCACTGTATAACACTGGGGTACAGTACTGGTGGGGACGGGTCTGTCACTGAATGACGCTGGGGTACAGTACTGGTGGGGATGGGTCTGTCTCTGTATAACACTGGGGTACAGTACTGGTGGGTACGGGTCTGTCACTGTATAACACTGGGGTACAGTACTGGTGGGGACGGCTCTGTCACTGTATAACACTGGGGTACAGTATTGGTGGGGTCGGGTCTGTCACTGTATAACACTGGGGTACAGTACTGGTGGGGACAGGTCTGTCACTGTATAACACTGGGGTACAGTACTGGTGGGGACGGGTCTGTCACTGTATAACACTGGGGTACAGTACTCGTGGGGACAGGTCTATAACTGTATAACACTGGGGTACAGTACTGGTGGGGACGGGTTTTTCACTGTATAACACTGGGGTACAGTACTGGTGGGGACAGGTCTGTCACTGTATAACACTGGGGTACAGTACTGGTGGGGTCATGTCTGTCATTGTATAACACTGGGGTACAGTACTGGTGGGGACGGGTTTTTCACTGTATAACACTGGGGTACAGTACTGGTGTGGACAGGTCTGTCACTGTATAACACTGGGGTACAGTACTGGTGCGGACGGGTCTGTCACTGTATAACACTGGGGAACAGTACTGGTGGGGATGGGTCTGTCACTGTGTAACACTGGGGAACAGTACTGGAGGGGACGGGTCTGTCACTGTATAACACTGCGGTACAGTACTGGTGCGGACGGGTCTGTCACTGTATAACACTGGGGTACAGTACTGGTGGGGACGGGTCTGTCACTGTATAACACTGGGGTACAGTACTGGTGCGGACGGGTCTGTCACTGTATAACACTGGGGTACAGTACTGGTGGGGACGGGTCTGTCACTGTATAACACTGGGGTACAGTACTGGTGGGGACAGGTCTGTTTCTGTATAACACGGGGGTACAGTACTGGTGGGGACGGGTCTGTCACTGTTTCACACTGGGGTACAGTACTGGTGGGGATAGGTCTGTCACTGTATAACACTGGGGTACAGTACTGGTGGGGACGGGTCTGTCACTGTTTCACACTGGGGTACAGTACTGGTGGGGATAGGTCTGTCACTGTATAACACTGGGGTACAGTACTGGTGGGGACAGGTCTGTCACTGCATAACGCTGGGGTACAGTACTGGTGGGGACGGATCTGTCGCTGTATAACACTGGAGTACAGTACTGGTGGGGCAGGTCTGTCACTGTATAACACTGGGGTACAGTACTGGTGGGGACAGGTCTGTCACTGCATAACGCTGGGGTACAGTACTGGTGGGGATGGGTCTGTCACTGTATAACACTGGGGTACAGTACTGGTGGGGCAGGTCTGTCACTGTATAACACTGGGGTACAGTACTGGTGGGGACAGGTCTGTTTCTGTATAACACTGGGGTACAGTACTGGTGGGGATAGGTCTGTCACTGTATAACACTGGGGTACAGTACTGGTGGGGATAGGTCTGTCACTGTATAACACTGGGGTACAGTACTGGTGGGGCGGGTCTGTCACTGTATAACACTGGGGTACAGTACTGGTGGGGACAGGTCTGTTTCTGTATAACACTGGGGTACAGTACTGGTGGCGATAGGTCTGTCACTGTATAACACTGGGGTACAGTACTGGTGGGGATAGGTCTGTCACTGTATAACACTGGGGTACAGTACTGGTGGGGACGGGTCTGTCACTGTATAACACTGGGGTACAGTACTGGTGGGGCGGGTCTGTCACTGTATAACACTGGGGTATAGTACTGCTGGGGACAGGTCTGTCACTGTATAACACTGGGGTACAATACTGGTGGGGATGGGTCTGTCACTGTATAACACTGGGGTATAGTACTGGTGGGGACAGGTCTGTCACTGTATAACACTGGGGTATAGTACTGGTGGGGACAGGTCTGTCACTGTATAACACTGGGGTATAGTACTGGTGGGGACAGGTCTGTCACTGTATAACACTGGGGTATAGTACTGGTGGGGACAGGTCTGTCACTGTATAACACTGGTGTACAATACTGGTGGGGATGGGTCTGTCACTGTATAACACTGGGGTACAGTACTGGTGGGGACAGGTCTGTCACTGTATAACACTGGGGTACAGTACTGGTGGGGACGGGTCTGTCACTGTATAACACTGGGGTACAGTACTGGTGGGGACAGGTCTGTCACTGTATAACACTGGGGTATAGTACTGGTGGGGACAGGTCTGTCACTGTATAACACTGGGGTACAGTACTGGTGGGGACAGGTCTGTCACTGTATAACACTGGGGTATAGTACTGGTGGGGACAGGTCTGTCACTGTATAACACTGGGGTACAATACTGGTGGGGATGGGTCTGTCACTGTATAACACTGGGGTACAGTACTGGTGGGGACAGGTCTGTCACTGTATAACACTGGGGTACAGTACTGGTGGGGACAGCTATGTCACTGTATAAGACTGGGGTACAGTACTGGTGGGGATGGGTCTGTCACTGTATAACACTGGGGTACAGTACTGGTGGGGATGGGTCTGTCACTGTATAACACTGGGGTACAGTACTGGTGGGGACGGGTTTTTCACTGTATAACACTGGGGTACAGTACTGATGGGGACCGGTCTGTCACTGTATAACACTGGGGTACAGTACTGGTGGGGACGGGTCTGTCACTGTATAACACTGGGGTACAGTACTGGTGGGGATGGGTCTGTCACTGTATAACGCTGGGGTACAGTACTGGTGGGGACAGGTCTGTCACTGTATAACACTGGGGTACAGTACAGGTGGGGATGGGTCTGTCACTGTATAACACTGGTGTACAGTACTGGTGGAGACGGGTCTGTCACTGTATAACACTGGGGTACAATACTGGTGGGGATGGGTCTGTCACTGTATAACACTGGGGTACAGTACTGGTGGGGACGGGTCTCTCACTGTATAACACTGGGGTACAGTACTGGTGGGGATGGGTCTGTCACTGTATAACACTGGGGTACAGTACTGGTGGGGACGGGTTTTTCACTGTATAACACTGGGGTACAGTACTGGTGGGGACAGGTGTGTCACTGTATAACACTGGGGTACAGTACCGGTGGGGACGGGTCTGTCACTGTATAACACTGGGGTACAGTACTGATGGGGACGGGTCTGTCTCTGTATATCACTGGGGTACAGTACTGGTGGGGACGGGTCTGTCACTGTATAACACTGGGGCACAGTACTGGTGGGGACGGGTCTGTCACTGTATAACACTGGGGTGCAGTACTGGTGGGGACGGGTCTGTCTCTGTATAACACTGGGGTACAGTACTGGTGGGGACAGGTCTGTCACTATAACACTGAGGTACAGTACTGGTGGGGACGTATCTGTCACTGTATAACACTGGGGTACAGTACTGGTGGGGACAGGTCTGTCACTGTATAACACTGGGGTACAGTACTGGTGGGGACGGGTCTGTCACTGTATAACACTGTGGTCCAGTACTGGTGGGAACAGGTCTCTCACTGTATAACACTGCAGTACAGTACTGGTGGGGACAGGTCTGTCACTGTATAACACTGGGGTACAGTACTGGTGGGGATGGGTCTGTCTCTGTATAACACTGGGGTACAGTACTGGTGGGGACGGGTCTGTCACTGTATAACACTGGGGTACAGTACTGGTGGGGATGGGTCTGTCTCTGTATAACACTGGGGAACAGTACAGGTGGGGACAGGTGTGTCACTGTATAACACTGGGGTACAGTATTGTTGGGGCCTGGTCTGTCACTGTATAACACTGCGGTACAGTTCTGCTGGGAACGGGTCTGTCACTGTATAACACTGGGGAACAGTACTTGTGGGGACGGGTCTGTCACTTTATAACACTGGAGTACAGTAATGGTTCGGACGGGTCTGTCACTGTATAAAACTGGGGAACAGTACTGGTGGGGACGGGTCTGTCACTGTATAACACTGGGGTACAGTACTGGTGGGGACGGGTCTGTCACTGAATGACGCTGGGGTACAGTACTGGTGGGGATGGGTCTGTCTCTGTATAACACTGGGGTACAGTACTGGTGGGTACGGGTCTGTCACTGTATAACACTGGGGTACAGTACTGGTGGGGACGGCTCTGTCACTGTATAACACTGGGGTACAGTATTGGTGGGGTCGGGTCTGTCACTGTATAACACTGGGGTACAGTACTGGTGGGGACAGGTCTGTCACTGTATAACACTGGGGTACAGTACTGGTGGGGACGGGTCTGTCACTGTATAACACTGGGGTACAGTACTGGTGGGGACAGGTCTATAACTGTATAACACTGGGGTACAGTACTGGTGGGGACGGGTTTTTCACTGTATAACACTGGGGTACAGTACTGGTGGGGACAGGTCTGTCACTGTATAACACTGGGGTACAGTACTGGTGGGGTCATGTCTGTCATTGTATAACACTGGGGTACAGTACTGGTGGGGACGGGTTTTTCACTGTATAACACTGGGGTACAGTACTGGTGTGGACAGGTCTGTCACTGTATAACACTGGGGTACAGTACTGGTGTGGATGGGTCAGTCACTGTATAACACTGGGGTACAGTACTGCTGGGGACAGGGCTGTCACTGTATAACACTGGGGTACAGTACTGGTGGGGACGGGTTTTTCACTGTATAACACTGGGGTACAGTACTGGTGGGGACAGGTCTGTCACTGTATAACAGTGAGGTACAGTACTGGTGGGGACAGCTGTGTCACTGTATAACACTGGGGTACAGTACTGGTGGGGATGTGTCTGTCACTGTATAACACTGGGGTACAGTACTGGTGGGGACAGGTCTGTCACTGTATAACACTGGGGTACTGTACTGGTGGGGACGGGTTTTTCACTGTATAACACTGGGGTACAGTACTGGTGGGGACAGGTCTGTCACGGTATAACACTGGGGTACAGTACTGGTGGGGACGGGTCTGTCACTGTATAACACTGGGGTACAGTACTGGTGGGGATGGGTCTGTCACTGTATAACGCTGGGGTACAGTACTGGTGGGGACTGGTCTGTCACTGTATAACACTGAGGTGCAGTACTGGTGGGGACGGGTCTGTCACTGTATAACACTGGTGTACAGTACTGGTGGGGACGGGTCTGTCACTGTGTAACACTGGGGTACAATACTGGTGGGGATGGGTCTGTCACTGTATAACACTGGGGTACAGTACTGGTGGGGACGGGTCTGTCGCTGTATAACACTGGGGTACAGTACTGGTGGGGACGGGTCTGTCACTGTATAACACTGGTGTACAGTACTGGTGGGGACGGGTTTTTCACTGTATAACACTGGGGTACAGTACTGGTGGGGACAGGTCTGTCACCGTATAACACTGGGGTACAGTTCCGGTGGGGACGAGTCTGTTAGTGTATAACACTGGGGTACAGTACTGGTGGGGACAGGTCTGTCACTGTATATCACTGGGGTACAGCACTGGTGGGGACGGGTCTGTCACTGTATAACACTGGGGTACAGTACTGGTGGGGACAGGTCTGTCACTGTATAACACTGGGGTACAGTACTGGTGGGGACGGGTCTGTCACTGTATAACATTGGGGTACAGTACTGGTGGGGACGGGTCTGTCACTGTATACCACTGGGGTACAGTACTGGTGGGGACGGGTCTGTCACTGTATAACACTGGGGTACAGTACTGGTGGGGATAGGTCTGTTACTGTATAACACTGGGGTACCGTACTGGTGGGGACAGGTCTGTCACTGTACAACACTGGGGTACAGTACTGGTGGGGACGGGTCTGTCACTGTATAACACTGGGGTACAGTACTGGTGGGGACAGATCTGTCACTGTATAACACTAGGGTACAGTACATGTGGGGATGGGTCTGTCTCTGTATAACATTGGGGTACAGTACTGGTGGGGATGGGTCTGTCACTGTATAACACTGGGGTGTAGTACTGGTGGGGATGCGTGTGTCTCTGTATAACACTGTGGTACAGTACTGGTGGGGACAGGTCTGTCACAGTATAACACTGGGGTACAGTACTGGTGGGGACGGGTCTGTCACTGTATAACACTTGGGTACAGTACTGGTGGGGACAGGTCAGTCACTGTTTAACACTGTGGTACAGTACTAGTGGGGATGGGTCTGTCACTGTAAAACACGGGTACATTATTGCGGGGGACAGGTCTGTCACTGCATAACGCTGGGGTACAGTACTGGCGGGGATCAGTCTGTCACTGTATAACACTGGGGCACAGTACTGGTGGGGACAGGTCTGTAGCTGTGTAACGCTGGGGTACAGTACTGGTGGGGATGTGTCTGTCACTGTATAACATGGGTACATTATTGGGGTGGGACAGGTCTGTCACTGCATAACACTGGGGTACAGTACTGGTGGGGCTGGTCTGTCACTTTATAACACTGGGGTACAATAGTGGTGGGGACAGGTCTGTCACTGTATAACACTGGGGTACAGTACTGGTGGGGATAGGTCTGTCACTGTATAACACTGGGGTACAGTACTGGTGGGGATAGGTCTGTCACTGTATAACACTGGGGTACAGTACTGGTGGGGCGGGTCTGTCACTGTATAACACTGGGGTATAGTACTGCTGGGGACAGGTCTGTCACTGTATAACACTGGGGCACAATACTGGTGGGGATGGGTCTGTCACTGTATAACACTGGGGTATAGTACTGGTGGGGACAGGTCTGTCACTGTATAACACTGGGGTATAGTACTGGTGGGGACAGGTCTGTCACTGTATAACACTGGGGTATAGTACTGGTGGGGACAGGTCTGTCACTGTATAACACTGGGGTATAGTACTGGTGGGGACAGGTCTGTCACTGTATAACACTGGGGTACAATACTGGTGGGGATGGGTCTGTCACTGTATAACACTGGGGTACAGTACTGGTGGGGACAGGTCTGTCACTGTATAACACTGGGGTACAGTACTGGTGGGGACGGGTCTGTCACTGTATAACACTGGGGTACAGTACTGGTGGGGACAGGTCTGTCACTGTATAACACTGGGGTATAGTACTGGTGGGGACAGGTCTGTCACTGTATAACACTGGGGTACAGTACTGGTGGGGACAGGTCTGTCACTGTATAACACTGGGGTATAGTACTGGTGGGGACAGGTCTGTCACTGTATAACACTGGGGTACAATACTGGTGGGGATGGGTCTGTCACTGTATAACACTGGGGTACAGTACTGGTGGGGACAGGTCTGTCACTGTATAACACTGGGGTACAGTACTGGTGGGGACAGCTATGTCACTGTATAAGACTGGGGTACAGTACTGGTGGGGACGGGTCTGTCACTGTATAACACTGGGGTACAGTACTGGTGGGGATGGGTCTGTCACTGTATAACACTGGGGTACAGTACTGGTGGGGACGGGTTTTTCACTGTATAACACTGGGGTACAGTACTGATGGGGACCGGTCTGTCACTGTATAACACTGGGGTACAGTACTGGTGGGGACGGGTCTGTCACTGTATAACACTGGGGTACAGTACTGGTGGGGATGGGTCTGTCACTGTATAACGCTGGGGTACAGTACTGGTGGGGACGGGTCTGTCACTGTATAACACTGGGGTACAGTACAGGTGGGGATGGGTCTGTCACTGTATAACACTGGTGTACAGTACTGGTGGAGACGGGTCTGTCACTGTATAACACTGGGGTACAATACTGGTGGGGATGGGTCTGTCACTGTATAACACTGGGGTACAGTACTGGTGGGGACGGGTCTCTCACTGTATAACACTGGGGTACAGTACTGGTGGGGATGGGTCTGTCACTGTATAACACTGGGGTACAGTACTGGTGGGGACGGGTTTTTCACTGTATAACACTGGGGTACAGTACTGGTGGGGACAGGTGTGTCACTGTATAACACTGGGGTACAGTACCGGTGGGGACGGGTCTGTCACTGTATAACACTGGGGTACAGTACTGATGGGGACGGGTCTGTCTCTGTATATCACTGGGGTACAGTACTGGTGGGGACGGGTCTGTCACTGTATAACACTGGGGTACAGTACTGGTGGGGACAGGTCTGTCACTGTATAACACTGGGGTACAGTACTGGTGGGGACGGGTCTGTCACTGTATAACACTGTGGTCCAGTACTGGTGGGAACAGGTCTCTCACTGTATAACACTGCAGTACAGTACTGGTGCGGATGGGTCTGTCACTGTATAACACTGGGGTAGAGTACTGGTGGGGACAGGTCTG
Source organism: Isurus oxyrinchus (assembly GCA_026770705.1). Taxonomy (NCBI): domain Eukaryota; kingdom Metazoa; phylum Chordata; class Chondrichthyes; order Lamniformes; family Lamnidae; genus Isurus; species Isurus oxyrinchus. The sequence continues at coordinate 115,790,106 of JANJGN010000018.1, forward strand.
TCACTGTATAACACTGGGGTACAGTACTGGTGGGGATGGGTCTGTCTCTGTATAACACTGGGGTACAGTACTGGTGGGGACGGGTCTGTCACTGTATAACACTGGGGTACAGTACTGGTGGGGATGGGTCTGTCTCTGTATAACACTGGGGAACAGTACAGGTGGGGACAGGTGTGTCACTGTATAACACTGGGGTACAGTATTGTTGGGGCCTGGTCTGTCACTGTATAACAGTGCGGTACAGTTCTGCTGGGAACGGGTCTGTCACTGTATAACACTGGGGAACAGTACTTGTGGGGACGGGTCTGTCACTTTATAACACTGGAGTACAGTAATGGTTCGGACGGGTCTGTCACTGTATAAAACTGGGGAACAGTACTGGTGGGGACGGGTCTGTCACTGTATAACACTGGGGTACAGTACTGGTGGGGACGGGTCTGTCACTGAATGACGCTGGGGTACAGTACTGGTGGGGATGGGTCTGTCTCTGTATAACACTGGGGTACAGTACTGGTGGGTACGGGTCTGTCACTGTATAACACTGGGGTACAGTACTGGTGGGGACGGCTCTGTCACTGTATAACACTGGGGTACAGTATTGGTGGGGTCGGGTCTGTCACTGTATAACACTGGGGTACAGTACTGGTGGGGACAGGTCTGTCACTGTATAACACTGGGGTACAGTACTGGTGGGGACGGGTCTGTCACTGTATAACACTGGGGTACAGTACTCGTGGGGACAGGTCTATAACTGTATAACACTGGGGTACAGTACTGGTGGGGACGGGTTTTTCACTGTATAACACTGGGGTACAGTACTGGTGGGGACAGGTCTGTCACTGTATAACACTGGGGTACAGTACTGGTGGGGTCATGTCTGTCATTGTATAACACTGGGGTACAGTACTGGTGGGGACGGGTTTTTCACTGTATAACACTGGGGTACAGTACTGGTGTGGACAGGTCTGTCACTGTATAACACTGGGGTACAGTACTGGTGTGGATGGGTCAGTCACTGTATAACACTGGGGTACAGTACTGCTGGGGACAGGTCTGTCACTGTATAACACTGGGGTACAGTACTGGTGGGGACGGGTTTTTCACTGTATAACACTGGGGTACAGTACTGGTGGGGACAGGTCTGTCACTGTATAACAGTGAGGTACAGTACTGGTGGGGACAGCTGTGTCACTGTATAACACTGGGGTACAGTACTGGTGGGAATGTGTCTGTCACTGTATAACACTGGGGTACAGTACTGGTGGGGACAGGTCTGTCACTGTATAACACTGGGGTACTGTACTGGTGGGGACGGGTTTTTCACTGTATAACACTGGGGTACAGTACTGGTGGGGACAGGTCTGTCACGGTATAACACTGGGGTACAGTACTGGTGGGGACGGGTCTGTCACTGTATAACACTGGGGTACAGTACTGGTGGGGATGGGTCTGTCACTGTATAACGCTGGGGTACAGTACTGGTGGGGACGGGTCTGTCACTGTATAACACTGAGGTGCAGTACTGGTGGGGACGGGTCTGTCACTGTATAACACTGGTGTACAGTACTGGTGGGGACGGGTCTGTCACTGTGTAACACTGGGGTACAATACTGGTGGGGATGGGTCTGTCACTGTATAACACTGGGGTACAGTACTGGTGGGGACGGGTCTGTCACTGTATAACACTGGGGTACAGTACTGGTGGGGACGGGTCTGTCACTGTATAACACTGGTGTACAGTACTGGTGGGGACGGGTTTTTCACTGTATAACACTGGGGTACAGTACTGGTGGGGACAGGTCTGTCACCGTATAACACTGGGGTACAGTTCCGGTGGGGACGAGTCTGTTAGTGTATAACACTGGGGTACAGTACTGGTGGGGACAGGTCTGTCACTGTATATCACTGGGGTACAGCACTGGTGGGGACGGGTCTGTCACTGTATAACACTGGGGTACAGTACTGGTGGGGACAGGTCTGTCACTGTATAACACTGGGGTACAGTACTGGTGGGGACGGGTCTGTCTCTGTATAACATTGGGGTACAGTACTGGTGGGGACGGGTCTGTCACTGTATACCACTGGGGTACAGTACTGGTGGGGACGGGTCTGTCACTGTATAACACTGGGGTACAGTACTGGTGGGGATAGGTCTGTTACTGTATAACACTGGGGTACCGTACTGGTGGGGACAGGTCTGTCACTGTACAACACTGGGGTACAGTACTGGTGGGGACGGGTCTGTCACTGTATAACACTGGGGTACAGTACTGGTGGGGACAGATCTGTCACTGTATAACACTAGGGTACAGTACATGTGGGGATGGGTCTGTCTCTGTATAACATTGGGGTACAGTACTGGTGGGGATGGGTCTGTCACTGTATAACACTGGGGTGCAGTACTGGTGGGGATGCGTGTTTCTCTGTATAACACTGTGGTACAGTACTGGTGGGGACAGGTCTGTCACAGTATAACACTGGGGTACAGTACTGGTGGGGACGGGTCTGTCACTGTATAACACTTGGGTACAGTACTGGTGGGGACAGGTCAGTCACTGTTTAACACTGTGGTACAGTACTAGTGGGGATGGGTCTGTCACTGTAAAACACGGGTACATTATTGCGGGGGACAGGTCTGTCGCTGCATAACGCTGGGGTACAGTACTGGCGGGGATCAGTCTGTCACTGTATAACACTGGGGCACAGTACTGGTGGGGACAGGTCTGTAGCTGTGTAACGCTGGGGTACAGTACTGGTGGGGATGTGTCTGTCACTGTATAACATGGGTACATTATTGGGGGGGACAGGTCTGTCACTGCATAACACTGGGGTACAGTACTGGTGGGGCTGGTCTGTCACTTTATAACACTGGGGTACAATAGTGGTGGGGACAGGTCTGTCACTGTATAACACTGGGGTACAGTACTGGTGGGGATGGGTCTGTCTCTGTATAACACTGGGGTACAGTACTGGTGGGGTACAGGTCTGTCACTGTATAACACTGGGGTACAGTACTGGTGGGGACGGGTCTGTCACTGTATAACACTTGAGTACAGTACTGGTGGGGCAGGTCTGTCACTGTATAACACTGGGGTACAGTACTGGTGGGGACGGGTCTGTCACTGTATAACACTGGGGTACAGTACTGGTGGGGACAGGTCTGTCACTGTATAACACTGGGGTACAGTACTGGTGGGGTACAGGTCTGTCACTGTATAACACTGGGGTACAGTACTGGTGTGGACGGCTCTGTCACTGTATAACACTGAGGTACAGTACTGCTGGGGACAGGTCAGTCAGTGTTTAACTCTGGGGTACAGTACTGGTGGGGATGGGTCTGTCACTGTATAACACGGGTACATTATTGGGGTGGACAGGTCTGTCACTGCATAACGCTGGGGTACAGTACTGGTGGGTATGGGTCTGTCACTGTATAACACTGGGGCACAGTACTGGTGGGGACAGGTCTGTATGTGTAACACTGGGGTACAGTACTGGTGGGGATGTGTCTGTCCCTGTATAACATGGGTACATTATTGGGGGGGACAGGTCTGTCACTGCATAACACTGGGGTACAGTACTGGTGGGGCTGGTCTGTCAATGTATAACACCGGGGTACAATACTGGTGGGGACAGGTCTGTCACTGTATGACACTGGGGTAAAGTATTGGTGGGGCAGGTCTTTCACTGTATAACACTGGGGTACAGTACTGGTGGGGTACAGGTCTGTCACTGTATAACACTGGGGTACAGTACTGGTGAGGACAGGTCTGTCACTGTATAACATTGGGGTACAGTACTGGTGGGGTACAGGTCTGTCACTGTATAACACTGGGGTACAGTATTGGTGGGGAAGGGTCTGTCACTGTATAACACTGGAGTATAGTACTGGTGGGGCAGGTCTGTCACTGTATAACACTCGGGTACAGTACTGGTGGGGACAGGTCTGTCACTGTATAACACTGGGGTACAGTACTGGTGGGGACGGGTCTGTCACTGTATAACACTGGGGTACAGTACTGGTGGGGACAGGTCTATAACTGTATAACACTGGGGTACAGTACTGGTGGGGACGGGTTTTTCACTGTATAACACTGGGGTACAGTACTGGTGGGGACAGGTCTGTCACTGTATAACACTGGGGTAGAGTACTGGTGGGGTCATGTCTGTCATTGTATAACACTGGGGTACAGTACTGGTGGGGACGGGTTTTTCACTGTATAACACTGGGGTACAGTACTGGTGTGGACAGGTCTGTCACTGTATAACACTGGGGTACAGTACTGGTGTGGATGGGTCTGTCACTGTATAACACTGGGGTACAGTACTGGTGGGGACAGGTCTGTCACTGTATAACACTGGGGTACAGTACTGGTGGGGATGCGTTTTTCACTGTATAACACTGGGGGACAGTACTGGTGGGGACAGGTCTGTCACTGTATAACAGTGAGGTACAGTACTGGTGGGGACAGCTGTGTCACTGTATAACACTGGGGTACAGTACTGGTGGGGATGTGTCTGTCACTGTATAACACTGGGGTACAGTACTGGTGGGGACAGGTCTGTCACTGTATAACACTGGGGTACTGTACTGGTGGGGACGGGTTTTTCACTGTATAACACTGGAGTACAGTACTGGTGGGGACAGGTCTGTCACAGTATAACACTGGGGTACAGTACTGGTGGGGACGGGTCTGTCACTGTATAACACTGGGGTACAGTACTGGTGGGGATGGGTCTGTCACTGTATAACGCTGGGGTACAGTACTGGTGGGGACGGGTCTGTCACTGTAGAACACTGAGGTGCAGAACTGGTGGGGACGGGTCTGTCACTGTATAACACTGGTGTACAGTTCTGGTGGGGACGGGTCTGTCACTGTGTAACACTGGGGTACAATACTGGTGGGGATGGGTCTGTCACTGTATAACACTGGGGTACAGTACTGGTGGGGACAGGTCAGTCACTGTTTAACACTGTGGTACAGTACTAGTGGGGATGGGTCTGTCACTGTAAAACACGGGTACATTATTGCGGGGGACAGGTCTGTCACTGCATAACGCTGGGGTACAGTACTGGCGGGGATCAGTCTGTCACTGTATAACACTGGGGCACAGTACTGGTGGGGACAGGTCTGTAGCTGTGTAACGCTGGGGTACAGTACTGGTGGGGATGTGTCTGTCACTGTATAACATGGGTACATTATTGGGGGGGACAGGTCTGTCACTGCATAACACTGGGGTACAGTACTGGTGGGGCTGGTCTGTCACTTTATAACACTGGGGTACAATAGTGGTGGGGACAGGTCTGTCACTGTATAACACTGGGGTACAGTACTGGTGGGGATGGGTCTGTCTCTGTATAACACTGGGGTACAGTACTGGTGGGGACAGGTCTGTCACTGTATGACACTGGGGTACAGTACTGGTGGGACAGGTCTGTCACTTTATAACACTGGGGTACAGTACTGGTGGGGTACAGGTCTGTCACTGTATAACACTGGGGTACAGTACTGGTGGGGTACAGGTCTGTCACTGTATAACACTGGGGTACAGTACTGGTGGGGACGGGTCTGTCACTGTATAACACTTGAGTACAGTACTGGTGGGGCAGGTCTGTCACTGTATAACACTGGGGTACAGTACTGGTGGGGACGGGTCTGTCACTGTATAACACTGGGGTACAGTACTGGTGGGGACAGGTCTGTCACTGTATAACACTGGGGTACAGTACTGGTGGGGTACAGGTCTGTCACTGTATAACACTGGGGTACAGTACTGGTGCGGACGGCTCTGTCACTGTATAACACTGAGGTACAGTACTGCTGGGGACAGGTCAGTCAGTGTTTAACTCTGGGGTACAGTACTGGTGGGGATGGGTCTGTCACTGTATAACACGGGTACATTATTGGGGGGGACAGGTCTGTCACTGCATAACGCTGGGGTACAGTACTGGCGGGTATGGGTCTGTCACTGTATAACACTGGGGCACAGTACTGGTGGGGACAGGTCTGTATGTGTAACACTGGGGTACAGTACTGGTGGGGATGTGTCTGTCCCTGTATAACATGGGTACATTATTGGGGGGGACAGGTCTGTCACTGCATAACACTGGGGTACAGTACTGGTGGGGACAGGTCTGTCACTGTATGACACTGGGGTAAAGTATTGGTGGGGCAGGTCTTTCACTGTATAACACTGGGGTACAGTACTGGTGGGGTACAGGTCTGTCACTGTATAACACTGGGGTACAGTACTGGTGAGGACAGGTCTGTCACTGTATAACATTGGGGTACAGTACTGGTGGGGTACAGGTCTGTCACTGTATAACACTGGGGTACAGTACTGGTGGGGAAGGGTCTGTCACTGTATAACACTGGAGTATAGTACTGGTGGGGCAGGTCTGTCACAGTATAACACTCGGGTACAGTACTGGTGGGGACAGGTCTGTCACTGTATAACACTGGGGTACAGTACTGGTGGGGACGGGTCTGTCACTGTATAACACTGGGGTACAGTACTGGTGGGGACAGGTCTATAACTGTATAACACTGGGGTACAGTACTGGTGGGGACGGGTTTTTCACTGTATAACACTGGGGTACAGTACTGGTGGGGACAGGTCTGTCACTGTATAACACTGGGGTACAGTACTGGTGGGGTCATGTCTGTCATTGTATAACACTGGGGTACAGTACTGGTGGGGACGGGTTTTTCACTGTATAACACTGGGGTACAGTACTGGTGTGGACAGGTCTGTCACTGTATAACACTGGGGTACAGTACTGGTGTGGATGGGTCTGTCACTGTATAACACTGGGGTACAGTACTGGTGGGGACAGGTCTGTCACTGTATAACACTGGGGTACAGTACTGGTGGGGATGCGTTTTTCACTGTATAACACTGGGGGACAGTACTGGTGGGGACAGGTCTGTCACTGTATAACAGTGAGGTACAGTACTGGTGGGGACAGCTGTGTCACTGTATAACACTGGGGTACAGTACTGGTGGGGATGTGTCTGTCACTGTATAACACTGGGGTACAGTACTGGTGGGGACAGGTCTGTCACTGTATAACACTGGGGTACTGTACTGGTGGGGACGGGTTTTTCACTGTATAACACTGGGGTACAGTACTGGTGGGGACAGGTCTGTCACAGTATAACACTGGGGTACAGTACTGGTGGGGACGGGTCTGTCACTGTATAACACTGGGGTACAGTACTGGTGGGGATGGGTCTGTCACTGTATAACGCTGGGGTACAGTACTGGTGGGGACGGGTCTGTCACTGTAGAACACTGAGGTGCAGAACTGGTGGGGACGGGTCTGTCACTGTATAACACTGGTGTACAGTTCTGGTGGGGACGGGTCTGTCACTGTGTAACACTGGGGTACAATACTGGTGGGGATGGGTCTGTCACTGTATAACACTGGGGTACAGTACTGGTGGGGACAGGTCAGTCACTGTTTAACACTGTGGTACAGTACTAGTGGGGATGGGTCTGTCACTGTAAAACACGGGTACATTATTGCGGGGGACAGGTCTGTCACTGCATAACGCTGGGGTACAGTACTGGCGGGGATCAGTCTGTCACTGTATAACACTGGGGCACAGTACTGGTGGGGACAGGTCTGTAGCTGTGTAACGCTGGGGTACAGTACTGGTGGGGATGTGTCTGTCACTGTATAACATGGGTACATTATTGGGGGGGACAGGTCTGTCACTGCATAACACTGGGGTACAGTACTGGTGGGGCTGGTCTGTCACTTTATAACACTGGGGTACAATAGTGGTGGGGACAGGTCTGTCACTGTATAACACTGGGGTACAGTACTGGTGGGGATGGGTCTGTCTCTGTATAACACTGGGGTACAGTACTGGTGGGGACAGGTCTGTCACTGTATGACACTGGGGTACAGTACTGGTGGGACAGGTCTGTCACTTTATAACACTGGGGTACAGTACTGGTGGGGTACAGGTCTGTCACTGTATAACACTGGCGTACAGTACTGGTGGGGTACAGGTCTGTCACTGTATAACACTGGGGTACAGTACTGGTGGGGACGGGTCTGTCACTGTATAACACTTGAGTACAGTACTGGTGGGGCAGGTCTGTCACTGTATAACACTGGGGTACAGTACTGGTGGGGACGGGTCTGTCACTGTATAACACTGGGGTACAGTACTGGTGGGGACAGGTCTGTCACTGTATAACACTGGGGTACAGTACTGGTGGGGTACAGGTCTGTCACTGTATAACACTGGGGTACAGTACTGGTGCGGACGGCTCTGTCACTGTATAACACTGAGGTACAGTACTGCTGGGGACAGGTCAGTCAGTGTTTAACTCTGGGGTACAGTACTGGTGGGGATGGGTCTGTCACTGTATAACACGGGTACATTATTGGGGGGGACAGGTCTGTCACTGCATAACGCTGGGGTACAGTACTGGCGGGTATGGGTCTGTCACTGTATAACACTGGGGCACAGTACTGGTGGGGACAGGTCTGTATGTGTAACACTGGGGTACAGTACTGGTGGGGATGTGTCTGTCCCTGTATAACATGGGTACATTATTGGGGGGGACAGGTCTGTCACTGCATAACACTGGGGTACAGTACTGGTGGGGACAGGTCTGTCACTGTATGACACTGGGGTAAAGTATTGGTGGGGCAGGTCTTTCACTGTATAACACTGGGGTACAGTACTGGTGGGGTACAGGTCTGTCACTGTATAACACTGGGGTACAGTACTGGTGAGGACAGGTCTGTCACTGTATAACATTGGGGTACAGTACTGGTGGGGTACAGGTCTGTCACTGTATAACACTGGGGTACAGTACTGGTGGGGAAGGGTCTGTCACTGTATAACACTGGAGTATAGTACTGGTGGGGCAGGTCTGTCACAGTATAACACTCGGGTACAGTACTGGTGGGGACAGGTCTGTCACTGTATAACACTGGGGTACAGTACTGGTGGGGACGGGTCTGTCACTGTATAACACTGGGGTACAGTACTGGTGGGGACAGGTCTATAACTGTATAACACTGGGGTACAGTACTGGTGGGGACGGGTTTTTCACTGTATAACACTGGGGTACAGTACTGGTGGGGACAGGTCTGTCACTGTATAACACTGGGGTACAGTACTGGTGGGGTCATGTCTGTCATTGTATAACACTGGGGTACAGTACTGGTGGGGACGGGTTTTTCACTGTATAACACTGGGGTACAGTACTGGTGTGGACAGGTCTGTCACTGTATAACACTGGGGTACAGTACTGGTGTGGATGGGTCTGTCACTGTATAACACTGGGGTACAGTACTGGTGGGGACAGGTCTGTCACTGTATAACACTGGGGTACAGTACTGGTGGGGACGCGTTTTTCACTGTATAACACTGGGGGACAGTACTGGTGGGGACAGGTCTGTCACTGTATAACAGTGAGGTACAGTACTGGTGGGGACAGCTGTGTCACTGTATAACACTGGGGTACAGTACTGGTGGGGATGTGTCTGTCACTGTATAACACTGGGGTACAGTACTGGTGGGGACAGGTCTGTCACTGTATAACACTGGGGTACTGTACTGGTGGGGACGGGTTTTTCACTGTATAACACTGGGGTACAGTACTGGTGGGGACAGGTCTGTCACAGTATAACACTGGGGTACAGTACTGGTGGGGACGGGTCTGTCACTGTATAACACTGGGGTACAGTACTGGTGGGGATGGGTCTGTCACTGTATAACGCTGGGGTACAGTACTGGTGGGGACGGGTCTGTCACTGTATAACACTGAGGTGCAGTACTGGTGGGGACGGGTCTGTCACTGTATAACACTGGTGTACAGTACTGGTGGGGACGGGTCTGTCACTGTGTAACACTGGGGTACAATACTGGTGGGGATGGGTCTGTCACTGTATAACACTGGGGTACAGTACTGGTGGGGACGGGTCTGTCACTGTATAACACTGGGGTACAGTACTGGTGGGGACGGGTCTGTCACTGTATAACACTGGGGTACAGTACTGGTGGGGACGGGTTTTTCACTGTATAACACTGGGGTACAGTACTGGTGGGGACAGGTCTGTCACCGTATAACACTGGGGTACAGTTCCGGTGGGGACGAGTCTGTCAGTGTATAACACTGGGGTACAGTACTGGTGGGGACAGGTCTGTCACTGTATATCACTGGGGTACAGCACTGGTGGGGACGGGTCTGTCACTGTATAACACTGGGGTGCAGTACTGGTGGGGATGGGTGTGTCTCTGTATAACACTGTGGTACAGTACTGGTGGGGACAGGTCTGTCACAGTATAACACTGAGGTACAGTACTGGTGGGGACGGGTCTGTCACTGTATAACACTGGGGTACAGTACTGGTGGGGACAGGTCAGTCACTGTTTAACACTGTGGTACAGTACTAGTGGGGATGGGTCTGTCACTGTAAAACACGGGTACATTATTGGGGGGGACATGTCTGTCACTGCATAACGCTGGGGTACAGTACTGGTGGGGATCAGTCTGTCACTGTATAACACTGGGGCACAGTACTGGTGGGGACAGGTCTGTAGCTGTGTAACGCTGGGGTACAGTACTGGTGGGGATGTGTCTGTCACTGTATAACATGGGTACATTATTGGGGGGAACAGGTCTGTCACTGCATAACACTGGGGTACAGTACTGGTGGGGACGGGTCTGTCACTGTATAACACTGTGGTCCAGTACTGGTGGGAACAGGTCTCTCACTGTATAACACTGCAGTACAGTACTGGTGGGGATGGGTCTGTCACTGTATAACACTGGGGTAGAGTACTGGTGGGGACAGGTCTGTCACTGTATAACACTGGGGTACAGTACTGGTGGGGACGGGTCTGTCACTGAATGACGCTGGGGTACAGTACTGGTGGGGATGGGTCTGTCTCTGTATAACACTGGGGTACAGTACTGGTGGGTACGGGTCTGTCACTGTATAACACTGGGGTACAGTACTGGTGGGGACGGCTCTGTCACTGTATAACACTGGGGTACAGTATTGGTGGGGTCGGGTCTGTCACTGTATAACACTGGGGTACAGTACTGGTGGGGACAGGTCTGTCACTGTATAACACTGGGGTACAGTACTGGTGGGGACGGGTCTGTCACTGTATAACACTGGGGTACAGTACTGGTGGGGACAGGTCTATAACTGTATAACACTGGGGTACAGTACTGGTGGGGACGGGTTTTTCACTGTATAACACTGGGGTACAGTACTGGTGGGGACAGGTCTGTCACTGTATAACACTGGGGTACAGTACTGGTGGGGTCATGTCTGTCATTGTATAACACTGGGGTACAGTACTGGTGGGGACGGGTTTTTCACTGTATAGCACTGGGGTACAGTACTGGTATGGACAGGTCTGTCACTGTATAACACTGGGGTACAGTACTGGTGTGGATGGGTCTGTCACTGTATAACACTGGGGTACAGTACTGGTGGGGACAGGTCTGTCACTGTATAACACTGGGGTACAGTACTGGTGGGGACGGGTTTTTCACTGTATAACACTGGGGGACAGTACTGGTGGGGACAGGTCTGTCACTGTATAACAGTGAGGTACAGTACTGGTGGGGACAGCTGTGTCACTGTATAACACTGGGGTACAGTACTGGTGGGGATGTGTCTGTCACTGTATAACACTGGGGTACAGTACTGGTGGGGACAGGTCTGTCACTGTATAACACTGGGGTACTGTACTGGTGGGGACGGGTTTTTCACTGTATAACACTGGGGTACAGTACTGGTGGGGACAGGTCTGTCACGGTACAACACTGGGGTACACGACTGGTGGGGACGGGTCTGTCACTGTATAACACTGGGGTACAGTACTGGTGGGGATGGGTCTGTCACTGTATAACGCTGGGGTACAGTACTGGTGGGGACGGGTCTGTCACTGTATAACACTGAGGTGCAGTACTGGTGGGGACGGGTCTGTCACTGTATAACACTGGTGTACAGTACTGGTGGGGACGGGTCTGTCACTGTGTAACACTGGGGTACAATACTGGTGGGGATGGGTCTGTCACTGTATAACACTGGGGTACAGTACTGGTGGGGACGGGTCTGTCACTGTATAACACTGGGGTACAGTACTGGTGGGGACGGGTCTGTCACTGTATAACACTGGGGTACAGTACTGGTGGGGACGGGTTTTTCACTGTATAACACTGGGGTACAGTACTGGTGGGGACGGGTCTGTCACCGTATAACACTGGGGTACAGTTCCGGTGGGGACGAGTCTGTCACTGTATAACACTGGGGTACAGTACTGGTGGGGATAGGTCTGTTACTGTATAACACTGGGGTACCGTACTGGTGGGGACAGGTCTGTCACTGTACAACACTGGGGTACAGTACTGGTGGGGACGGGTCTGTCACTGTATAACACTGGGGTACAGTACTGGTGGGGACAGATCTGTCACTGTATAACACTAGGGTACAGTACAGGTGGGGATGGGTCTGTCTCTGTATAACATTGGGGTACAGTACTGGTGGGGATGGGTCTGTCACTGTATAACACTGGGGTGCAGTACTGGTGGGGATGGGTGTGTCTCTGTATAACACTGGGGTACAGTACTGGTGGGGACGGGTTTTTCACTGTATAACACTGGGGTACAGTACTGGTGGGGACAGGTCTGTCACCGTATAACACTGGGGTACAGTTCCGGTGGGGACGAGTCTGTCAGTGTATAACACTGGGGTACAGTACTGGTGGGGACAGGTCTGTCACTGTATATCACTGGGGTACAGCACTGGTGGGGACGGGTCTGTCACTGTATAACACTGGGGTGCAGTACTGGTGGGGATGGGTGTGTCTCTGTATAACACTGTGGTACAGTACTGGTGGGGACAGGTCTGTCACAGTATAACACTGAGGTACAGTACTGGTGGGGACGGGTCTGTCACTGTATAACACTGGGGTACAGTACTGGTGGGGACAGGTCAGTCACTGTTTAACACTGTGGTACAGTACTAGTGGGGATGGGTCTGTCACTGTAAAACACGGGTACATTATTGGGGGGGACATGTCTGTCACTGCATAACGCTGGGGTACAGTACTGGTGGGGATCAGTCTGTCACTGTATAACACTGGGGCACAGTACTGGTGGGGACAGGTCTGTAGCTGTGTAACGCTGGGGTACAGTACTGGTGGGGATGTGTCTGTCACTGTATAACATGGGTACATTATTGGGGGGAACAGGTCTGTCACTGCATAACACTGGGGTACAGTACTGGTGGGGACGGGTCTGTCACTGTATAACACTGTGGTCCAGTACTGGTGGGAACAGGTCTCTCACTGTATAACACTGCAGTACAGTACTGGTGGGGATGGGTCTGTCACTGTATAACACTGGGGTAGAGTACTGGTGGGGACAGGTCTGTCACTGTATAACACTGGGGTACAGTACTGGTGGGGATGGGTCTGTCTCTGTATAACACTGGGGTACAGTACTGGTGGGGACGGGTCTGTCACTGTATAACACTGGGGTACAGTACTGGTGGGGATGGGTCTGTCTCTGTATAACACTGGGGAACAGTACAGGTGGGGACAGGTGTGTCACTGTATAACACTGGGGTACAGTATTGTTGGGGCCTGGTCTGTCACTGTATAACACTGCGGTACAGTTCTGCTGGGAACGGGTCTGTCACTGTATAACACTGGGGAACAGTACTTGTGGGGACGGGTCTGTCACTTTATAACACTGGAGTACAGTACTGGTGCGGACGGGTCTGTCACTGTATAAAACTGGGGAACAGTACTGGTGGGGACGGGTCTGTCACTGTATAACACTGGGGTACAGTACTGGTGGGGACGGGTCTGTCACTGAATGACGCTGGGGTACAGTACTGGTGGGGATGGGTCTGTCTCTGTATAACACTGGGGTACAGTACTGGTGGGTACGGGTCTGTCACTGTATAACACTGGGGTACAGTACTGGTGGGGACGGCTCTGTCACTGTATAACACTGGGGTACAGTATTGGTGGGGTCGGGTCTGTCACTGTATAACACTGGGGTACAGTACTGGTGGGGACAGGTCTGTCACTGTATAACACTGGGGTACAGTACTGGTGGGGACGGGTCTGTCACTGTATAACACTGGGGTACAGTACTGGTGGGGACAGGTCTATAACTGTATAACACTGGGGTACAGTACTGGTGGGGACGGGTTTTTCACTGTATAACACTGGGGTACAGTACTGGTGGGGACAGGTCTGTCACTGTATAACACTGGGGTACAGTACTGGTGGGGTCATGTCTGTCATTGTATAACACTGGGGTACAGTACTGGTGGGGACGGGTTTTTCACTGTATAGCACTGGGGTACAGTACTGGTATGGACAGGTCTGTCACTGTATAACACTGGGGTACAGTACTGGTGTGGATGGGTCTGTCACTGTATAACACTGGGGTACAGTACTGGTGGGGACAGGTCTGTCACTGTATAACACTGGGGTACAGTACTGGTGGGGACGGGTTTTTCACTGTATAACACTGGGGGACAGTACTGGTGGGGACAGGTCTGTCACTGTATAACAGTGAGGTACAGTACTGGTGGGGACAGCTGTGTCACTGTATAACACTGGGGTACAGTACTGGTGGGGATGTGTCTGTCACTGTATAACACTGGGGTACAGTACTGGTGGGGACAGGTCTGTCACTGTATAACACTGGGGTACTGTACTGGTGGGGACGGGTTTTTCACTGTATAACACTGGGGTACAGTACTGGTGGGGACAGGTCTGTCACGGTACAACACTGGGGTACACGACTGGTGGGGACGGGTCTGTCACTGTATAACACTGGGGTACAGTACTGGTGGGGATGGGTCTGTCACTGTATAACGCTGGGGTACAGTACTGGTGGGGACGGGTCTGTCACTGTATAACACTGAGGTGCAGTACTGGTGGGGACGGGTCTGTCACTGTATAACACTGGTGTACAGTACTGGTGGGGACGGGTCTGTCACTGTGTAACACTGGGGTACAATACTGGTGGGGATGGGTCTGTCACTGTATAACACTGGGGTACAGTACTGGTGGGGACGGGTCTGTCACTGTATAACACTGGGGTACAGTACTGGTGGGGACGGGTCTGTCACTGTATAACACTGGGGTACAGTACTGGTGGGGACGGGTTTTTCACTGTATAACACTGGGGTACAGTACTGGTGGGGACGGGTCTGTCACCGTATAACACTGGGGTACAGTTCCGGTGGGGACGAGTCTGTCACTGTATAACACTGGGGTACAGTACTGGTGGGGATAGGTCTGTTACTGTATAACACTGGGGTACCGTACTGGTGGGGACAGGTCTGTCACTGTACAACACTGGGGTACAGTACTGGTGGGGACGGGTCTGTCACTGTATAACACTGGGGTACAGTACTGGTGGGGACAGATCTGTCACTGTATAACACTAGGGTACAGTACAGGTGGGGATGGGTCTGTCTCTGTATAACATTGGGGTACAGTACTGGTGGGGATGGGTCTGTCACTGTATAACACTGGGGTGCAGTACTGGTGGGGATGGGTGTGTCTCTGTATAACACTGTGGTACAGTACTGGTGGGGACAGGTCTGTCACTGTATAACACTAGGGTACAGTAGAGGTGGGGATGGGTCTGTCTCTGTATAACATTGGGGTACAGTACTGGTGGGGTTGGGTCTGTCACTGTATAACACTGGGGTGCAGTACTGGTGGGGATGGGTGTGTCTCTGTATAACACTGTGGTACAGTACTGGTGGGGACAGGTCTGTCACAGTATAACACTGGGGTACAGTACTGGTGGGGACGGGTCTGTCACTGTATAACACTGGGGTACAGTACTGGTGGGGACAGGTCAGTCACTGTTTAACACTGTGGTACAGTACTAGTGGGGATGGGTCTGTCACTGTAAAACACGGGTACATTATTGGGGGGGACAGGTCTGTCACTGCATAACGCTGGGGTACAGTACTGGTGGGGATCAGTCTGTCACTGTATAACACTGGGGCACAGTACTGGTGGGGACAGGTCTGTAGCTGTGTAACGCTGGGGTACAGTACTGGTGGGGATGTGTCAGTCACTGTATAACATGGGTACATTATTGGGGGGGACAGGTCTGTCACTGCATAACACTGGGGTACAGTACTGGTGGGTCTGGTCTGTCACTTTATAACACTGGGGTACAATAGTGGTGGGGACAGGTCTGTCACTGTATAACACTGGGGTACAGTACTGGTGGGGATGGGTCTGTCTCTGTATAACACTGGGGTACAGTACTGGTGGGGACAGGTCTGTCACTGTATGACACTGGGGTACAGTACTGGTGGGACAGGTCTGTCACTTTATAACACTGGGGTACAGTACTGGTGGGGTACAGGTCTGTCACTGTATAACACTGGCGTACAGTACTGGTGGGGTGCAGGTCTGTCACTGTATAACACTGGGGTACAGTACTGGTGGGGATGGGTCTGTCTCTGTATAACACTGGGGTACAGTACTGGTGGGGACAGGTCTGTCACTGTATGACACTGGGGTACAGTACTGGTGGGACAGGTCTGTCACTTTATAACACTGGGGTACAGTACTGGTGGGGTACAGGTCTGTCACTGTATAACACTGGCGTACAGTACTGGTGGGGTGCAGGTCTGTCACAGTATAACACTGAGGTACAGTACTTTTGGGGACGGGTCTGTCACTGTATAACACTGGGGTACAGTACTGGTGGGGACAGGTCAGTCACTGTTTAACACTGTGGTACAGTACTAGTGGGGATGGGTCTGTCACTGTAAAACACGGGTACATTATTGGGGGGGACAGGTCTGTCACTGCATAACGCTGGGGTACAGTACTGGTGGGGATCAGTCTGTCACTGTATAACACTGGGGCACAGTACTGGTGGGGACAGGTCTGTAGCTGTGTAACGCTGGGGTACAGTACTGGTGGGGATGTGTCTGTCACTGTATAACATGGGTACATTATTGGGGGGAACAGGTCTGTCACTGCATAACACTGGGGTACAGTACTGGTGGGGACGGGTCTGTCACTGTATAACACTGTGGTCCAGTACTGGTGGGAACAGGTCTCTCACTGTATAACACTGCAGTACAGTACTGGTGGGGATGGGTCTGTCACTGTATAACACTGGGGTAGAGTACTGGTGGGGACAGGTCTGTCACTGTATAACACTGGGGTACAGTACTGGTGGGGATGGGTCTGTCTCTGTATAACACTGGGGAACAGTACAGGTGGGGACAGGTGTGTCACTGTATAACACTGGGGTACAGTATTGTTGGGGCCTGGTCTGTCACTGTATAACACTGCGGTACAGTTCTGCTGGGAACGGGTCTGTCACTGTATAACACTGGGGAACAGTACTTGTGGGGACGGGTCTGTCACTTTATAACACTGGAGTACAGTACTGGTGCGGACGGGTCTGTCACTGTATAAAACTGGGGAACAGTACTGGTGGGGACGGGTCTGTCACTGTATAACACTGGGGTACAGTACTGGTGGGGACGGGTCTGTCACTGAATGACGCTGGGGTACAGTACTGGTGGGGATGTGTCTGTCTCTGTATAACACTGGGGTACAGTACTGGTGGGTACGGGTCTGTCACTGTATAACACTGGGGTACAGTACTGGTGGGGACGGCTCTGTCACTGTATAACACTGGGGTACAGTATTGGTGGGGTCGGGTCTGTCACTGTATAACACTGGGGTACAGTACTGGTGGGGACAGGTCTGTCACTGTATAACACTGGGGTACAGTACTGGTGTGGACGGGTCTGTCACTGTATAACACTGGGGTACAGTACTGGTGGGGACAGGTCTATAACTGTATAACACTGGGGTACAGTACTGGTGGGGACGGGTTTTTCACTGTATAACACTGGGGTACAGTACTGGTGGGGACAGGTCTGTCACTGTATAACACTGGGGTACAGTACTGGTGGGGTCATGTCTGTCATTGTATAACACTGGGGTACAGTACTGGTGGGGACGGGTTTTTCACTGTATAGCACTGGGGTACAGTACTGGTATGGACAGGTCTGTCACTGTATAACACTGGGGTACAGTACTGGTGTGGATGGGTCTGTCACTGTATAACACTGGGGTACAGTACTGGTGGGGACAGGTCTGTCACTGTATAACACTGGGGTACAGTACTGGTGGGGACGGGTTTTTCACTGTATAACACTGGGGGACAGTACTGGTGGGGACAGGTCTGTCACTGTATAACAGTGAGGTACAGTACTGGTGGGGACAGCTGTGTCACTGTATAACACTGGGGTACAGTACTGGTGGGGATGTGTCTGTCACTGTATAACACTGGGGTACAGTACTGGTGGGGACAGGTCTGTCACTGTATAACACTGGGGTACTGTACTGGTGGGGACGGGTTTTTCACTGTATAACACTGGGGTACAGTACTGGTGGGGATGGGTCTGTCACTGTATAACGCTGGGGTACAGTACTGGTGGGGACGGGTCTGTCACTGTATAACACTGAGGTGCAGTACTGGTGGGGACGGGTCTGTCACTGTATAACACTGGTGTACAGTACTGGTGGGGACGGGTCTGTCACTGTGTAACACTGGGGTACAATACTGGTGGGGATGGGTCTGTCACTGTATAACACTGGGGTACAGTACTGGTGGGGACGGGTCTGTCACTGTATAACACTGGGGTACAGTACTGGTGGGGACGGGTCTGTCACTGTATAACACTGGGGTACAGTACTGGTGGGGACGGGTTTTTCACTGTATAACACTGGGGTACAGTACTGGTGGGGACGGGTCTGTCACCGTATAACACTGGGGTACAGTTCCGGTGGGGACGAGTCTGTCACTGTATAACACTGGGGTACAGTACTGGTGGGGATAGGTCTGTTACTGTATAACACTGGGGTACCGTACTGGTGGGGACAGGTCTGTCACTGTACAACACTGGGGTACAGTACTGGTGGGGACGGGTCTGTCACTGTATAACACTGGGGTACAGTACTGGTGGGGACAGATCTGTCACTGTATAACACTAGGGTACAGTACAGGTGGGGATGGGTCTGTCTCTGTATAACATTGGGGTACAGTACTGGTGGGGATGGGTCTGTCACTGTATAACACTGGGGTGCAGTACTGGTGGGGATGGGTGTGTCTCTGTATAACACTGTGGTACAGTACTGGTGGGGACAGGTCTGTCACTGTATAACACTAGGGTACAGTACAGGTGGGGATGGGTCTGTCTCTGTATAACATTGGGGTACAGTACTGGTGGGGTTGGGTCTGTCACTGTATAACACTGGGGTGCAGTACTGGTGGGGATGGGTGTGTCTCTGTATAACACTGTGGTACAGTACTGGTGGGGACAGGTCTGTCACAGTATAACACTGGGGTACAGTACTGGTGGGGACGGGTCTGTCACTGTATAACACTGGGGTACAGTACTGGTGGGGACAGGTCAGTCACTGTTTAACACTGTGGTACAGTACTAGTGGGGATGGGTCTGTCACTGTAAAACACGGGTACATTATTGGGGAGGACAGGTCTGTCACTGCATAACGCTGGGGTACAGTACTGGTGGGGATCAGTCTGTCACTGTATAACACTGGGGCACAGTACTGGTGGGGACAGGTCTGTAGCTGTGTAACGCTGGGGTACAGTACTGGTGGGGATGTGTCTGTCACTGTATAACATGGGTACATTATTGGGGGGGACAGGTCTGTCACTGCATAACACTGGGGTACAGTACTGGTGGGTCTGGTCTGTCACTTTATAACACTGGGGTACAATAGTGGTGGGGACAGGTCTGTCACTGTATAACACTGGGGTACAGTACTGGTGGGGATGGGTCTGTCTCTGTATAACACTGGGGTACAGTACTGGTGGGGACAGGTCTGTCACTGTATGACACTGGGGTACAGTACTGGTGGGACAGGTCTGTCACTTTATAACACTGGGGTACAGTACTGGTGGGGTACAGGTCTGTCACTGTATAACACTGGCGTACAGTACTGGTGGGGTGCAGGTCTGTCACTGTATAACACTGGGGTACAGTACTGGTGGGGACGGGTCTGTCACTGTATAACACTTGAGTACAGTACTGGTGGGGCAGGTCTGTCACTGTATAACACTGGGGTACAGTACTGGTGGGGACGGGTCTGTCACTGTATAACACTGGGGTACAGTACTGGTGGGGACAGGTCAGTCACTGTATAACACTGGGGTACAGTACTGGTGGGGTACAGGTCTGTCACTGTATAACACTGGGGTACAGTACTGGTGCGGACGGCTCTGTCACTGTATAACTCTGAGGTACAGTACTGGTGGGGACAGGTCTGTCACTGTATAACACTGGGGTACAGTACTGGTGGGGTACAGGTCTGTCACTGTATAACACTGGGGTACAGTACTGGTGCGGACGGGTCTGTCACTGTATAACACTGGGGTACAGTACTGGTGGGGTCATGTCTGTCATTGTATAACACTGGGGTACAGTACTGGTGGGGACGGGTTTTTCACTGTATAACACTGGGGTACAGTACTGGTGTGGACAGGTCTGTCACTGTATAACACTGGGGTACAGTACTGGTGTGGATGGGTCTGTCACTGTATAACACTGGGGTACAGTACTGCTGGGGACAGGTCTGTCACTGTATAACACTGGGGTACAGTACTGGTGGGGACGGGTTTTTCACTGTATAACACTGGGGTACAGTACTGGTGGGGACAGGTCTGTCACTGTATAACAGTGAGGTACAGTACTGGTGGGGACAGCTGTGTCACTGTATAACACTGGGGTACAGTACTGGTGGGGATGTGTCTGTCACTGTATAACACTGGGGTACAGTACTGGTGGGGACAGGTCTGTCACTGTATAACACTGGGATACTGTACTGGTGGGGACGGGTTTTTCACTGTATAACACTGGGGTACAGTACTGGTGGGGACAGGTCTGTCACGGTATAACACTGGGGTACAGTACTGGTGGGGACGGGTCTGTCACTGTATAACACTGGGGTACAGTACTGGTGGGGATGGGTCTGTCACTGTATAACGCTGGGGTACAGTACTGGTGGGGACGGGTCTGTCACTGTATAACACTGAGGTGCAGTACTGGTGGGGACGGGTCTGTCACTGTATAACACTGGTGTACAGTACTGGTGGGGACGGGTCTGTCACTGTGTAACACTGGGGCACAATACTGGTGGGGATGGGTCTGTCACTGTATAACACTGGGGTACAGTACTGGTGGGGACGGGTCTGTCACTGTATAACACTGGGGTACAGTACTGGTGGGGACGGGTCTGTCACTGTATAACACTGGGGTACAGTACTGGTGGGGACGGTTTTTTCACTGTATAACACTGGGGTACAGTACTGGTGGGGACAGGTCTGTCACCGTATAACACTGGGGTACAGTTCCGGTGGGGACGAGTCTGTCAGTGTATAACACTGGCGTACAGTACTGGTGGGGACAGGTCTGTCACTGTATATCACTGGGGTACAGCACTGGTGGGGACGGGTCTGTCACTGTATAACACTGGGGTACAGTACTGGTGGGGACTGGTCTGTCACTGTATAACACTGGGGTACAGTACTGGTGGGGACGGGTCTGTCACTGTATAACATTGGGGTACAGTACTGGTGGGGACGGGTCTGTCACTGTATACCACTGGGGTACAGTACTGGTGGGGACAGGTCTGTCACAGTATAACACTGGGGTACAGTACTGGTGGGGACGGGTCTGTCACTGTATAACACTTGGGTACAGTACTGGTGGGGACAGGTCAGTCACTGTTTAACACTGTGGTACAGTACTAGTGGGGATGGGTCTGTCACTGTAAAACACGGGTACATTATTGGGGGGGACAGGTCTGTCACTGCATAACGCTGGGGTACAGTACTGGTGGGGATCAGTCTGTCACTGTATAACACTGGGGCACAGTACTGGTGGGGACAGGTCTGTAGCTGTGTAACGCTGGGGTACAGTACTGGTGGGGATGTGTCTGTCACTGTATAACATGGGTACTTTATTGGGGGGGACAGGTCTGTCACTGCATAACACTGGGGTACAGTACTGGTGGGGCTGGTCTGTCACTTTATAACACTGGGGTACAATAGTGGTGGGGACAGGTCTGTCACTGTATAACACTGGGGTACAGTACTGGTGGGGATGGGTCTGTCTCTGTATAACACTGGGGTACAGTACTGGTGGGGACAGGTCTGTCACTGTATGACACTGGGGTACAGTACTGGTGGGACAGGTCTGTCACTTTATAACACTGGGGTACAGTACTGGTGGGGTACAGGTCTGTCACTGTATAACACTGGCGTGCAGTACTGGTGGGGTACAGGTCTGTCACTGTATAACACTGGGGTACAGTACTGGTGGGGACGGGTCTGTCACTGTATAACACTGGGGTACAGTACTGGTGGGGACAGGTCTGTCACTGTATAACACTGGGGTACAGTACTGGTGGGGTACAGGTCTGTCACTGTATAACACTCGGGTACAGTACTGGTGCGGACGGCTCTGTCACTGTATAACACTGAGGTACAGTAGTGGTGGGGACAGGTCTGTCACTGTATAACACTGGGGTACAGTACTGGTGGGGTACAGGTCTGTCACTGTATAACACTGGGGTACAGTACTGGTGCGGACGGGTCTGTCACTGTATAACACTGAGGTACAGTACTGGTGGGGACGGGTCTGTCACTGTATAACACTGGGGTACAGTACTGGTGGGGAAAGGTCTGTCACTGTGTAACACTGAGGTACAGTACTGGTGGAGATGGGTGTGTCTCTGTATAACACTGGGGTACAGTACTGGTGGTGACAGGTCTGTCACAGTGTAACGCTGGGGTACAGTACTGGTGGGGACGGGTCTGTCACTGTATAACACTGGGGTACAGTACTGGTGGGGACAGGTCAGTCAGTGTTTAACACTGGGGTACAGTACTGGTGGGGATGGGTCTGTCACTGTATAACACGGGTACATTATTGGGGGGGACAGGTCTGTCACTGCATAACGCTGGGGTACAGTACTGGTGGGTATGGGTCTGTCACTGTATAACACTGGGGCACAGTACTGGTGGGGACAGGTCTGTATGTGTAACACTGGGGTACAGTACTGGTGGGGATGTGTCTGTCCCTGTATAACATGGGTACATTATTGGGGGGGACAGGTCTGTCACTGCATAACACTGGGATACAGTACTGGTGGGGCTGGTCTGTCAATGTATAACACCGGGGTACAATACTGGTGGGGACAGGTCTGTCACTGTATGACACTGGGGTAAAGTATTGGTGGGGCAGGTCTTTCACTGTATAACACTGGGGTACAGTACTGGTGGGGTACAGGTCTGTCACTGTATAACACTGGGGTACAGTACTGGTGAGGACAGGTCTGTCACTGTATAACATTGGGGTACAGTACTGGTGGGGTACAGGTCTGTCACTGTATAACACTGGGGTACAGCACTGGTGGGGAAGGGTCTGTCACTGTATAACACTGGAGTACAGTACTGGTGGGGCAGGTCTGTCACTGTATAACACTCGGGTACAGTACTGGTGGGGACAGGTCTATAACTGTATAACACTGGGGTACAGTACTGGTGGGGACGGG
This sequence comes from Isurus oxyrinchus, assembly GCA_026770705.1. Classification (NCBI taxonomy): domain Eukaryota; kingdom Metazoa; phylum Chordata; class Chondrichthyes; order Lamniformes; family Lamnidae; genus Isurus; species Isurus oxyrinchus. The sequence continues at coordinate 115,813,760 of JANJGN010000018.1, forward strand.
TTTTTCACTGTATAACACTGGGGTACAGTACTGGTGGGGACAGGTCTGTCACTGTATATCACTGGGGTACAGTACTGGTGGGGTCATGTCTGTCATTGTATAACACTGGGGTACAGTACTGGTGGGGACGGGTTTTTCACTGTATAACACTGGGGTACAGTACTGGTGTGGACAGGTCTGTCACTGTATAACACTGGGGTACAGTACTGGTGTGGATGGGTCTGTCACTGTATAACACTGGGGTACAGTACTGGTGGGGACAGGTCTGTCACTGTATAACACTGGGGTACAGTACTGGTGGGGACGGGTTTTTCACTGTATAACACTGGGGGACAGTCCTGGTGGGGACAGGTCTGTCACTGTATAACAGTGAGGTACAGTACTGGTGGGGACAGCTGTGTCACTGTATAACACTGGGGTACAGTACTGGTGGGGATGTGTCTGTCACTGTATAACACTGGGGTACAGTACTGGTGGGGACAGGTCTGTCACTGTATAACACTGGGGTACTGTACTGGTGGGGACGGGTTTTTCACTGTATAACACTGGGGTACAGTACTGGTGTGGACAGGTCTGTCACGGTATAACACTGGGGTACAGTACTGGTGGGGACGGGTCTGTCACTGTATAACACTGGGGTACAGTACTGGTGGGGATGGGTCTGTCACTGTATAACGCTGGGGTACAGTACTGGTGAGGACGGGTCTGTCACTGTATAACACTGAGGTGCAGTACTGGTGGGGACGGGTCTGTCACTGTATAACACTGGTGTACAGTACTGGTGGGGACGGGTCTGTCACTGTGTAACACTGGGGTACAATACTGGTGGGGATGGGTCTGTCACTGTATAACACTGGGGTACAGTACTGGTGGGGACGGGTCTGTCACTGTATAACACTGGGGTACAGTACTGGTGGGGACAGGTCTGTCACTGTATGACACTGGGGTACAGTACTGGTGGGACAGGTCTGTCACTTTATAACACTGGGGTATAGTACTGGTGGGGTACAGGTCTGTCACTGTATAACACTGGCGTACAGTACTGGTGGGGTGCAGGTCTGTCACTGTATAACACTGGGGTACAGTACTGGTGGGGACGGGTCTGTCACTGTATAACACTTGAGTACAGTACTGGTGGGGCAGGTCTGTCACTGTATAACACTGGGGTACAGTACTGGTGGGGACGGGTCTGTCACTCTATAACACTGGGGTACAGTACTGGTGGGGACAGGTCTGTCACTGTATAACACTGGGGTACAGTACTGGTGGGGTACAGGTCTGTCACTGTATAACACTGGGGTACAGTACTGGTGCGGACGGCTCTGTCACTGTATAACACTGAGGTACAGTACTGGTGGGGACAGGTCTGTCACTGTATAACACTGGGGTACAGTACTGGTGGGGTACAGGTCTGTCACTGTATAACACTGGGGTACAGTACTGGTGCGGACGGGTCTGTCACTGTATAACACTGGGGTACAGTACTGGTGGGGTCATGTCTGTCATTGTATAACACTGGGGTACAGTACTGGTGGGGACGGGTTTTTCACTGTATAACACTGGGGTACAGTACTGGTGTGGACAGGTCTGTCACTGTATAACACTGGGGTACAGTACTGGTGTGGATGGGTCTGTCACTGTATAACACTGGGGTACAGTACTGCTGGGGACAGGTCTGTCACTGTATAACACTGGGGTACAGTACTGGTGGGGACGGGTTTTTCACTGTATAACACTGGGGGACAGTACTCGTGGGGACAGGTCTGTCACTGTATAACAGTGAGGTACAGTACTGGTGGGGACAGCTGTGTCACTGTATAACACTGGGGTACAGTACTGGTGGGGATGTGTCTGTCACTGTATAACACTGGGGTACAGTACTGGTGGGGACAGGTCTGTCACTGTATAACACTGGGATACTGTACTGGTGGGGACGGGTTTTTCACTGTATAACACTGGGGTACAGTACTGGTGGGGACAGGTCTGTCACGGTATAACACTGGGGTACAGTACTGGTGGGGACGGGTCTGTCACTGTATAACACTGGGGTACAGTACTGGTGGGGATGGGTCTGTCACTGTATAACGCTGGGGTACAGTACTGGTGGGGACTGGTCTGTCACTGTATAACACTGAGGTGCAGTACTGGTGGGGACGGGTCTGTCACTGTATAACACTGGTGTACAGTACTGGTGGGGACGGGTCTGTCACTGTGTAACACTGGGGTACAATACTGGTGGGGATGGGTCTGTCACTGTATAACACTGGGGTACAGTACTGGTGGGGACGGGTCTGTCACTGTATAACACTGGGGTACAGTACTGGTGGGGACGGGTCTGTCACTGTATAACACTGGGGTACAGTACTGGTGGGGACGGGTTTTTCACTGTATAACACTGGGGTACAGTACTGGTGGGGACAGGTCTGTCACCGTATAACACTGGGGTACAGTTCCGGTGGGGACGAGTCTGTCAGTGTATAACACTGGCGTACAGTACTGGTGGGGACAGGTCTGTCACTGTATATCACTGGGGTACAGCACTGGTGGGGACGGGTCTGTCACTGTATAACACTGGGGTACAGTACTGGTGGGGACAGGTCTGTCACTGTATAACACTGGGGTACAGTACTGGTGGGGTACAGGTCTGTCACTGTATAACACTGGGGTACAGTACTGGTGCGGACGGCTCTGTCACTGTATAACACTGAGGTACAGTACTGGTGGGGACAGGTCTGTCACTGTATAACACTGGGGTACAGTACTGGTGGGGTACAGGTCTGTCACTGTATAACACTGGGGTACAGAACTGGTGCGGACGGGTCTGTCACTGTATAACACTGGGGTACAGTACTGGTGGGGTCATGTCTGTCATTGTATAACACTGGGGTACAGTACTGGTGGGGACGGGTTTTTCACTGTATAACACTGGGGTACAGTACTGGTGTGGACAGGTCTGTCACTGTATAACACTGGGGTACAGTACTGGTGTGGATGGGTCTGTCACTGTATAACACTGGGGTACAGTACTGGTGGGGACAGGTCTGTCACTGTATAACACTGGGGTACAGTACTGGTTGGACGGGTTTTTCACTGTATAACACTGGGGGACAGTACTGGTGGGGACAGGTCTGTCACTGTATAACAGTGAGGTACAGTACTGGTGGGGACAGCTGTGTCACTGTATAACACTGGGGTACAGTACTGGTGGGGATGTGTCTGTCACTGTATAACACTGGGGTACAGTACTGGTGGGGACAGGTCTGTCACTGTATAACACTGGGATACTGTACTGGTGGGGACGGGTTTTTCACTGTATAACACTGGGGTACAGTACTGGTGGGGACAGGTCTGTCACGGTATAACACTGGGGTACAGTACTGGTGGGGACGGGTCTGTCACTGTATAACACTGGGGTACAGTACTGGTGGGGATGGGTCTGTCACTGTATAACACTGGGGTACAGTACTGGTGGGGATGGGTCTGTCACTGTATAACACGGGTACATTATTGGGGGGGACAGGTCTGTCACTGCATAACGCTGGGGTACAGTACTGGTGGGTATGGGTCTGTCACTGTATAACACTGGGGCACAGTACTGGTGGGGACAGGTCTGTATGTGTAACACTGGGGTACAGTACTGGTGGGGATGTGTCTGTCCCTGTATAACATGGGTACATTATTGGGGGGGACAGGTCTGTCACTGCATAACACTGGGATACAGTACTGGTGGGGCTGGTCTGTCAATGTATAACACCGGGGTACAATACTGGTGGGGACAGGTCTGTCACTGTATGACACTGGGGTAAAGTATTGGTGGGGCAGGTCTTTCACTGTATAACACTGGGGTACAGTACTGGTGGGGTACAGGTCTGTCACTGTATAACACTGGGGTACAGTACTGGTGAGGACAGGTCTGTCACTGTATAACATTGGGGTACAGTACTGGTGGGGTACAGGTCTGTCACTGTATAACACTGGGGTACAGCACTGGTGGGGAAGGGTCTGTCACTGTATAACACTGGAGTACAGTACTGGTGGGGCAGGTCTGTCACTGTATAACACTCGGGTACAGTACTGGTGGGGACAGGTCTATAACTGTATAACACTGGGGTACAGTACTGGTGGGGACGGGTTTTTCACTGTATAACACTGGGGTACAGTACTGGTGGGGACAGGTCTGTCACTGTATATCACTGGGGTACAGTACTGGTGGGGTCATGTCTGTCATTGTATAACACTGGGGTACAGTACTGGTGGGGACGGGTTTTTCACTGTATAACACTGGGGTACAGTACTGGTGTGGACAGGTCTGTCACTGTATAACACTGGGGTACAGTACTGGTGTGGATGGGTCTGTCACTGTATAACACTGGGGTACAGTACTGGTGGGGACAGGTCTGTCACTGTATAACACTGGGGTACAGTACTGGTGGGGACGGGTTTTTCACTGTATAACACTGGGGGACAGTCCTGGTGGGGACAGGTCTGTCACTGTATAACAGTGAGGTACAGTACTGGTGGGGACAGCTGTGTCACTGTATAACACTGGGGTACAGTACTGGTGGGGATGTGTCTGTCACTGTATAACACTGGGGTACAGTACTGGTGGGGACAGGTCTGTCACTGTATAACACTGGGGTACTGTACTGGTGGGGACGGGTTTTTCACTGTATAACACTGGGGTACAGTACTGGTGTGGACAGGTCTGTCACGGTATAACACTGGGGTACAGTACTGGTGGGGACGGGTCTGTCACTGTATAACACTGGGGTACAGTACTGGTGGGGATGGGTCTGTCACTGTATAACGCTGGGGTACAGTACTGGTGAGGACGGGTCTGTCACTGTATAACACTGAGGTGCAGTACTGGTGGGGACGGGTCTGTCACTGTATAACACTGGTGTACAGTACTGGTGGGGACGGGTCTGTCACTGTGTAACACTGGGGTACAATACTGGTGGGGATGGGTCTGTCACTGTATAACACTGGGGTACAGTACTGGTGGGGACGGGTCTGTCACTGTATAACACTGGGGTACAGTACTGGTGGGGACAGGTCTGTCACTGTATGACACTGGGGTACAGTACTGGTGGGACAGGTCTGTCACTTTATAACACTGGGGTATAGTACTGGTGGGGTACAGGTCTGTCACTGTATAACACTGGCGTACAGTACTGGTGGGGTGCAGGTCTGTCACTGTATAACACTGGGGTACAGTACTGGTGGGGACGGGTCTGTCACTGTATAACACTTGAGTACAGTACTGGTGGGGCAGGTCTGTCACTGTATAACACTGGGGTACAGTACTGGTGGGGACGGGTCTGTCACTCTATAACACTGGGGTACAGTACTGGTGGGGACAGGTCTGTCACTGTATAACACTGGGGTACAGTACTGGTGGGGTACAGGTCTGTCACTGTATAACACTGGGGTACAGTACTGGTGCGGACGGCTCTGTCACTGTATAACACTGAGGTACAGTACTGGTGGGGACAGGTCTGTCACTGTATAACACTGGGGTACAGTACTGGTGGGGTACAGGTCTGTCACTGTATAACACTGGGGTACAGTACTGGTGCGGACGGGTCTGTCACTGTATAACACTGGGGTACAGTACTGGTGGGGTCATGTCTGTCATTGTATAACACTGGGGTACAGTACTGGTGGGGACGGGTTTTTCACTGTATAACACTGGGGTACAGTACTGGTGTGGACAGGTCTGTCACTGTATAACACTGGGGTACAGTACTGGTGTGGATGGGTCTGTCACTGTATAACACTGGGGTACAGTACTGCTGGGGACAGGTCTGTCACTGTATAACACTGGGGTACAGTACTGGTGGGGACGGGTTTTTCACTGTATAACACTGGGGGACAGTACTCGTGGGGACAGGTCTGTCACTGTATAACAGTGAGGTACAGTACTGGTGGGGACAGCTGTGTCACTGTATAACACTGGGGTACAGTACTGGTGGGGATGTGTCTGTCACTGTATAACACTGGGGTACAGTACTGGTGGGGACAGGTCTGTCACTGTATAACACTGGGATACTGTACTGGTGGGGACGGGTTTTTAACTGTATAACACTGGGGTACAGTACTGGTGGGGACAGGTCTGTCACGGTATAACACTGGGGTACAGTACTGGTGGGGACGGGTCTGTCACTGTATAACACTGGGGTACAGTACTGGTGGGGATGGGTCTGTCACTGTATAACGCTGGGGTACAGTACTGGTGGGGACTGGTCTGTCACTGTATAACACTGAGGTGCAGTACTGGTGGGGACGGGTCTGTCACTGTATAACACTGGTGTACAGTACTGGTGGGGACGGGTCTGTCACTGTGTAACACTGGGGTACAATACTGGTGGGGATGGGTCTGTCACTGTATAACACTGGGGTACAGTACTGGTGGGGACGGGTCTGTCACTGTATAACACTGGGGTACAGTACTGGTGGGGACGGGTCTGTCACTGTATAACACTGGGGTACAGTACTGGTGGGGACGGGTTTTTCACTGTATAACACTGGGGTACAGTACTGGTGGGGACAGGTCTGTCACCGTATAACACTGGGGTACAGTTCCGGTGGGGACGAGTCTGTCAGTGTATAACACTGGCGTACAGTACTGGTGGGGACAGGTCTGTCACTGTATATCACTGGGGTACAGCACTGGTGGGGACGGGTCTGTCACTGTATAACACTGGGGTACAGTACTGGTGGGGACAGGTCTGTCACTGTATAACACTGGGGTACAGTACTGGTGGGGTACAGGTCTGTCACTGTATAACACTGGGGTACAGTACTGGTGCGGACGGCTCTGTCACTGTATAACACTGAGGTACAGTACTGGTGGGGACAGGTCTGTCACTGTATAACACTGGGGTACAGTACTGGTGGGGTACAGGTCTGTCACTGTATAACACTGGGGTACAGAACTGGTGCGGACGGGTCTGTCACTGTATAACACTGGGGTACAGTACTGGTGGGGTCATGTCTGTCATTGTATAACACTGGGGTACAGTACTGGTGGGGACGGGTTTTTCACTGTATAACACTGGGGTACAGTACTGGTGTGGACAGGTCTGTCACTGTATAACACTGGGGTACAGTACTGGTGTGGATGGGTCTGTCACTGTATAACACTGGGGTACAGTACTGGTGGGGACAGGTCTGTCACTGTATAACACTGGGGTACAGTACTGGTTGGACGGGTTTTTCACTGTATAACACTGGGGGACAGTACTGGTGGGGACAGGTCTGTCACTGTATAACAGTGAGGTACAGTACTGGTGGGGACAGCTGTGTCACTGTATAACACTGGGGTACAGTACTGGTGGGGATGTGTCTGTCACTGTATAACACTGGGGTACAGTACTGGTGGGGACAGGTCTGTCACTGTATAACACTGGGATACTGTACTGGTGGGGACGGGTTTTTCACTGTATAACACTGGGGTACAGTACTGGTGGGGACAGGTCTGTCACGGTATAACACTGGGGTACAGTACTGGTGGGGACGGGTCTGTCACTGTATAACACTGGGGTACAGTACTGGTGGGGATGGGTCTGTCACTGTATAACGCTGGGGTACAGTACTGGTGGGGACGGGTCTGTCACTGTATAACACTGAGGTGCAGTACTGGTGGGGACGGGTCTGTCACTGTATAACACTGGTGTACAGTACTGGTGGGGACGGGTCTGTCACTGTGTAACACTGGGGTACAATACTGGTGGGGATGGGTCTGTCACTGTATAACACTGGGGTACAGTACTGGTGGGGACGGGTCTGTCACTGTATAACACTGGGGTACAGTACTGGTGGGGACGGGTCTGTCACTGTATAACACTGGGGTACAGTACTGGTGGGGACGGGTTTTTCACTGTATAACACTGGGGTACAGTACTGGTGGGGACAGGTCTGTCACCGTATAACACTGGGGTACAGTTCCGGTGGGGACGAGTCTGTCAGTGTATAACACTGGCGTACAGTACTGGTGGGGACAGGTCTGTCACTGTATATCACTGGGGTACAGCACTGGTGGGGACGGGTCTGTCACTGTATAACACTGGGGTACAGTACTGGTAGGCTGGTCTGTCACTTTATAACACTGGGGTACAATAGTCGTGGGGACAGGTCTGTCACTGTATAACACTGGGGTACAGTACTGGTGGGGATGGGTCTGTCTCTGTATAACACTGGGGTACAGTACTGGTGGGGACAGGTCTGTCACTGTATGACACTGGGGTACAGTACTGGTGGGACAGGTCTGTCACTTTATAACACTGGGGTACAGTACTGGTGGGGTACAGGTCTGTCACTGTATAACACTGGCGTACAGTACTGGTGGGGTACAGGTCTGTCACTGTATAACACTGGGGTACAGTACTGGTGGGGACGGATCTGTCACTGTATAACACTGGGGTACAGTACTGGTGGGGACAGGCCTGTCACTGTATAACACTGGGGTACAGTACTGGTGGGGTACAGGTCTGTCACTGTATAACACTGGGGTACAGTACTGGTGCGGACGGCTCTGTCACTGTATAACACTGAGGTACAGTACTGGTGGGGACAGGTCTGTCACTGTATAACACTGGGGTACAGTACTGGTGGGGTACAGGTCTGTCACTGTATAACACTGGGGTACAGTACTGGTGCGGACGGGTCTGTCACTGTATAACACTGAGGTACAGTACTGGTGGGGACGGGTCTGTCACTGTATAACACTGGGGTACAGTACTGGTGGGGAAAGGTCTGTCACTGTGTAACACTGAGGTACAGTACTGGTGGAGATGGGTGTGTCTCTGTATAACACTGGGGTACAGTACTGGTGGGGACAGGTCTTTCACAGTGTAACGCTGGGGTACAGTACTGGTGGGGACGGGTCTGTCACTGTATAACACTGGTGTACAGTACTGGTGGGGACAGGTCAGTCAGTGTTTAACACTGGGGTACAGTACTGGTGGGGATGGGTCTGTCACTGTATAACACGGGTACATTATTGGGGGGGACAGGTCTGTCACTGCATAACGCTGGGGTACAGTACTGGTGGGTATGGGTCTGTCACTGTATAACACTGGGGCACAGTACTGGTGGGGACAGGTCTGTATGTGTAACACTGGGGTACAGTACTGGTGGGGATGTGTCTGTCCCTGTATAACATGGGTACATTATTGGGGGGGACAGGTCTGTCACTGCATAACACTGGGATACAGTACTGGTGGGGCTGGTCTGTCAATGTATAACACCGGGGTACAATACTGGTGGGGACAGGTCTGTCACTGTATGACACTGGGGTAAAGTATTGGTGGGGCAGGTCTTTCACTGTATAACACTGGGGTACAGTACTGGTGGGGTACAGGTCTGTCACTGTATAACACTGGGGTACAGTACTGGTGAGGACAGGTCTGTCACTGTATAACATTGGGGTACAGTACTGGTGGGGTACAGGTCTGTCACTGTATAACACTGGGGTACAGTACTGGTGGGGAAGGGTCTGTCAGTGTATAACACTGGAGTACAGTACTGGTGGGGCAGGTCTGTCACTGTATAACACTCGGGTACAGTACTGGTGGGGACAGGTCTGTCACTGTATAACACTGGGGTACAGTACTGGTGGGGACGGGTCTGTCACTGTATAACACTGGGGTACAGTACTGGTGGGGACAGGTCTATAACTGTATAACACTGGGGTACAGTACTGGTGGGGACGGGTTTTTCACTGTATAACACTGGGGTACAGTACTGGTGGGGACAGGTCTGTCACTGTATAACACTGGGGTACAGTACTGGTGGGGTCATGTCTGTCATTGTATAACACTGGGGTACAGTACTGGTGGGGACGGGTTTTTCACTGTATAACACTGGGGTACAGTACTGGTGTGGACAGGTCTGTCACTGTATAACACTGGGGTACAGTACTGGTGTGGACGGGTCTGTCACTGTATAACACTGGGGTACAGTACTGGTGGGGACGGGTTTTTCACTGTATAACACTGGGGGACAGTACTGGTGGGGACAGGTCTGTCACTGTATAACAGTGAGGTACAGTACTGGTGGGGACAGCTGTGTCACTGTATAACACTGGGGTACAGTACTGGTGGGGATGTGTCTGTCACTGTATAACACTGGGGTACAGTACTGGTGGGGACAGGTCTGTCACTGTATAACACTGGGGTACTGTACTGGTGGGGACGGGTTTTTCACTGTATAACACTGGGGTACAGTACTGGTGTGGACAGGTCTGTCACGGTATAACACTGGGGTACAGTACTGGTGGGGACGGGTCTGTCACTGTATAACACTGGGGTACAGTACTGGTGGGGATGGGTCTGTCACTGTATAACGCTGGGGTACAGTACTGGTGGGGACGGGTCTGTCACTGTATAACACTGAGGTGCAGTACTGGTGGGGACGGGTCTGTCACTGTATAACACTGGTGTACAGTACTGGTGGGGACGGGTCTGTCACTGTGTAACACTGGGGTACAATACTGGTGGGGATGGGTCTGTCACTGTATAACACTGGGGTACAGTACTGGTGGGGACGGGTCTGTCACTGTATATCACTGGGGTACAGTACTGGTGGGGATGGGTCTGTCACTGTATAACACTGGGGTACAGTACTGGTGGGGACGGGTTTTTCACTGTATAACACTGGGGTACAGTACTGGTGGGGACAGGTCTGTCACCGTATAACACTGGGGTACAGTTCCGGTGGGGACGAGTCTGTCAGTGTATAACACTGGGGTACAGTACTGGTGGGGACAGGTCTGTCACTGTATATCACTGGGGTACAGCACTGGTGGGGACGGGTCTGTCACTGTATAACACTGGGGTACAGTACTGGTGGGGACAGGTCTGTCACTGTATAACACTGGGGTACAGTACTGGTGGGGACGGGTCTGTCACTGTATAACATTGGGGTACAGTGGTGGGGACGGGTCTGTCACTGTATAACACTGGGGTACAGTACTGATGGGGACGGGTCTGTCACTGTATACCACTGGGGTACAGTACTGGTGGGGACGGGTCTGTCACTGTATAACACTGGGGTACAGTACTGGTGGGGACAGGTCTGTCACTGTATAACACTGGGGTACCGTACTGGTGGGGACAGGTCTGTCACTGTACAACACTGGGGTACAGTACTGGTGGGGACGGGTCTGTCACTATAACACTGGGGTACAGTACTGGTGGGGACAGATCTGTCACTTTATAACACTAGGGTACAGTACAGGTGGGGATGGGTCTGTCTCTGTATAACATTGGGGTACAGTACTGGTGGGGATGGGTCTGTCACTGTATAACACTGGGGTGCAGTACTGGTGGGGATGGGTGTGTCTCTGTATAACACTGTGGTACAGTACTGGTGGGGACAGGTCTGTCACAGTATAACACTGGGGTACAGTACTGGTGGGGACGGGTCTGTCACTGTATAACACTTGGGTACAGTACTGGTGGGGACAGGTCAGTCACTGTTAAACACTGTGGTACAGTACTAGTGGGGATGGGTCTGTCACTGTAAAACACGGGTACATTATTGGGGGGGACAGGTCTGTCACTGCATAACGCTGGGGTACAGTACTGGTGGGGATCAGTCTGTCACTGTATAACACTGGGGCACAGTACTGGTGGGGACAGGTCTGTAGCTGTGTAACGCTGGGGTACAGTACTGGTGGGGATGTGTCTGTCACTGTATAACATGGGTACATTATTGGGGGGGACAGGTCTGTCACTGCATAACACTGGGGTACAGTACTGGTGGGGCTGGTCTGTCACTTTATAACACTGGGGTACAATAGTGGTGGGGACAGGTCTGTCACTGTATAACACTGGGGTACAGTACTGGTGGGGATGGGTCTGTCTCTGTATAACACTGGGGTACAGTACTGGTGGGGACAGGTCTGTCACTGTATGACACTGGGGTACAGTACTGGTGGGACAGGTCTGTCACTTTATAACACTGGGGTACAGTACTGGTGGGGTACAGGTCTGTCACTGTATAACACTGGCGTACAGTACTGGTGGGGTACAGGTCTGTCACTGTATAACACTGGGGTACAGTACTGGTGGGGACGGGTCTGTCACTGTATAACACTTGAGTACAGTACTGGTGGGGCAGGTCTGTCACTGTATAACACTGGGGTACAGTACTGGTGGGGACGGGTCTGTCACTGTATAACACTGGGGTACAGTACTGGTGGGGACAGGTCTGTCACTGTATAACACTGGGGTACAGTACTGGTGGGGTACAGGTCTGTCACTGTATAACACTGGGGTACAGTACTGGTGCGGACGGCTCTGTCACTGTATAACACTGAGGTACAGTACTGGTGGGGACAGGTCTGTCACTGTATAACACTGGGGTACAGAACTGGTGGGGTACAGGTCTGTCACAGTGTAACGCTAGGGTACAGTACTGGTGGGGAACGGTCTGTCACTGTATAACACTGGGGTACAGTGCTGGTGGGGACAGGTCAGTCAGTGTTTAACACTGGGGTACAGTACTGGTGGGGATGGGTCTGTCACTGTATAACACGGGTACATTATTGGGGGGGGCAGGTCTGTCACTGCATAACGCTGGGGTACAGTACTGGTGGGTATGGGTCTGTCACTGTATAACACTGGGGTAGAGTACTGGTGGGGACAGGTCTGTCACTGTATAACACTGGGGTACAGTACTGGTGGGGATGGGTCTGTCTCTGTATAACATTGGGGTACAGTACTGGTGGGGATGGGTCTGTCTCTGTATAACACTGGGGTACAGTACTGGTGGGGACAGGTCTGTCACTGTATAAAACTGGGGTACAGTACTGGTGGGGACGGGTTTTTCACTGTATAACACTGGGGTACAGTACTGGTGGGGACAGTCAGTCAGTGTTTAACACTGGGGTACAGTACTGGTGGGGATGGGTCTGTCACTGTATAATACGGGTACATTATTGGGGGGGACCGGTCTGTCACTGCATAACGCTGGGGTACAGTACTGGTGGGGATGGGTCTCTCACTGTATAACACTGGAGTACAGTACTGGTGGGGCAGGTCTGTCACTGTATAACACTGGGGTACAGTACTGGTGGGGACGGGTCTGTCACTGTATAACACTGGGGTACAGTACTGGTGGGGACAGGTCTGTCACTGTATAACACTGGGGTACAGTACTGGTGGGGACAGGTCTGTCACTGTATAACACTGGGGTACAGTACTGGTGGGGACGGGTCTGTCACTGTATGACACTGGGGTACAGTACTGGTGGGGATAGGTCTGTCACTGTATAACACTGGGGTACCGTACTGGTGGGGACGGGTCTGTCACTGTATAACACTGGGGTACAGAAATGGTGGGGACGGGTCTGTCACTGTGTAACACTGGGGTAGAGTACTGGTGGGGACAGGTCTGTCACTGTATAACACTGGGGTACAGTACTGGTGGGGATGGGTCTGTCTCTGTATAACATTGGGGTACAGTACTGGTGGGGATGGGTCTGTCTCTGTATAACACTGGGGTACAGTACTGGTGGGGACAGGTCTGTCACTGTATAAAACTGGGGTACAGTACTGGTGGGGACGGGTTTTTCACTGTATAACACTGGGGTACAGTACTGGTGGGGACAGGTCAGTCAGTGTTTAACACTGGGGTACAGTACTGGTGGGGATGGGTCTGTCACTGTATAACACGGGTACATTATTGGGGGGGACCGGTCTGTCACTGCATAACGCTGGGGTACAGTACTGGTGGGGATGGGTCTGTCACTGTATAACACTGGGGCACAGTACTGGTGGGGACAGGTCTGTAACTGTGTAATACTGGGGTACAGTACTGGTGGGGATGTGTCTGTCACTGTATAACATGGGTACATTATTGGGGGGGACAGGTCTGTCACTTCATAACACTGGGGTACAATACTGGTGGGGACAGGTCTGTCACTGTATGACACTGGGGTAAAGTATTGGTGGGGCAGGTCTGTCACTGTATAACACTGGGGTACAGTACTGGTTGGGAACAGGTCTGTCACTGTATAACACGGGTACAGTACTGGTGAGGACAGGTCTGTCACTGTATAACACTGGGGTACAGTACTGGTGGGGTACAGGTCTGTCACTGTATAACACTGGGGTACAGTACTGGTGGGGAAGGGTCTGTCACTGTATAACACTGGAGTACAGTACTGGTGGGGCAGGTCTGTCACTGTATAACACTGGGGCACAGTACTGGTGGGGACGGGTCTGTCACTGTATAACACTGGGGTACAGTACTGGTGGGGACAGGTCTGTCACTGTATAACACTGGGGTACAGTACTGGTGGGGTACAGGTCTGTCACTGTATAACACTGGGGTACAGTACTGGTGGGGACGGGTCTGTCACAGTATAACACTGGAGTACAGTATTGGTGGGGCAGGTCTGTCACTGTATAACACTGGGGTACAGTACTGGTGGGGACGGTTCTGTCACTGTATAACACTGGGGTACAGTTCTGGTGGGGACAGGTCTGTCACTGTATAACACTGGGGTACAGTACTGGTGGGGACGGGTCTGTCACTGTATAACATTGGGGTACAGTACTGGTGGGGACAGGTTAGTCACTGTATAACACTGGGGTACCGTACTGGTGGGGACAGGTCTGTCACTGTATAACACTGGGGTACAGAAATGGTGGGGACCGTTCTGTCACTGTATAACACTGGGGTACAGTACTGGTGGGGACAGGTCTGTCACTGTATAACACTGGGGTACAGTACTGGTGGGGATGGGTCTGTCTCTGTATAACATTGGGGTACAGTACTGGTGGGGATGGGTCTGTCTCTGTATAACACTGGGGTACAGTACTGGGGGGGACAGGTCTGTCACTGTATAACACTGGGGTACAGTACTGTTGGGGATGGGTGTGTCTCTGTATAACACTGGGGTACAGTACTGGTGGGGACAGGTCTGTCACAGTGTAAAACTGGGGTACAGTACTGGTGGGGATGGGTCTTTCACTGTATAACACGGGTACATTATTGGGGGGGACAGGTCTGTCACTGCATAACGCTGGGGTACAGTACTGGTTGGGATGGGTCTGTCACTGTATAACACTGGGGCACTGTACTGGTGGGGACAGGTCTGTAACTGTGTAACACTGGGGTACAGTACTGGTGGGGATGTGTCTGTCACTGTATAACATGGGTACATTATTGGGGGGGACAGGTCTGTCACTGCATAACACTGGGGTACAGTACTGGTGGGGCTGGTCTGTCACTGTATAACACCGGGGTACAATACTGGTGGGGACAGGTCTGTCACTGTATGACACTGGGGTAAAGTATTGGTGGGGCAGGTCTGTCACTGTATAACACTGGGGTACAGTACTGGTGGGGTACAGGTCTGTCACTGTATAACACTGGGGTACAGTACTGGTGGGGACAGGTCTGTCACTGTATAACACTGGGGTACAGTACTGGTGGGGTACAGGTCTGTCACTGTATAACACTGGGGTACAGTACTGGTGGGGACGGGTCTGTCACTGTATAACACTGGAGTACAGTACTGGTGGGGCAGGTCTGTCACTGTATAACACTGGGGTACAGTACTGGTGGGACGGGTCTGTCACTGTATAACACTGGGGTACAGTACTGGTGGGGACAGGTCTGTCACTGTATAACACTGGGGTACAGTCCTGGTGGGGTACAGGTCTGTCACTGTATAACACTGGGGTACAGTACTGGTGCGGATGGGTCTGTCACTGTATAACACTGAGGTACAGTACTGGTGTGGACGGGTCTGTCACTGTATAACACTGGGGTACAGTACTGGTGGGGACAGGTCTGTCACTGTATATCACTGGGGTACCGTACTTGTGGGGACAGGTCTGTCACTGTATAACACTGGGGTACAGAAATGGTGGGGACGGGTCTGTCACTGTATAACACTGGGGTACAGTACTGGTGGGGACAGGTCTGTCACTGTATAACACTGGGGTACAGTACTGGTGGGGACAGGTCTGTCACTGTATAACACTGGGGTACAGTACTGGTGTGGATGGGTCTGTCTCTGCATAACATTGGGGAACAGTACTGGTGGGGATGGGTCTGTCTCTGTATAACACTGGGGTACAGTACTGGTGGGGACAGGTCTGTCACTGTATAACACTGGGGTACAGTACTGGTGGGGATCGGTGTGTCTCTGTATGACACTGGGGTACAGTACTGGTGGGGACAGGTCTGTCACAGTGTAACACTGGGGTACAGTACTGGTGGGGACGGGTCTGTCACTGTATAACACTGGGGTACAGTACTGGTGGGGACAGGTCAGTCAATGTATAACACTGGGGTACAGTACTGGTGGGGATGGGTCTGTCACTGTATAACACGGGTACATTATTGGGGGGGACAGGTCTGTCACTACATAACGCTGGGGTACAGTACTGGTGGGGATGGGTCTGTCACTGTATAACGCTGGGGCACAGTACTGGTGGGGACTGGTCTGTAACTGTGTAACACTGGGGTACAGTCCTGGTGGGGATGTGTCTGTCACTGTATAACATGGGTACATTATTCGGGGGGACAGGTCTGTCACTGCATAACACTGGGGTACAGTACTGGTGGGGCTGGTTTGTCACTGTATAACACTGGGGTACAATACTGGTGGGGACAGGTCTGTCACTGTATGACACTGGGGTAAAGTATTGGTGGGGCAGGTCTGTCACTGTATAACACTGGGGTACAGTACTGGTGGGGTACAGGTCTGTCACTGTATAACACTGGGGTACAGTACTGGTGGGGACAGGTCTGTCACTGTATAACACCGGGGTACAGTACTGGTGGGGACGGGTCTGTCACTGTATAACACTGGAGTACAGTTCTGGTGGGGCAGGTCTGTCACTGAATAACACTGGGGTACAGTACTGGTGGGGACGGGTCTGTCACTGTATAACACTGGGGTACAGTACTGGTGGGGACGGGTCTGTCACTGTATAACACTGGGGTACAGTACTGGTGGGGACAGGTCTGTCACTGTATAACACTGGGGTACAGTACTGGTGGGGACGGGTCTGTCACTGTATAACACTGTGGTCCAGTACTGGGGGGAACAGGTCTGTCACTGTATAACACTGGGGTACAGTACTGGTGGGGACAGGTCTGTCACTGTATAACACTGGAGTACAGTACTGGTGGGGACAGGTCTGTCACTATAACGCTGAGGTACAGTACTGGTGGGGACGTATCTGTCACTGTATAACACTGGGGTACAGTACTGGTGGGGACTGGTCTGTCACTGTATAACACTGGGGTACAGTACTGGTGGGGACGGGTCTGTCACTGTATAACACTGTGGTCCAGTACTGGTGGGAACAGGTCTCTCACTGTATAACACTGCGGTACAGTCCTGGTGGGGATGGGTCTGTCACTGTATAACACTGGGGTAGAGTACTGGTGGGGACAGGTCTGTCACTGTATAACACTGGGGTACAGTACTGGTGGGGATGGGTCTGTCTCTGTATAACACTGGGCTACAGTACTGGTGGGGACGGGTCTGTCACTGTATAACACTGGGGTACAGTACTGGTGGGGATGGGTCTGTCTCTGTATAACACTGGGGAACAGTACAGGTGGGGACAGGTGTGTCACTGTATAACACTGGGGTACAGTATTGTTGGGGCCTGGTCTGTCACTGTATAACACTGCGGTACAGTTCTGCTGGGAACGGGTCTGTCACTGTATAACACTGGGGAACAGTACTTGTGGGGACGGGTCTGTCACTGTATAAAACTGGGGAACAGTACTGGTGCGGACGGGTCTGTCACTGTATAAAACTGGGGAACAGTACTGGTGGGGACGGGTCTGTCACTGTATAACACGGGAGTACAGTACTGGTGGGGCAGGTCTGTCACTGTATAACACTGGGGTACAGTACTGGTGGGGACGGGTCTGTCACTGTATAACACTGGGGTACAGTACTGGTGGGGACAGGTCTGTCACTGTATAACACTGGGGTACAGTACTGGTGGGGTACAGGTCTGTCACTGTATAACACTGGGGTACAGTACTGGTGGGGACGGGTCTGTCACAGTATAACACTGGAGTACAGTATTGGTGGGGCAGGTCTGTCACTGTATAACACTGGGGTACAGTACTGGTGGGGACGGTTCTGTCACTGTATAACACTGGGGTACAGTACTGGTGGGGACAGGTCTGTCACTGTATAACACTGGGGTACAGTACTGGTGGGGACAGGTCTGTCACTGTATAACACTGGGGTACAGTACTGGTGGGGACGAGTCTGTCACTGTATAACATTGGGGTACAGTACTGGTGGGGACAGGTTTGTCACTGTATAACACTGGGGTACCGTACTGGTGGGGACAGGTCTGTCACTGTATAACACTGGGGTACAGAAATGGTGGGGACCGTTCTGTCACTGTATAACACTGGGGTACAGTACTGGTGGGGACAGGTCTGTCACTGTATAACACTGGGGTACAGTACTGGTGGGGATGGGTCTGTCTCTGTATAACATTGGGGTACAGTACTGGTGGGGATGGGTCTGTCTCTGTATAACACTGGGGTACAGTACTGGTGGGGACAGGTCTGTCACTGTATAACACTGGGGTACAGTACTGGTGGGAATGGGTGTGTCTCTGTATAACACTGGGGTACAGTACTGGTGGGGACAGGTCTGTTACAGTGTAACACTGGGGTACAGTACTGGTGGGGACTGGTCTTTCACTGTATAACACGGGTACATTATTGGGGGGGACAGGTCTGTCACTGCATAACGCTGGGATACAGTACTGGTTGGGATGGGTCTGTCACTGTATAACACTGGGGCACTGTACTGGTGGGGACAGGTCTGTAACTGTGTAACACTGGGGTACAGTACTGGTGGGGATGTGTCTGTCACTGTATAACATGGGTACATTATTGGGGGGGACAGGTCTGTCACTGCATAACACTGGAGTACAGTACTGGTGGGGCCGGTCTGTCACTGTATAACACCGGGGTACAATACTGGTGGGGACAGGTCTGTCACTGTATGACACTGGGGTAAAGTATTGGTGGGGCAGGTCTGTCACTGTATAACACTGGGGTACAGTACTGGTGGGGTACAGGTCTGTCACTGTATAACACTGGGGTACAGTACTGGTGGGGACAGGTCTGTCACTGTATAACACTGCGGTACAGTACTGGTGGGGTACAGGTCTGTCACTGTATAACACTGGGGTACAGTACTGGTGGGGACGGGTCTGTCACTGTATAACACTGGAGTACAGTACTGGTGGGGCAGGTCTGTCACAGTGTAACACTGGGGTACAGTACTTGTGGGGACGGGTCTGTCACTGTATAACACTGGGGTACAGTACTGGTGGGGACAGGTCAGTCAATGTATAACACTGGGGTACAGTACTGGTGGGGATGGGTCTGTCACTGTATAACACGATTACATTATTGGGGGGGACAGGTCTGTCACTGCATAACGCTGGGGTACAGTACTGGTGGGGATGGGTCTCTCACTGTATAACACTGGGGCACAGTACTGGTGGGGACTGGTCTGTAACTGTGTAACACTGGGGTACAGTCCTGGTGGGGATGTGTCTGTCACTGTATAACATGGGTACATTATTCGGGGGGACAGGTCTGTCACTGCATAACACTGGGGTACAGTACTGGTGGGGCTGGTCTGTCACTGTATAACACTGGGGTACAATACTGGTGGGGACAGATCTGTCACTGTATGACACTGGGGTAAAGTATTGGTGGGGCAGGTCTGTCACTGTATAACACTGGGGTACAGTACTGGTGGGGTACAGGTCTGTCACTGTATAACACTGGGGTACAGTACTGGTGGGGACAGGTCTGTCACTGTATAACACCGGGGTACAGTACTGGTGGGGACGGGTCTGTCACTGTATAACACTGGAGTACAGTTCTGGTGGGGCAGGTCTGTCACTGAATAACACTGGGGTACAGTACTGGTGGGGACGGGTCTGTCACTGTATAACACTGGGGTACAGTACTGGTGGGGACAGGTCTGTCACTGTATAACACTGGGGTACAGTACTGGTGGGGTACAGGTCTGTCACTGTATAACACTGGGGTACAGTACTGGTGCGGACGGGTCTGTCACTGTATAACACTGAGGTACAGTACTGGTGGGGACGGGTCTGTCACTGTATAACACTGGGGTACAGTACTGGTGGGGAAAGGTCTGTCACTGTGTAACACTGAGGTACAGTACTGGTGGGGACGGGTCTGTCACTGTATAACACTGGGGTACAGTACTGGTGGGGACAGGTCTGTCACTGTATAACACTGGGGTACAGTACTGGTGGGGACGGGTCTGTCACTGTATAACACTGTGGTCCAGTACTGGGGGGAACAGGTCTGTCACTGTATAACACTGGGGTACAGTACTGGTGGGGACAGGTCTGTCACTGTATAACACTGGAGTACAGTACTGGTGGGGACAGGTCTGTCACTATAACGCTGAGGTACAGTACTGGTGGGGACGTATCTGTCACTGTATAACACTGGGGTACAGTACTGGTGGGGACTGGTCTGTCACTGTATAACACTGGGGTACAGTACTGGTGGGGACGGGTCTGTCACTGTATAACACTGTGGTCCAGTACTGGTGGGAACCGGTCTGTCACTGTATAACACTGGGGTACAGTACTGGTGGGGATGGGTCTGTCTCTGTATAACACTGGGGAACAGTACAGGTGGGGACAGGTGTGTCACTGTATAACACTGGGGTACAGTATTGTTGGGGCCTGGTCTGTCACTGTATAACACTGCGGTACAGTTCTGCTGGGAACCGGTCTGTCACTGTATAACACTGGGGAACAGTACTTGTGGGGACGGGTCTGTCACTGTATAACACTGGAGTACAGTACTGGTGCGGACGGGTCTGTCACTGTATAAAACTGGGGAACAGTACTGGTGGGGACGGGTCTGTCACTGTATAACACTGGAGTACAGTACTGGTGGGGCAGGTCTGTCACTGTATAACACTGGGGTACAGTACTGGTGGGGACGGGTCTGTCACTGTATAACACTGGGGTACAGTACTGGTGGGGACAGGTCTGTCACTGTATAACACTGGGGTACAGTACTGGTGGGGTACAGGTTTGTCACTGTATAACACTGGGGTACAGTACTGGTGGGGACGGGTCTGTCGCAGTATAACACTGGAGTACAGTATTGGTGGGGCAGGTCTGTCACTGTATAACACTGGGGTACAGTACTGGTGGGGACGGTTCTGTCACTGTATAACACTGGGGTACAGTACTGGTGGGGACAGGTCTGTCACTGTATAACACTGGGGTACAGTACTGGTGGGGACAGGTCTGTCACTGTATAACACTGGGGTACAGTACTGGTGGGGACGAGTCTGTCACTGTATAACATTGGGGTACAGCACTGGTGGGGACAGGTTTGTCACTGTATAACACTGGGGTACCGTACTGGTGGGGACAGGTCTGTCACTGTATAACACTGGGGTACAGAAATGGTGGGGACCGTTCTGTCACTGTATAACACTGGGGTACAGTACTGGTGGGGACAGGTCTGTCACTGTATAACACTGGGGTACAGTACTGGTGGGGATGGGTCTGTCTCTGTATAACATTGGGGTACAGTACTGGTGGGGATGGGTCTGTCTCTGTATAATACTGGGGTACAGTACTGGTGGGGACAGGTCTGTCACTGTATTACACTGGGGTACAGTACTGGTGGGAATGGGTGTGTCTCTGTATAACACTGGGGTACAGTACTGGTGGGGACAGGTCTGTCACAGTGTAACACTGGGGTACAGTACTGGTGGGGACAGGTCTTTCACTGTATAACACGGGTACATTATTGGGGGGGACAGGTCTGTCACTGCATAACGCTGGGGTACAGTACTGGTTGGGATGGGTCTGTCACTGTATAACACTGGGGCACTGTACTGGTGGGGACAGGTCTGTAACTGTGTAACACTGGGGTACAGTACTGGTGGGGATGTGTCTGTCACTGTATAACATGGGTACATTATTGGGGGGGACAGGTCTGTCACTGCATAACACTGGAGTACAGTACTGGTGGGGCCGGTCTGTCACTGTATAACACCGGGGTACAATACTGGTGGGGGCAGGTCTGTCACTGTATAACACTGGGGTACAGTACTGGTGGGGACGGTTCTGTCACTGTATAACACTGGGGTACAGTACTGGTGGGGACAGGTCTGTCACTGTATAACACTGGGGTACAGTACTGGTGGGGACAGGTCTGTCACTGTATAACACTGGGGTACAGTACTGGTGGGGACGAGTCTGTCACTGTATAACATTGGGGTACAGCACTGGTGGGGACAGGTTTGTCACTGTATAACACTGGGGTACCGTACTGGTGGGGACAGGTCTGTCACTGTATAACACTGGGGTACAGAAATGGTGGGGACCGTTCTGTCACTGTATAACACTGGGGTACAGTACTGGTGGGGACAGGTCTGTCACTGTATAACACTGGGGTACAGTACTGGTGGGGATGGGTCTGTCTCTGTATAACATTGGGGTACAGTACTGGTGGGGATGGGTCTGTCTCTATATAATACTGGGGTACAGTACTGGTGGGGACAGGTCTGTCACTGTATTACACTGGGGTACAGTACTGGTGGGAATGGGTGTGTCTCTGTATAACACTGGGGTTCAGTACTGGTGGGGACAGGTCTGTCACAGTGTAACACTGGGGTACAGTACTGGTGGGGACAGGTCTTTCACTGTATAACACGGGTACATTATTGGGGGGGACAGGTCTGTCACTGCATAACGCTGGGGTACAGTACTGGTTGGGATGGGTCTGTCACTGTATAACACTGGGGCACTGTACTGGTGGGGACAGGTCTGTAACTGTGTAACACTGGGGTACAGTACTGGTGGGGATGTGTCTGTCACTGTATAACATGGGTACATTATTGGGGGGGACAGGTCTGTCACTGCATAACACTGGAGTACAGTACTGGTGGGGCCGGTCTATCACTGTATAACACCGGGGTACAATACTGGTGGGGACAGGTCTGTCACTGTATGACACTGGGGTAAAGTATTGGTGGGGCAGGTCTGTCACTGTATAACACTGGGGTACAGTACTGGTGGGGTACAGGTCTGTCACTGTATAACACTGGGGTACAGTACTGGTGGGGACAGGTCTGTCACTGTATAACACTGGGGTACAGTACTGGTGGGGTACAGGTCTGTCACTGTATAACACTGGGGTACAGTACTGGTGGGGACGGGTCTGTCACTGTATAACACTGGAGTACAGTACTGGTGGGGCAGGTCTGTCACTGTATAACACTGGGGTACAGTACTGGTGGGACGGGTCTGTCACTGTATAACACTGGGGTACAGTACTGGTGGGGACAGGTCTGTCACTGTATAACACTGGGGTACAGTCCTGGTGGGGTACAGGTCTGTCACTGTATAACACTGGGGTACGGTACTGGTGCGGATGGGTCTGTCACTGTATGACACTGAGGTACAGTACTGGTGGGGACGGGTCTGTCACTGTATAACACTGGGGTACAGTACTGGTGGGGACAGGTCTGTCACTGTATATCACTGGGGTACCGTACTTGTGGGGACAGGTCTGTCACTGTATAACACTGGGGTACAGAAATGGTGGGGACGGGTCTGTCACTGTATAACACTGGGGTACAGTACTGGTGGGGACAGGTCTGTCACTGTATAACACTGGGGTACAGTACTGGTGGGGACAGGTCTGTCACTGTATAACACTGGGGTACAGTACTGGTGTGGATGGGTCTGTCTCTGTATAACATTGGGGAACAGTACTGGTGGGGATGGGTCTGTCTCTGTATAACACTGGGGTACAGTACTGGTGGGGACAGGTCTGTCACTGTATAACACTGGGGTACAGTACTGGTGGGGATCGGTGTGTCTCTGTATAACACTGGGGTACAGTACTGGTGGGGACAGGTCTGTCACAGTGTAACACTGGGGTACAGTACTGGTGGGGACGGGTCTGTCACTGTATAACACTGGGGTACAGTACTGGTGGGGACAGGTCAGTCACTGTATAACACTGGGGTACAGTACTGGTGGGGATGGGTCTGTCACTGTATAACACGGGTACATTATTGGGGGGGGACAGGTCTGTCACTGCATAACGCTGGGGTACAGTACTGGTGGGGATGGGTCTGTCAATGTATAACACTGGGGCACAGTACTGGTGGGGACTGGTCTGTAACTGTGTAACACTGGGGTACAGTCCTGGTGGGGATGTGTCTGTCACTGTATAACATGGGTACATTATTCGGGGGGACAGGTCTGTCACTGCATAACACTGGGGTACAGTACTGGTGGGGCTGGTCTGTCACTGTATAACACTGGGGTACAATACTGGTGGGGACAGGTCTGTCACTGTATGACACTGGGGTAAAGTATTGGTGGGGCAAGTCTGTCACTGTATAACACTGGGATACAGTACTGGTGGGGTACAGGTCTGTCACTGTATAACACTGGGGTACAGTACTGGTGGGGACAGGTCTGTCACTGTATAACACCGGGGTACAGTACTGGTGGGGACGGGTCTGTCACTGTATAACACTGGAGTACAGTTCTGGTGGGGCAGGTCTGTCACTGAATAACACTGGGGTACAGTACTGGTGGGGACGGGTCTGTCACTGTATAACACTGGGGTACAGTACTGGTGGGGACCGGTCTGTCACTGTATAACACTGGGGTACAGTACTGGTGGGGTACAGGTCTGTCTCTGTATAACACTGGGGTACAGTACTGGTGCGGACGGGTCTGTCACTGTATAACACTGAGGTACAGTACTGGTGGGGACGGGTCTGTCACTGTATAACACTGGGGTACAGTACTGGTGGGGAATGGTCTGTCACTGTGTAACACTGAGGTACAGTACTGGTGGGGACGGGTCTGTCACTGTATAACACGGGTACAGTACTGGTGGGGACAGGTCTGTCACTGTATAACACTGGGGTACAGTACTGGTGGGGATGGGTCTGTCACTGTATAACACTGTGGTCCAGTACTGGTGGGGACAGGTCTGTCACTGTATAACACTGGGGTACAGTACTGGTGGGGACAGGTCTGTCACTGTATAACACTGGAGTCCAGTACTGGTGGGGACAGGTCTGTCACTATAACGCTGAAGTACAGTACTGGTGGGGACGTATCTGTCACTGTATAACACTGGGGTACAGTACTGGTGGGGACAGGTCTGTCACTGTATAACACTGGGGTAGAGTACTGGTGGGGACTGGTCTGTCACTGTATAACACTGTGGTCCAGTACTGGTGGGAACAGGTCTCTCACTGTATAACACTGCGGTACAGTACTGGTGGGGATGGGTCTGTCACTGTATAACACTGGGGTAGAGTACTGGTGGGGACAGGTCTGTCACTGTATAACACTGGGGTACAGTACTGGTGGGGATGGGTCTGTCTCTGTATAACACTGGGGTACAGTACTGGTGGGGACGGGTCTGTCACTGTATAACACTGGGGTACAGTACTGGTGGGGATGGGTCTGTCTCTGTATAACACTGGGGAACAGTACAGGTGGGGACAGGTGTGTCACTGTATAACACTGGGGTACAGTATTGTTGGGGCCTGGTCTGTCACTGTATAACACTGCAGTACAGTTCTGCTGGGAACGGGTCTGTCACTGTATAACACTGGGGAACAGTACTTGTGGGGACGGGTCTGTCACTGTATAACACTGGAGTACAGTACTGGTGCGGACGGGTCTGTCACTGTATAAAACTGGGGAACAGTACTGGTGGGGACGGGTCTGTCACTGTATAACACTGGGGTACAGTACTGGTGGGGACGGGTGTGTCACTGTATGACGCTGGGGTACAGTACTGGTGGGGATGGGTCTGTCTCTGTATAACACTGGGGTACAGTACTGGTGGGTACGGGTCTGTCACTGTATAACACTGGGGTACAGTACTGGTGGGGACGGCTCTGTCACTGTATAACACTGGGGTACAGTATTGGTGGGGTCGGGTCTGTCACTGTATAACACTGGGGTACAGTACTGGTGGGGACAGGTCTGTCACTGTATAACACTGGGGTACAGTACTGGTGGGGACGGGTCTGTCACTGTATAACACTGGGGTACAGTACTGGTGGGGACAGGTCTATAACTGTATAACACTGGGGTACAGTACTGGTGGGGACGGGTTTTTCACTGTATAACACTGGGGTACAGTACTGGTGGGGACAGGTCTGTCACTGTATAACACTGGGGTACAGTACTGGTGTGGATGGGTCTGTCACTGTATAACACTGGTGTACAGTACTGGTGGGGACGGGTCTGTCACTGTATAACACTGGGGTACAATACTGGTGGGGATGGGTCTGTCACTGTATAACACTGGGGTACAGTACTGGTGGGGACGGGTCTGTCACTGTATAACACTGGGGTACAGTACTGGTGGGGACGGGTCTGTCACTGTATAACACTGGGGTACAGTACTGGTGGGGACGGGTTTTTCACTGTATAACACTGGGGTACAGTACTGGTGGGGACAGGTCTGTCACCGTATAACACTGGGGTACAGTTCCGTTGGGGACGAGTCTGTCAGTGTATAACACTGGGGTACAGTACTGGTGGGGACAGGTCTGTCACTGTATATCACTGGGGTACAGCACTGGTGGGGACGGGTCTGTCACTGTATAACACTGGGGTACAGTACTGGTGGGGACAGGTCCGTCACTGTATAACACTGGGGTACAGTACTGGTGGGGACGGGTCTGTCACTGTATAACATTGGGGTACAGTACTGGTGGGGACGGGTCTGTCACTGTATAACACTGGGGTACAGTACTGGTGGGGCTGGTCTGTCAATGTATAACACCGGGGTGCAATACTGGTGGGGACAGGTCTGTCACTGTATGACACTGGGATAAAGTATTGGTGGGGCAGGTCTTTCACTGTATAACACTGGGGTACAGTACTGGTGGGGTACAGGTCTGTCACTGTATAACACTGGGGTACAGTACTGGTGAGGACAGGTCTGTCACTGTATAACATTGGGGTACAGTACTGGTGGTGTACAGGTCTGTCACTGTATAACACTGGGGTACAGTACTGGTGGGGAAGGGTCTGTCACTGTATAACACTGGAGTACAGTACTGGTGGGGCAGGTCTGTCACTGTACAACACTCGGGTGCAGTACTGGTGGGGACGGGTCTGTCACTGTATAACACTGGGGTACAGTACTGGTGGGGACAGGTCTGTCACTGTATAACACTGGGGTACAGTACTGGTGGGGTACAGGTCTGTCACTGTATAACACTGGGGTACAGTACTGGTGGGGACGGGTCTGTCACTGTTTAACACTGGAGTACAGTACTGGTGGGGCAGGTCTGTCACTGTATAACACTGGGGTACAGTACTGGTGGGGACGGGTCTGTCACTGTATAACACTGGGGTACAGTACTGGTGGGGATAGGTCTGTCACTGTATAACACTGGGGTACAGTACTGGTGGGGACAGGTCTGTCACTGTATAACACTGGGGTACAGTACTGGTGGGGACGGGTTTGTCACTGTATAACACTGGGGTACAGTACTGGTGGGGATAGGTCTGTCACTGTATAACACTGGGGTACCGTACTGGTGGGGACAGGTCTGTCACTGTATAACACTGGGGTACAGAAATGGTGGGGACGGGTCTGTCACTGTATAACACTGGGGTACAGTACTGGTGGGGACAGGTCTGTCACTGTATAACACTGGGGTACAGTCCTGGTGGGGATGGGTCTGTCTCTGTATAACATTGGGGTACAGTACTGGTGGGGATGGGTCTGTCTCTGTATAACACTGGGGTACAGTACTGGTGGGGATGTGTCTGTCACTGTATAACATGGGTACATTATTGGGGGGGACAGGTCTGTCACTGCATAACACTGGGGTACAGTACTGGTGGGGCTGGTCTGTCACTGTATAACACTGGGGTACAATACTGGTGGGGACAGGTCTGTCACTGTATGACCCTGGGGTAAAGTATTGGTGGGGCAGGTCTGTCACTGTATAACACTGGGGTACAGTACTGGTGGGGTACAGGTCTGTCACTGTATAACACTGGGGTACAGTACTGGTGAGGACAGGTCTGTCACTGTATAACACTGGGGTACAGTACTGGTGGGGTACAGGTCTGTCACTGTATAACACTGGGGTACAGTACTGGTGGGGAAGGGTCTGTCACTGTATAACACTGGAGTACAGTACTGGTGGGGCAGGTCTGTCACTGTATAACACTGGGGTACAGTACTGGTGGGGACGGGTCTGTCACTGTATAACACTGGGGTACAGTACTGGTGGGGACAGGTCTGTCACTGTATAACACTGGGGTACAGTACTGGTGGGGTACAGGTCTGTCACTGTATAACACTGGGGTACAGTACTGGTGGGGACGGGTCTGTCACTGTATAACACTGGAGTACAGTATTGGTGGGGCAGGTCTGTCACTGTATAACACTGGGGTACAGTACTGGTGGGGACGGTTCTGTCACTGTATAACACTGGGGTACAGTACTGGTGGGGACAGGTCTGTCACTGTATAACACTGGGGTACAGTACTGGTGGGGACAGGTCTGTCACTGTATAACACTGGGGTACAGTACTGGTGGGGACGGGTCTGTCATTGTATAACATTGGGGTACAGTACTGGTGGGGACAGGTTTGTCACTGTATAACACTGGGGTACCGTACTGGTGGGGACAGGTCTGTCACTGTATAACACTGGGGTACAGAAATGGTGGGGACCGTTCTGTCACTGTATAACACTGGGGTACAGTACTGGTGGGGACAGGTCTGTCACTGCATAACACTGGGGTACAGTACTGGTGGGGCTGGTCTGTTACTGTATAACACCGGGGTACAATACTGCGGGGAAAGGTCTGTCACTGTATGACACTGGGGTAAAGTATTGGTGGGGCAGGTCTGTCACTGTATAACACTGGGGTACAGTACTGGTGGGGTACAGGTCTGTCTCTGTATAACACTGGGGTACAGTACTGGTGGGGACAGGTCTGTCACTGTATAACACTGGGGTACAGTACTGGTGGGGCAGGTCTGTCACTGTATAACACTGGGGTACAGTACTGGTGGGACGGGTCTGTCACTGTATAACACTGGGGTACAGTACTGGTGGGGACAGGTCTGTCACTGTATAACACTGGGGTACAGTCCTGGTGGGGTACAGGTCTGTCACTGTATAACACTGGGGTACAGTACTGGTGCGGATGGGTCTGTCACTGTATAACACTGAGGTACAGTACTGGTGGGGACGGGTCTGTCACTGTATAACACTGGGGTACAGTACTGGTGGGGACAGGTCTGTGACTGTATATCACTGGGGTGCCGTACTTGTGGGGACAGGTCTGTCACTGTATAACACTGGGGTACAGAAATGGTGGGGACGGGTCTGTCACTGTATAACACTGGGGCACAGTACTGGTGGGGACAGGTCTGTCACTGTATAACACTGGGGTACAGTACTGGTGGGGACAGGTCTGTCACTGTATAACACTGGGGTACAGTACTGGTGTGGATGGGTCTGTCTCTGTATAACATTGGTGAACAGTACTGGTGGGGATGGGTCTGTCTCTGTATAACACTGGGGTACAGTACTGGTGGGGACAGGTCTGTCACTGGATAACACTGGGGTACAGTACTGGTGGGGATCGGTGTGTCTCTGTATAACACTGGGGTACAGTACTGGTGGGGACAGGTCTGTCACAGTGTAACACTGGGGTACAGTACTGGTGGGGACGGGTCTGTCACTGTATAACACTGGGGTACAGTACTGGTGGGGACAGGTCAGTCACTGTATAACACTGGGGTACAGTACTGGTGGGGATGGGTCTGTCACTGTATAACACGGGTACATTATTGGGGGGGACAGGTCTGTCACTGCATAACGCTGGGGTACAGTACTGGTGGGGATGGGTCTGTCACTGTATAACACTGGGGCACAGTACTGGTGGGGACTGGTCTGTAACTGTGTAACACTGGGGTACAGTCCTGGTGGGGATGTGTCTGTCACTGTTTAACATGGGTACATTATTCGGGGGGACAGATCTGTCACTGCATAACACTGGGGTACAGTACTGGTGGGGCTGGTCTGTCACTTTATAACACTAGGGTACAATACTGGTGGGGATGGGTCTGTCTCTGTATAACATTGGGGTACAGTACTGGTGGGGATGGGTCTGTCTCTGTATAACACTGGAGTGCAGTGCTGATGGGGACGGGTCTGTCTCTGTATATCACTGGGGTACAGTACTGGTGGGGACGGGTCTGTCACTGTATAACACTGGGGTACAGTACTGGTGGGGACGGGTCTGTCACTGTATAACACTGGGGTGCAGTACTGGTGGGGACGGGTCTGTCTCTGTATAACACTGGGGTCCAGTACTGGTGGGGACAGGTCTGTCACTGTATAGCACTGGGGTACAACACTGGTGGGGACAGGTCTGTCACTGTATAACACTGTGGTCCAGTACTGGTGGGAACAGGTCTGTCACTGTATAATTCTGGGGTACAGTACTGGTGGGGACAGGTCTGTCACTGTATAACACTGGAGTACAGTACTGGTGGGGACAGGTCTGTCACTATAACACTGAGGTACAGTACTGGTGGGGACGTATCTGTCACTGTATAACACTGGGGTACAGTACTGGTGGGGACAGGTCTGTCACTGTATAACACTGGGGTACAGTACTGGTGGGGACGGGTCTGTCACTGTATAACACTGTGGTCCAGTACTGGTGGGAACAGGTCTCTCACTGTATAACACTGCAGTACAGTACTGGTGGGGATGGGTCTGTCACTGTATAACACTGGGGTAGAGTACTGGTGGGGACAGGTCTGTCACTGTATAACACTGGGGTACAGTACTGGTGGGGATGGGTCTGTCTCTGTATAACACTGGGGTACAGTACTGGTGGGGATGGGTCTGTCTCTGTATAACACTGGGGAACAGTACAGGTGGGGACAGGTGTGTCACTGTATAACACTGGGGTACAGTATTGTTGGGGCCTGGTCTGTCACTGTATAACACTGCGGTACAGTTCTGCTGGGAACGGGTCTGTCACTGTATAACACTGGGGAACAGTACTTGTGGGGACGGGTCTGTCACTGTATAATTCTGGGGTACAGTACTGGTGGGGACAGGTCTGTCACTGTATAACACTGGAGTACAGTACTGGTGGGGACAGGTCTGTCACTATAACACTGAGGTACAGTACTGGTGGGGACGTATCTGTCACTGTATAACACTGGGGTACAGTACTGGTGGGGACAGGTCTGTCACTGTATAACACTGGGGTACAGTACTGGTGGGGACGGGTCTGTCACTGTATAACACTGTGGTCCAGTACTGGTGGGAACAGGTCTCTCACTGTATAACACTGCAGTACAGTACTGGTGGGGATGGGTCTGTCACTGTATAACACTGGGGTAGAGTACTGGTGGGGACAGGTCTGTCACTGTATAACACTGGGGTACAGTACTGGTGGGGATGGGTCTGTCTCTGTATAACACTGGGGTACAGTACTGGTGGGGATGGGTCTGTCTCTGTATAGCACTGGGGAACAGTACAGGTGGGGACAGGTGTGTCACTGTATAACACTGGGGTACAGTATTGTTGGGGCCTGGTCTGTCACTGTATAACACTGCGGTACAGTTCTGCTGGGAACGGGTCTGTCACTGTATAACACTGGGGAACAGTACTTGTGGGGACGGGTCTGTCACTGTATAACACTGGAGTACAGTACTGGTGCGGACGGGTCTGTCACTGTATAAAACTGGGGAACAGTACTGGTGGGGACGGGTCTGTCACTGTATAACACTGGGGTACAGTACTGGTGGGGACGGGTCTGTCACTGAATGACGCTGGGGTACAGTACTGGTGGGGATGGGTCTGTCTCTGTATAACACTGGGGTACAGTACTGGTGGGTACGGGTCTGTCACTGTATAACACTGGGGTACAGTACTGGTGGGGACGGCTCTGTCACTGTATAACACTGGGGTACAGTATTGGTGGGGTCGGGTCTGTCACTGTATAACACTGGGGTACAGTACTGGTGGGGACAGGTCTGTCACTGTATACCACTGGGGTACAGTACTGGTGGGGACGGGTCTGTCACTGTATAACACTGGGGTACAGTACTGGTGGGGACAGGTCTGTAACTGTATAACACTGGGGTACAGTACTGGTGGGGACGGGTTTTTCACTGTATAACACTGGGGTACAGTACTGGTGGGGACAGGTCTGTCACTGTAATACACTGGGGTACAGTACTGGTGGGGTCATGTCTGTCATTGTATAACACTGGGGTACAGTACTGGTGGGGACGGGTTTTTCACTGTATAACACTGGGGTACAGTACTGGTGTGGACAGGTCTGTCACTGTATAACACTGGGGTACAGTACTGGTGTGGATGGGTCTGTCACTGTATAACACTGGGGTACAGTACTGCTGGGGACAGGTCTGTCACTGTATAACACTGGGGTACAGTACTGGTGGGGACGGGTTTTTCACTGTATAACACTGGGGGACAATACTGGTGGGGACAGGTCTGTCACTGTATAACAGTGAGGTACAGTACTGGTGGGGACAGCTGTGTCACTGTATAACACTGGGGTACAGTACTGGTGGGGATGTGTCTGTCACTGTATAACACTGGGGTACAGTACTGGTGGGGACAGGTCTGTCACTGTATAACACTGGGGTACTGTACTGGTGGGGACGGGTTTTTCACTGTATAACACTGGGGTACAGTACTGGTGGGGACAGGTCTGTCACGGTATAACACTGGGGTACAGTATTGGTGGGGCAGGTCTGTCACTGTATAACACTGGGGTACAGTACTGGTGGGGATGGGTCTGTCACTGTATAACGCTGGGGTACAGTACTGGTGGGGACGGGTCTGTCACTGTATAACACTGAGGTGCAGTACTGGTGGTGACGGGTCTGTCACTGTATAACACTGGTGTACAGTACTGGTGGGGACGGGTCTGTCACTGTGTAACACTGGGGTACAATACTGGTGGGGATGGGTCTGTCACTGTATAACACTGGGGTACAGTACTGGTGGGGACGGGTCTGTCACTGTATAACACTGGGGTACAGTACGGGTGGGGACGGGTCTGTCACTGTATAACACTGGGGTACAGTACTGGTGGGGAAGGGTTTTTCACTGTGTAACACTGGGGTACAGTACTGGTGGGGACAGGTCTGTCACTGTATATCACTGGGGTACTGCACTGGTGGGGACGGGTCTGTCACTGTATAACACTGGGGTACAGTACTGGTGGGGACAGGTCTGTCACTGTATATCACTGGGGTACAGCACTGGTGGGGACGGGTCTGTCACTGTATAACCCTGGGGTACAGTACTGGTGGGGACAGGTCTGTCACTGTATAACAGTGGGGTACAGTACTGGTGGGGACGGGTCTGTCACTGTATAACATTGGGGTACAGTACTGGTGGGGACGGGTCTGTCACTGTATAACACTGGGGTACAGTACTGATGGGGACGGGTCTGTCACTGTATACTACTGGGGTACAGTACTGGTGGGGACGGGTCTGTCACTGTATAACACTGGGGTACAGTACTGGTGGGGACAGGTCTGTCACTGTATAACACTGGGGTACCGTACTGGTGGGGACAGGTCTGTCACTGTACAACACTGGGGTACAGTACTGGTGGGGACGGGTCTGTCACTGTATAACACTGGGGTACAGTACTGGTGGGGACAGATCTGTCACTGTATAACACTAGGGTACAGTACAGGTGGGGATGGGTCTGTCTCTGTATAACATTGGGGTACAGTACTGGTGGGGATGGGTCTGTCACTGTATAACACTGGCGTGCAGTACTGTTGGGGATGGGTGTGTCTCTGTATAACACTGGGGTACAGTACTGGTGGGGACGGGTCTGTCACTGTATAACACTTGGGTACAGTACTGGTGGGGACAGGTCAGTCAATGTTTAACACTGTGGTACAGTACTAGTGGGGATGGGTCTGTCACTGTAAAACACGGGTACATTATTGGCGGGACAGGTCTGTCACTGCATAACGCTGGGGTACAGTACTGGTGGGGATCAGTCTGTCACTGTATAACACTGGGGTACAGTACTGGTGGGGACAGGTCTGTCACTGTATGACACTGGGGTACAGTACTGGTGGGACAGCTCTGTCACTGTATAACACTGGCGTACAGTACTGGTGGGGTACAGGTCTGTCACTGTATAACACTGGGGTACAGTACTGGCGGGGACGGGTCTGTCACTGTATAACGCTTGAGTACAGTACTGGTGGGGCAGGTCTGTCACTGTATAACACTGGGGTACAGTACTGGTGGGGACGGGTCTGTCACTGTATAACACTGGGGTACAGTACTGGTGGGGACAGGTCTGTCACTGTATAACACTGGGGTACAGTACTGGTGGGGCACAGGTCTGTCACTGTATAACACTGGGGTACAGTACTGGTGCGGACGGCTCTGTCACTGTATAACACTGAGGTACATTACTGGTGGGGACAGGTCTGTCACTGTATAACACTGGGGTACAGTACTGGTGGGGTACAGGTCTGTCACTGTATAACACTGGGGTACAGTACTGGTGCGGACGGGTCTGTCACTGTAAGCACTGAGGTACAGTACTGGTGGGGACGGGTCTGTCACTGTATAACACTGGGGTACAGTACTGGTGGGGAAAGGTCTCTCACTGTGTAACACTGAGGTACAGTACTGGTGGGGATGGGTCTGTCACTGTATAACACTGGGGTACAGTACTGGTGGGGACAGGTCTGTCACTGTATAACACTGGGGTACAGTACTGGTGGGGACGGGTCTGTCACTGTATAACACTGTGGTCCAGTACTGGTGGGAACAGGTCTGTCACTGTATAACACTGGAGTACAGTACTGGTGGGGACAGGTCTGTCACTATAACACTGAGGTACAGTACTGGTGGGGACGTATCTGTCACTGTATAACACTGGGGTACAGTACTGGTGGGGACAGGTCTGTCACTGTATAACACTGGGGTACAGTACTGGTGCGGACGGGTCTGTCACTGTATAACACTGGGGTAGAGTACTGGTGGGGACAGGTCTGTCACTGTATAACACTGGGGTACAGTACTGATGGGGATGGGTCTGTCTCTGTATAACACTGGGGTACAGTACTGGTGGGGATGGGTCTGTCTCTGTATAACACTGGGGAACAGTACAGGTGGGGACAGGTGTGTCACTGTATAACACTGGGGTACAGTATTGTTGGGGCCTGGTCTGTCACTGTATAACACTGCGGTACAGTTCTGCTGGGAACGGGTCTGTCACTGTATAACACTGGGGAACAGTACTTGTGGGGACGGGTCTGTCACTGTATAATTCTGTGGTACAGTACTGGTGGGGACAGGTCTGTCACTGTATAACAGTGGGGTACAGTACTGGTGGGGACGGGTCTGTCACTGTATAACATTGGGGTACAGTACTGGTGGGGACGGGTCTGTCACTGTATAACACTGGGGTACAGTACTGATGGGGACGGGTCTGTCACTGTATACTACTGGGGTACAGTACTGGTGGGGACGGGTCTGTCACTGTATAACACTGGGGTACAGTACTGGTGGGGACAGGTCTGTCACTGTATAACACTGGGGTACCGTACTGGTGGGGACAGGTCTGTCACTGTACAACACTGGGGTACAGTACTGGTGGGGACGGGTCTGTCACTGTATAACACTGGGGTACAGTACTGGTGGGGACAGATCTGTCACTGTATAACACTAGGGTACAGTACAGGTGGGGATGGGTCTGTCTCTGTATAACATTGGGGTACAGTACTGGTGGGGATGGGTCTGTCACTGTATAACACTGGCGTGCAGTACTGTTGGGGATGGGTGTGTCTCTGTATAACACTGGGGTACAGTACTGGTGGGGACGGGTCTGTCACTGTATAACACTTGGGTACAGTACTGGTGGGGACAGGTCAGTCAATGTTTAACACTGTGGTACAGTACTAGTGGGGATGGGTCTGTCACTGTAAAACACGGGTACATTATTGGCGGGACAGGTCTGTCACTGCATAACGCTGGGGTACAGTACTGGTGGGGATCAGTCTGTCACTGTATAACACTGGGGTACAGTACTGGTGGGGACAGGTCTGTCACTGTATGACACTGGGGTACAGTACTGGTGGGACAGCTCTGTCACTGTATAACACTGGCGTACAGTACTGGTGGGGTACAGGTCTGTCACTGTATAACACTGGGGTACAGTACTGGCGGGGACGGGTCTGTCACTGTATAACGCTTGAGTACAGTACTGGTGGGGCAGGTCTGTCACTGTATAACACTGGGGTACAGTACTGGTGGGGACGGGTCTGTCACTGTATAACACTGGGGTACAGTACTGGTGGGGACAGGTCTGTCACTGTATAACACTGGGGTACAGTACTGGTGGGGCACAGGTCTGTCACTGTATAACACTGGGGTACAGTACTGGTGCGGACGGCTCTGTCACTGTATAACACTGAGGTACATTACTGGTGGGGACAGGTCTGTCACTGTATAACACTGGGGTACAGTACTGGTGGGGTACAGGTCTGTCACTGTATAACACTGGGGTACAGTACTGGTGCGGACGGGTCTGTCACTGTAAGCACTGAGGTACAGTACTGGTGGGGACGGGTCTGTCACTGTATAACACTGGGGTACAGTACTGGTGGGGAAAGGTCTCTCACTGTGTAACACTGAGGTACAGTACTGGTGGGGATGGGTCTGTCACTGTATAACACTGGGGTACAGTACTGGTGGGGACAGGTCTGTCACTGTATAACACTGGGGTACAGTACTGGTGGGGACGGGTCTGTCACTGTATAACACTGTGGTCCAGTACTGGTGGGAACAGGTCTGTCACTGTATAACACTGGGGTCCAGTACAGGTGGGGACAGGTCTGTCACTGTATAACACTGGAGTACAGTACTGGTGGGGACAGGTCTGTCACTATAACACTGAGGTACAGTACTGGTGGGGACGTATCTGTCACTGTATAACACTGGGGTACAGTACTGGTGGGGACAGGTCTGTCACTGTATAACACTGGGGTACAGTACTGGTGCGGACGGGTCTGTCACTGTATAACACTGGGGTAGAGTACTGGTGGGGACAGGTCTGTCACTGTATAACACTGGGGTACAGTACTGATGGGGATGGGTCTGTCTCTGTATAACACTGGGGTACAGTACTGGTGGGGATGGGTCTGTCTCTGTATAACACTGGGGAACAGTACAGGTGGGGACAGGTGTGTCACTGTATAACACTGGGGTACAGTATTGTTGGGGCCTGGTCTGTCACTGTATAACACTGCGGTACAGTTCTGCTGGGAACGGGTCTGTCACTGTATAACACTGGGGAACAGTACTTGTGGGGACGGGTCTCTCACTGTATAATTCTGTGGTACAGTACTGGTGGGGACAGGTCTGTCACTGTATAACACTGGAGTACAGTACTGGTGGGGACAGGTCTGTCACTATAACACTGAGGTACAGTACTCGTGGGGACGTATCTGTCACTGTATAACACTGGGGTACAGTACTGGTGGGGACAGGTCTGTCACTGTATAACACTGGGGTACAGTACTGGTGGGGACGGGTCTGTCACTGTATAACACTGTGGTCCAGTACTGGTGGGAACAGGTCTCTCACTGTATAACACTGCAGTACAGTACTGGTGGGGATGGGTCTGTCACTGTATAACACTGGGGTAGAGTACTGGTGGGGACAGGTCTGTCACTGTATAACACTGGGGTACAGTACTGGTGGGGATGGGTCTGTCTCTGTATAACACTGGGGTACAGTACTGGTGGGGATGGGTCTGTCTCTGTATAGCACTGGGGAACAGTACAGGTGGGGACAGGTGTGTCACTGTATAACACTGGGGTACAGTATTGTTGGGGCCTGGTCTGTCGCTGTATAACACTGCGGTACAGTTCTGCTGGGAACGGGTCTGTCACTGTATAACACTGGGGAACAGTACTTGTGGGGACGGGTCTGTCACTGTATAACACTGGAGTACAGTACTGGTGCGGACGGGTCTGTCACTGTATAAAACTGGGGAACAGTACTGGTGGGGACGGGTCTGTCACTGTATAACACTGGGGTACAGTACTGGTGCGGACGGGTCTGTCACTGAATGACGCTGGGGTACAGTACTGGTGGGGATGGGTCTGTCTCTGTATAACACTGGGGTACAGTACTGGTGGGTACGGGTCAGTCACTGTATAACACTGGGGTACAGTACTGGTGGGGACGGCTCTGTCACTGTATAACACTGGGGTACAGTATTGGTGGGGTCGGGTCTGTCACTGTATAACACTGGGGTACAGTACTGGTGGGGACAGGTCTGTCACTGTATAACACTGGGGTACAGTACTGGTGGGGACGGGTCTGTCACTGTATAACACTGGGGTACAGTACTGGTGGGGACAGGTCTGTAACTGTATAACACTGGGGTACAGTACTGGTGGGGACGGGTTTTTCACTGTATAACACTGGGGTACAGTACTGGTGGGGACAGGTCTGTCACTGTATAACACTGGGGTACAGTACTGGTGGGGTCATGTCTGTCATTGTATAACACTGGGGTACAGTACTGGTGGGGACGGGTTTTTCACTGTATAACACTGGGGTACAGTACTGGTGTGGACAGGTCTGTCACTGTATAACACTGGGGTACTGTACTGGTGTGGATGGGTCTGTCACTGTATAACACTGGGGTACAGTACTGCTGGGGACAGGTCTGTCACTGTATAACACTGGGGTACAGTACTGGTGGGGACGGGTTTTTCACTGTTTAACACTGGGGGACAATACTGGTGGGGACAGGTCTGTCACTGTATAACAGTGAGGTACAGTACTGGTGGGGACAGCTGTGTCACTGTATAACACTGGGGTACAGTACTGGTGGGGATGTGTCTGTCACTGTATAACACTGGGGTACAGTACTGGTGGGGACAGGTCTGTCACTGTATAACACTGGGGTACTGTACTGGTGGGGACGGGTTTTTCACTGTATAACACTGGGGTACAGTACTGGTGGGGACAGGTCTGTCACGGTATAACACTGGGGTACAGTACTGGTGGGGCAGGTCTGTCACTGTATAACACTGGGGTACAGTACTGGTGGGGATGGGTCTGTCACTGTATAACGCTGGGGTACAGTACTGGTGGGGACGGGTCTGTAACTGTGTAACGCTGGGGTACAGTACTGGTGGGGATGTGTCTGTCACTGTATAACATGGGTACATTATTGGTGGGGACAGGTCTGTCACTGCATAACACTGGGGTACAGTACTGGTGGGGCTGGTCTGTCACTTTATAACACTGGGGTACAATAGTGGTGGGGACAGGTCTGTCACTGTATAACACTGGGGTACAGTACTGGTGGGGATGGGTCTGTCTCTGTATAACACTGGGGTACAGTACTGGTGGGGACAGGTCTGTCACTGTATGACACTGGGGTACAGTACTGGTGGGACAGCTCTGTCACTTTATAACACTGGGGTACAGTTCTGGTGGGGTACAGGTCTGTCACTGTATAACACTGGCGTACAGTACTGGTGGGGTACAGGTCTGTCACTGTATAACACTGGGGTACAGTACTGGCGGGGACGGGTCTGTCACTGTATAACGCTTGAGTACAGTACTGGTGGGGCAGGTCTGTCACTGTATAACACTGGGGTACAGTACTGGTGGGGACGGGTCTGTCACTGTATAACACTGGGGTACAGTACTGGTGGGGACAGGTCTGTCACTGTATAACACTGGGGTACAGTACTGGTGGGGTACAGGTCTGCCACTGTATAACACTGGCGTACAGTACTGGTGCGGACGGCTCTGTCACTGTATAACACTGAGGTACATTACTGGTGGGGACAGGTCTGTCACTGTATAACACTGGGGTACAGTACTGGTGGGGTACAGGTCTGTCACTGTATAACACTGGGGTACAGTACTGGTGCGGACGGGTCTGTCACTGTATAACACTGAGGTACAGTACTGGTGGGGACGGGTCTGTCACTGTATAACACTGGGGTACAGTACTGGTGGGGAAAGGTCTGTCACTGTGTAACACTGAGGTACAGTACTGGTGGGGATGGGTCTGTCACTGTATAACACTGGGGTACAGTACTGGTGGGGACAGGTCTGTCACTGTATAACACTGGGGTACAGTACTGGTGGGGACGGGTCTGTCACTGTATAACACTGTGGTCCAGTACTGGTGGGAACTGGTCTGTCACTGTATAACACTGGGGTACAGTACTGGTGGGGACAGGTCTGTCACTGTATAACACTGGAGTACAGTACTGGTGGGGACAGGTCTGTCACTATAACACTGAGGTACAGTACTGGTGGGGACGTATCTGTCACTGTATAACACTGGGGTACAGTACTGGTGGGGACAGGTCTGTCACTGTATAACACTGGGGTACAGTACTGGTGCGGACGGGTCTGTCACTGTATAACACTGTGGTCCAGTACTGGTGGGAACAGGTCTCTCACTGTATAACACTGCGGTACAGTACTGGTGGGGATGGGTCTGTCACTGTATAACACTGGGGTTGAGTACTGGTGGGGATGGGTCTGTCTCTGTATAACACTGGGGTACAGTATTGGTGGGGACAGATCTGCCACTGTATAACACTGGGGAACAGTACTGGTGGGGACGGGTCTGTCACTGTATACACTGGGGTACAGTACTGGTGGGGGACAGGTCTGTCAAAGTATAACTCTGGGGTACAGTACTGGTGGGTACGGGTCTGTCACTGTATAACACTGGGGAACAGTACTGGTAGCGACGGGTCTGTCAATGTATAACACTGGGGTACAGTACTGGTGCGGACGGGTCTGTCACTGTATAACACTGTGGTCCAGTACTGGTGGGAACAGGTCTCTCACTGTATAACACTGCGGTACAGTACTGGTGGGGATGGGTCTGTCACTGTATAACACTGGGGTTGAGTACTGGTGGGGATGGGTCTGTCTCTGTATAACACTGGGGTACAGTATTGGTGGGGACAGATCTGCCACTGTATAACACTGGGGAACAGTACTGGTGGGGACGGGTCTGTCACTGTATACACTGGGGTACAGTACTGGTGGGGGACAGGTCTGTCAAAGTATAACTCTGGGGTACAGTACTGGTGGGTACGGGTCTGTCACTGTATAACACTGGAGAACAGTACTGGTAGCGACGGGTCTGTCACTGTATAACACTGGAGTACAGTACTGGTGGGGACGGGTCTGTCACTGTATAACACTGGAGTACAGTACTGGTGGGTAAGGGTCTGCGTGTATAACACTGGGGTACAGTACTGGTGGGGACTGTTCTGTCACTGTATAACACTGGGGCACAGTACTGGTGGGGACGGGTCTGTCACTGTATAACACTAGGGTACAGTACTGTTGGGGACGGGTCTGTCACTGTAAAACATTGGGGTACAGTACTGGTGGGGATTGCTCTGTTACTGTATAACACTGGGGTACAATACTGGTGGGGACGGGTCTGTCACTGTATAACACTGGGGTACAGTCCTGTTGGGGACATGTCTGTCACTGTGTAACACTGGGGAACAGTTCTGGTGGTGACAGGCCTGTCACTGTATAACACTGGGGTACAGTACTGGCGGGGACGGGTCTGTCACTGTATAACACTGGGGTACAGTACTGGTGGGGACGGGTCTGTCACTGTATAACACTGGGGTACAGTACTGGTGGGGATGGGTCTGTCTCTGTATAACAATGGGGTACAGTACTGGTGGGGACAGGTCTGTCACTGTATAACACTGGGGTACAGTACTGGTGTGGATGGGTCTGTCTCTGTATAACGTTGGGGTACAGTACTGGTGGGGACAGGTCTGTCACTGTATAACACTGAGGTACAGTTCTGGTGGGGACGGGTCAGTCACTGTATAACACTGGGGTACAGTACTGGTGGGGACGGGTCTGTCACTGTATAACACTGGGGTACAGTACTGGTGGGGACGGGTCTGTCACTGTTTAACACTGGGGTACAGTACTGGTGGGGACGGGTCTGTCACTGTATAACACAGGGGATCAGTACTGGTTGGGACAGGTCTGTCACTGTATACCACTGGAGTACAGTCCTGGTGGGGACAGGTCTGTCACTGTATAACACTGGGGTACAGTACTGGTGCGGACGGGTCTGTCACTGTGTAACACTGAGGTACAGTACTGGTGGGGACGGGTCTGTCACTGTATAACACTGTGGTCCAGTACTGGTGGGAACAGGTCTGTCACTGTATAACACTGGGGTACAGTACTGGTGGGGACAGGTCTGTCACTGTATAACACTGGAGTACAGTACTGGTGGGGACAGGTCTGTCACTATAACACTGAGGTACAGTACTGGTGGGGACGTATCTGTCACTGTATAACACTGGGGTACAGTACTGGTGGGGACAGGTCTGTCACTGTATAACACTGGGGTACAGTACTGGTGCGGACGGGTCTGTCACTGTATAACACTGTGGTCCAGTACTAGTGGGAACAGGTCTCTCACTGTATAACACTGCGGTACAGTACTGGTGGGGATGGGTCTGTCACTGTATAACACTGGGGTAGAGTACTGGTGGGGACAGGTATGTCACTGTATAACACTGGGGTACAGTACTGGTGGGGATGGGTCTGTCTCTGTATAACACTGGGGTACAGTATTGGTGGGGACAGATCTGCCACTGTATAACACTGGGGAACAGTACTGGTGGGGACGGGTCTGTCACTGTATACACTGGGGTACAGTACTGGTGGGGGACAGGTCTGTCAAAGTATAACTCTGGGGTACAGTACTGGTGGGTACGGGTCTGTCACTGTATAACACTGGGGAACAGTACTGGTAGCGACGGGTCTGTCAATGTATAACACTGGAGTACAGTACTGGTGGGGACGGGTCTGTCACTGTATAACACTGGAGTACAGTACTGGTGGGTAAGGGTCTGCGTGTATAACACTGGGGTACAGTACTGGTGGGGACTGTTCTGTCACTGTATAACACTGGGGCACAGTACTGGTGGGGACGGGTCTGTCACTGTATAACACTAGGGTACAGTACTGTTGGGGACGGGTCTGTCACTGTAAAACATTGGGGTACAGTACTGGTGGGGATTGCTCTGTTACTGTATA
Source organism: Isurus oxyrinchus (assembly GCA_026770705.1). Lineage (NCBI taxonomy): Eukaryota > Metazoa > Chordata > Chondrichthyes > Lamniformes > Lamnidae > Isurus > Isurus oxyrinchus. Next base: position 115,857,003 of record JANJGN010000018.1, read on the forward strand.
ACACTGGGGTACAATACTGGTGGGGACGGGTCTGTCACTGTATAACACTGGGGTACAGTACTGTTGGGGACATGTCTGTCACTGTGTAACACTGGGGAACAGTTCTGGTGGTGACAGGCCTGTCACTGTATAACACTGGGGTACAGTACTGGCGGGGACGGGTCTGTCACTGTATAACACTGGGGTACAGTACTGGTGGGGACGGGTCTGTCACTGTATAACACTGGGGTACAGTACTGGTGGGGATGGGTCTGTCTCTGTATAACAATGGGGTACAGTACTGGTGGGGACAGGTCTGTCACTGTATAACACTGGGGTACAGTACTGGTGTGGATGGGTCTGTCTCTGTATAACGTTGGGGTACAGTACTGGTGGGGACAGGTCTGTCACTGTATAACACTGAGGTACAGTTCTGGTGGGGACGGGTCAGTCACTGTATAACACTGGGGTACAGTACTGGTGGGGACGGGTCTGTCACTGTATAACACTGGGGTACAGTACTGGTGGGGACGGGTCTGTCACTGTTTAACACTGGGGTACAGTACTGGTGGGGACGGGTCTGTCACTGTATAACACAGGGGATCAGTACTGGTTGGGACAGGTCTGTCACTGTATACCACTGGGGTACAGTCCTGGTGGGGACAGGTCTGTCACTCTATAACACTTGGGTAGAGTACTGGTGGGGACGGGTCTGTCACTGTATTACACTGGGGTACAGTACTGGTGGGGACAGGTCTGTCACTGTATAACACTGGGGTACGGTACTGGTGTGGACGGGTCAGTCGCTGTATAACACTGGGGTACAGTACTGGTGGGGACGGGTCTGTCACTGTATAACACTGGGGTACAGTACTGGTGGGTACGGGTCTGTCACTGTATAACACTGGGGTACAGTACTGGTGGGGACAGGTCTGTCACTGTATAACACGGGAACAGTACTGGTGGGGATGGATCTGTCACTGTATAACACTGGGGTACAGTTCTGGTGGGGACAGGTCTGTCACTGTATAACACTGGGGTACAGTACTGGTGGGGACAGGTCTGTCACTGTATAACACTGGGGTAGAGTACTGGTGGGGACTGGTCAGTCACTGTATAACACTGGGGTACAGTACTGGTGTGGACAGGTCTGTCACTGTATAACACTGGGGTACAGTACTAGTGGGGACGGGTCAGTCACTGAATAACACTGGGGTGCAGTACTGGTGGGGACGGGTCTGTCACTGTATTACTCTGGTGTGCAGTACTAGTTGGAACGGGTCTGTCACTGTATAACACTGGGGTGTAGTTCTGGTGGGGACAGGTCTGTCACTGTATAGCACTGGGATACAGTACTGGTGGGGACGGGTCTGTCACTGTATAACACTGGGGTACAGTACTGGTGGAGACGGGTCTGTCACTGTGTAACACTGGGGTACAGTTCTGCTGCGGACGGGTCTGTCACTGTATAACACTGGGGTACAGTACTGGTGGGGACGGGTCTGTCACTGTATAACATTGGGGTACAGTACTGATGCGGACGGGTCTGTCACTGTATAACACTGGGGTACAGTACTGGTGGGGACAGGTCTGTCACTCTATAACACTTGGGTACAGTACTGGTGCGGACGGGTCTGTCACTGTATAACACTGGGGTACAGTACTGGTGGGGACAGGTCTGTCACTGTATAATACTGGGGTACAGTACTGGTGGGGACGGGTCTGTCACTGTATAACACTGGGGTACAGTACTGGTGGGGACTGGTCTGTCACTGTATAATACTGGGGTACAGTACTGGTGGGGACTGGTCTGTCACTCTATAACACTGGGGTACAGTACTGGTGGGCACAGGTCTGTCACTGTATAACACTGGGGTACAGTACTGGTGGGGACAGGTCTGTTTCTGTATAACACTGGGGTACAGTACTGGTGGGGACGGGTCTGTCACTGTATAACACTGGGGTACAGTACTGGTGGGGATGGGTCTGTCACTGTATAACACTGAGGTACAGTATTGGTGGGGATGGGTCTGTCACTGTATAACACTGGGGTGTAGTTCTGGTGGGGACAGGTCTGTCACTGTATAGCACTGGGATACAGTACTGGTGGGGACGGGTCTGTCACTGTATAACACTGGGGTACAGTACTGGTGGAGACGGGTCTGTCACTGTGTAACACTGGGGTACAGTTCTGCTGCGGACGGGTCTGTCACTGTATAACACTGGGGTACAGTACTGGTGGGGACGGGTCTGTCACTGTATAACATTGGGGTACAGTACTGATGCGGACGGGTCTGTCACTGTATAACACTGGGGTACAGTACTGGTGGGGACAGGTCTGTCACTCTATAACACTTGGGTACAGTACTGGTGCGGACGGGTCTGTCACTGTATAACACTGGGGTACAGTACTGGTGGGGACAGGTCTGTCACTGTATAATACTGGGGTACAGTACTGGTGGGGACGGGTCTGTCACTGTATAACACTGGGGTACAGTACTGGTGGGGACTGGTCTGTCACTGTATAATACTGGGGTACAGTACTGGTGGGGACTGGTCTGTCACTCTATAACACTGGGGTACAGTACTGGTGGGCACAGGTCTGTCACTGTATAACACTGGGGTACAGTACTGGTGGGGACAGGTCTGTTTCTGTATAACACTGGGGTACAGTACTGGTGGGGACGGGTCTGTCACTGTATAACACTGGGGTACAGTACTGGTGGGGATGGGTCTGTCACTGTATAACACTGAGGTACAGTATTGGTGGGGATGGGTCTGTCACTGTATAACACTGGGGTACAGTATTGGTGGGGTCGGGTCTGTCACTGTATAACACTGGGGTACAGTACTGGTGGGGGTGGGTCTGTCACTGTATAACACTGGGGTACAGTACTGGTGGGGACAGGTCTGTCTCTGTATAACACTGGGGTACAGTACTGGTGGGGACAGGTCTGTCTCTGTATCACCCAGGGGTACAGTACTGGTGGGGATGGGTCTGTCTCTGTATAACACTGGGGTACAGTACTGGTGGGATCGGGTCTGTCACTGTATAACACTGGGGTACAGTACTGGTGGGGACGGGTCTGTCACTGTATAACACTGGGGTACAGTACTGGTGGGGATGGGTCTGTCACTGTATAACGCTGGGGTACAGTACTGGTGGGGACGGGTCTGTCACTGTATAACACTGAGGTGCAGTACTGGTGGTGACGGGTCTGTCACTGTATAACACTGGTGTACAGTACTGGTGGGGACGGGTCTGTCACTGTGTAACACTGGGGTACAATACTGGTGGGGATGGGTCTGTCACTGTATAACACTGGGGTACAGAACTGGTGGGGACGGGTCTGTCACTGTATAACACTGGGGTACAGTACTGGTGGGGACGGGTCTGTCACTGTATAACACTGGGGTACAGTACTGGTGGGGACGGGTTTTTCACTGTATAACACTGGGGTACAGTACTGGTGGGGACAGGTCTGTCACTGTATATCACTGGGGTACAGCACTGGTGGGGACGGGTCTGTCACTGTATAACACTGGGGTACAATACTGGTGGGGACAGGTCTGTCACTGTATATCACTGGGGTACAGCACTGGTGGGGACGGGTCTGTCACTGTATAACACTGGGGTACAGTACTGGTGGGGACAGGTCTGTCACTGTATAACACTGGGGTACAGTACTGGTGGGGACGGGTCTGTCACTGTATAACATTGGGGTACAGTACTGGTGGGGACGGGTCTGTCACTGTATAACACTAGGGTACAGTACAGCTGGGGATGGGTCTGTCTCTGCATAACATTGGGGTACAGTACTGGTGGGGATGGGTCTGTCGCTGTATAACACTGGGGTGCAGTACTGGTGGGGATGGGTGTGTCTCTGTATAACTCTGTGGTACAGTACTGGTGGGGACAGGTCTGTCACAGTATAACACTGGGGTAGAGTACTGGTGGGGACGGGTCTGTCACTGTATAACACTTGGGTACAGTACTGGTGGGGACAGGTCAGTCACTGTTTAACACTGTGGTACAGTACTAGTGGGGATGGGTCTGTCACTGTAAAACACGGGTACATTATTGGGGGGGACAGGTCTGTCACTGCATAACGCTGGGGTACAGTACTGGTGGGGATCAGTCTGTCACTGTATAACACTGGGGCACAGTACTGGTGGGGACAGGTCTGTAACTGTGTAACGCTGGGGTACAGTACTGGTGGGGATGTGTCTGTCACTGTATAACATGGGTACATTATTGGGGGGGACAGGTCTGTCACTGCATAACACTGGGGTACAGTACTGGTGGGGCTTGTCTGTCACTTTATAACACTGGTGTACAATACTGGTGGGGACAGGTCTGTCACTGTATAACACTGGGGTACAGTACTGGTGGGGATGGGTCTGTCTCTGTATAACACTGGGGTTCAGTACTGGTGGGGACAGGTCTGTCACTGTATGACACTGGGGTACAGTACTGGTGGGACAGCTCTGTCACTTTATAACACTGGGGTACAGTACTGGTGGGGTACAGGTCTGTCACTGTATAACATTGGCGTACAGTACTGGTGGGGTACAGGTCTGTCACTGTATAACACTGGGGTACAGTACTGGCGGGGACGGGTCTGTCACTGTATAACGCTTGAGTACAGTACTGGTGGGGCAGGTCTGTCACTGTATAACACTGGGGTACAGTACTGGTGGGGACGGGTCTGTCACTGTATAACACTGGGGTACAGTACTGGTGGGGACAGGTCTGTCACTGTATAACACTGGGGTACAGTACTGGTGGGGTACAGGTCTGTCACTGTATAACACTGGGGTACAGTACAGGTGCGGACGGCTCTGTCACTGTATAACACTGAGGTACATTACTGGTGGGGACAGGTCTGTCACTGTATAACACTGGGGTACAGTACTGGTGGGGTACAGGTCTGTCACTGTATAACACTGGGGTACAGTACTGGTGCGGACGGGTCTGTCACTGTATAACACTGAGGTACAGTACTGGTGGGGACGGGTCTGTCACTGTATACACTGGGGTACAGTACTGGTGGGGAAAGGTCTGTCACTGTGTAACACTGAGGTACAGTACTGGTGGGGATGGGTTTGTCACTGTATAACACTGGGGTACAGTACTGGTGGGGACAGGTCTGTCACTGTATAACGCTGGGGTACAGTACTGGTGGGGACGGGTCTGTCACTGTATAACACTGTGGTCCAGTACTGGTGGGAACAGGTCTGTCACTGTATAACACTGGGGTACAGTACTGGTGGGGACAGGTCTGTCACTGTATAACACTGGAGTACAGTACTGGTGGGGACAGGTCTGTCACTATAACACTGAGGTACAGTACTGGTGGGGTCGTATCTGTCACTGTATAACACTGGGGTACAGTACTGGTGGGGACAGTTCTGTCACTGTATAACACTGGGGTACAGTACTGGTGGGGACGGGTCTGTCACTGTATAACACTGTGGTCCAGTACTGGTGGGAACAGGTCTCTCACTGTATAACACTGCGGTACAGTACTGGTGGGGATGGGTCTGTCACTGTATAACACTGGGGTAGAGTACTGGTGGGGACAGGTCTGTCACTGTATAACACTGGGGTACAGTACTGGTGGGGATGGGTCTGTCTCTGTATAACACTGGGGTACAGTATTGGTGGGGACAGATCTGCCACTGTATAACACTGGGGAACAGTACTGGTGGGGACGGGTCTGTCACTGTATACACTGGGGTACAGTACTGGTGGGGGACAGGTCTGTCAAAGTATAACTCTGGGGTACAGTACTGGTGGGTACGGGTCTGTCACTGTATAACACTGGGGAACAGTACTGGTAGCGACGGGTCTGTCAATGTATAACACTGGAGTACAGTACTGGTGGGGACTGGTCTGTCACTGTATAACACTGGAGTACAGTACTGGTGGGTAAGGGTCTGCGTGTATAACACTGGGGTACAGTACTGGTGGGGACTGTTCTGTCACTGTATAACACTGGGGTACAGTACTGGTGGGGACGGGTCTGTCATTGTATAACACTAGGGTACAGTACTGTTGGGGACGGGTCTGTCACTGTAAAACATTGGGGTACAGTACTGGTGGGGATTGCTCTGTTACTGTATAACACTGGGGTACAATACTGGTGGGGACGGGTCTGTCACTGTATAACACTGGGGTACAGTACTGTTGGGGATGGGTCTGTCACTGTATAACACTGAGGTACAGTATTGGTGGGGATGGGTCTGTCACTGTATAACACTGGGGTACAGTATTGGTGGGGTCGGGTGTGTCACTGTATAACACTGGGGTACAGTACTGGTGCGGATGGGTCTGTCACTGTATAACACTGGGGTACAGTACTGGTGGGGACGGGTCTGTCACTGTATAACACTGGGGTACAGTACTGGTGGGGGTGGGTCTGTCACTGTATAACACTGGGGTACAGTACTGGTGGGGACAGGTCTGTCTCTGTATAACACTGGGGTACAGTACTGGTGGGGACAGGTCTGTCACTGTATCACCCTGGGGTACAGTACTGGTGGGGATGGGTCTCTCTCTGTATAACACTGGGGTACAGTACTGGTGGGATCGGGTCTGTCTCTGTATAACACTAGGGTACAGTACTTGTGGGGACAGGTCTGTCACTGTATAACGCTGGGGTACAGTACTGGTGGGGACCGGGTGGTCACTGTATAACACTGCGGTACAGTACTGGTGTGGACGGGTCTGTCACTGTATAACACTGGGGTACAGCCCTGGTGGGGATGGGTCTGTCACTGTATAACACTGGGGTACAGTACTGGTGGGGACGGGTCTGTCACTGTATAACACTGGGGTACAGTACTGGTGGGAATGGGTCTGTCACTGTATAACACTGTGGTACAGTACAGGTGGGGACTGGTCTGTCACTGTATAACACGGGGTACAGTACTGGTGGGGACAGGTCTGTCACTGTATAAAACTGGAGTACATCACTGGTGGGGATGGGTCTGTCACTGCATAACACTGGGGTACAGTACTGGTTGGGAAGGGTCTGTCACTGTATAACACGGGTACATTATTGGGGGGGACAGGTCTGTCACTGTATAACACTGGGGTACAGTACTGGTGGGGACGGGTCTGTCTCTGTGTAACACTGGGGTACAGTACTGGTGGGGACAGGTCTGTCACTGTATAACACTGGGGTACAGTACTGGTGGGGACAGGTCTTTCACTGTATAACACTGGGGTACAGTACTGGTGGGGACAGGTCTGTCACTGTATAACACTGGAGTACAGTACTGGTGGGGACAGGTCTGTCGCTGTATAACACTGGGGTACAGTACTGGTGGGGACGGGTCTGTCACTGTGTAACCCTGGGGTACATTACTGGTGGGGACAGATCTGCCACTGTATAACACTGGGGAACAGTACTGGTGGGGACGGGTCTGTCACTGTATACACTGGGGTACAGTACTGGTGGGGGACAGGTCTGTCAAAGTATAACTCTGGGGTACAGTACTGGTGGGTACGGGTCTGTCACTGTATAACACTGGGGAACAGTACTGGTAGGGACGGGTCTGTCAATGTATAACACTGGAGTACAGTACTGGTGGGGACGGGTCTGTCACTGTATAACACTGGAGTACAGTACTGGTGGGGACGGGTCTGCGTGTATAACACTGGGGTACAGTACTGGTGGGGACTGTTCTGTCACTGTATAACACTGGGGTACAGTACTGGTGGGGACGGGTCTGTCACTGTATAACACTAGGGTACAGTACTGTTGGGGACGGGTCTGTCACTGTATAACATTGGTGTACAGTACTGGTGGGGATTGCTCTGTTACTGTATAACACTGGGGTACAATACTGGTGGGGACGGGTCTGTCACTGTATAACACTGGGGTACAGTACTGTTGGGGACATGTCTGTCACTGTGTAACACTGGGGAACAGTTCTGGTGGTTACTGGCCTGTCACTGTATAACACTGGGGTACAGTACTGGGGGGGACGGGTCTGTCACTGTATAACACTGGGGTACAGTACTGGTGGGGACAGGTCTGTCACTGTATAACACTGGGGTACAGTACAGGTGGGGATGGGTCTGTCTCTGTATCACAATGGGGTACAGTACTGGTGGGGACAGGTCTGTCACTGTATAACACTGGGGTACAGTACTGGTGTGGATGGGTCTGTCTCTGTATAACGTTGGGGTACAGTACTGGTGGGGACAGGTCTGTCACTGTATAACACTGAGGTACAGTACTGGTGGGGACGGGTCAGTCACTGTATAACACTGGGGTACAGTACTGGTGGGGACGGGTCTGTCACTGTATAACACTGGGGTACAGTACTGGTGGGGACGGGTCTGTCACTGTTTAACACTGGGGTACAGTACTGGTGGGGACGGGTCTGTCACTGTATAACACGGGATCAGTACTGGTTGGGACGGTTCTGTCACTGTATACCACTGGTGTACAGTCCTGGTGGGGACAGGTCTGTCACTGTATAACACTTGGGTAGAGTACTGGTGGGGACGGGTCTGTCACTGTATTACACTGGGGTACAGTACTGGTGGGGACAGGTCTGTCACTGTATAACACTGGGGTACGGTACTGGTGTGGACGGGTCAGTCACTGTATAACACTGGGGTACAGTACTGGTGGGGACGGGTCTGTCACTGTATAACACTGGGGTACAGTACTGGTGGGTACGGGTCTGTCACTGTATAACACTGGGGTACAGTACTGGTGGGGACAGGTCTGTCACTGTATAACACAGGGGAACAGTACTGGTGGGGACGGATCTGTCACTGTATAACACTGGGGTACAGTTCTGGTGGGGACAGGTCTGTCACTGTATAACACTGGGGTACAGTACTGGTGGGGACAGGTCTGTCACTGTATAACACTGGGGTAGAGTACTGGTGGGGACTGGTCAGTCACTGTATAACACTGGGGTACAGTACTGGTGTGGACAGGTCTGTCACTGTATAACACTGGGGTACAGTACTAGTGGGGACGGGTCAGTCACTGAATAACACTGGGGTACAGTACTGGTGGGGACGGGTCTGTCACTGTATTACTCTGTTGTGCAGTACTGGTTGGGACGGGTCTGTCACTGTGTAACACTGGGGTGTAGTTCTGGTGGGGACAGGTCTGTCACTGTATAGCACTGGGATACAGTACTGGTGGGGACGGGTCTGTCACTGTATACCACTGGTGTACAGTCCTGGTGGGGACAGGTCTGTCACTGTATAACACTTGGGTAGAGTACTGGTGGGGACGGGTCTGTCACTGTATTACACTGGGGTACAGTACTGGTGGGGACAGGTCTGTCACTGTATAACACTGGGGTACGGTACTGGTGTGGACGGGTCAGTCACTGTATAACACTGGGGTACAGTACTGGTGGGGACGGGTCTGTCACTGTATAACACTGGGGTACAGTACTGGTGGGTACGGGTCTGTCACTGTATAACACTGGGGTACAGTACTGGTGGGGACAGGTCTGTCACTGTATAACACAGGGGAACAGTACTGGTGGGGACGGATCTGTCATTGTGTAACACTGGGGTACAGTTCTGGTGGGGACAGGTCTGTCACTGTATAACACTGGGGTACAGTACTGGTGGGGACAGGTCTGTCACTGTATAACACTGGGGTAGAGTACTGGTCGGGACTGGTCAGTCACTGTATAACACTGGGGTACAGTACTGGTGTGGACAGGTCTGTCACTGTATAACACTGGGGTACAGTACTAGTGGGGACGGGTCAGTCACTGAATAACACGGGTACAGTACTGGTGGGGACGGGTCTGTCACTGTATTACTCTGTTGTGCAGTACTGGTTGGGACGGGTCTGTCACTGTATAACACTGGGGTGTAGTTCTGGTGGGGACAGGTCTGTCACTGTATAGCACTGGGATACAGTACTGGTGGGGACGGGTCTGTCACTGTATAACACTGGGGTACAGTACTGGTGGGGACGGGTCTGTCACTGTGTAACACTGGGGTACAGTACTGCTGCGGACGGGTCTGTCACTGTATAACACTGGGGTACAGTACTGGTGCGGACGGGTCTGTCACTGTATAACATTGGGGTACAGTACTGATGCGGACGTTTCTGTCACTGTATAACACTGGGGTACAGTACTGGTGGGGACAGGTCTGTCACTCTATAACACTGGGGTACAGTACTGGTGCGGACGGGTCTGTCACTGTATAACACTGGGGTACAGTACTGGTGGGGACAGGTCTGTCACTGTATAATACTGGGGTACAGTACTGGTGGGGACGGGTCTGTCACTGTATAACACTGGGGTACAGTACTGGTGGGGACGGGTCTGTCACTCTATAACACTGGGGTACAGTACTGGTGGGGACGGGTCTGCCACTGTATAATACTGGGGTACAGTACTGGTGGGAACTGGTCTGTCACTCTATAACACTGGGGTACAGTACTGGTGGGCACAGGTCTGTCACTGTATAACACTGGGGTACAGTACTGGTGGGGACAGGTCTGTTTCTGTATAACACTGGGGTACAGTACTGGTGGGGATGGGTCTGTCTCTGTATAACACTGGGGTACAGGACTGGTGGGATCGGGTCTGTCACTGTATAACACTGGGGTACAGTACTTGTGGGGACAGGTCTGTCACTGTATAACGCTGGGGTACAGTACTGGTGGGGACCGGGTGGTCACTGTATAACACTGGGGTACAGTACTGGTGTGGACGGGTCTGTCACTGTATAACACTGGGGTACAGTCCTGGTGGGGATGGGTCTGTCACTGTATAACACTGGGGTACAGTACTGGTGGGGACGGGTCTGTCACTGTATAACACGGGTACAGTACTGGTGGGAATGGGTCTGTCACTGTATAACACTGTGGTACAGTACTGGTGGGGACTGGTCTGTCACTGTATAACACGGGGTACGGTACTGGTGGGGACTGGTCTGTCACTGTATAAAACTGGAGTACATCACTGGTGGGGATGGGTCTGTCACTGCATTACACTGGGGTACAGTACTGGTTGGGAAGGGTGTGTCACTGTCTCACACGGGTACATTATTGGGGGGACAGGTCTGTCACTGTATAACACTGGGGTACAGTACTGGTGGGGACGGGTCTGTCTCTGTGTAACACTGGGGTACAGTACTGGTGGGGACAGGTCTGTCACTGTATAACACTGGGGTGCAGTACTGGTGGGGACAGGTCTTTCACTGTATAACACTGGGGTACAGTACTGGTGGGGACAGGTCTGTCACTGTATAACACTGGAGTACAGTACTGGTGGGGACAGGTCTGTCGCTGTATAACACTGGGGTACAGTACTGGTGGGGACGGGTCTGTCACTGTGTAACACTGGGGTACATTACTGTTGGGGACAGGTCTGCCACTGTATAACACTGGGGAACAGTACTGGTGGGGACGGGTCTGTCACTGTATACACTGGGGTACAGTACTGGTTGGGAAGGGTGTGTCACTGTATAACACGGGTACATTATTGGGGGGGACAGGTCTGTCACTGTATAACACTGGGGTACAGTACTGGTGGGGACGGGTCTGTCTCTGTGTAACACTGGGGTACAGTACTGGTGGGGACAGGTCTGTCACTGTATAACACTGGGGTGCAGTACTGGTGGGGACAGGTCTTTCACTGTATAACACTGGGGTACAGTACTGGTGGGGACAGGTCTGTCACTGTATAACACTGGAGTACAGTACTGGTGGGGACAGGTCTGTCGCTGTATAACACTGGGGTACAGTACTGGTGGGGACGGGTCTGTCACTGTGTAACACTGGGGTACATTACTGGTGGGGACAGGTCTGCCACTGTATAACACTGGGGAACAGTACTGGTGGGGACGGGTCTGTCACTGTATACACTGGGGTACAGTACTGGTGGGGATGGGTCTGTCTCTGTAGAACACTGGGGTACAGTACTGGTGGGGATGGGTCTGTCTCTATAACACTGGGGTACAGTACTGGAGGGGACAGGTCTGTCACTGTATAACATTGGGGTACAGTACTGGTGGGGACAGGACTGTCACTGTATAACACTGGGATACAGTACTGGTGTGGGCAGGTCTGTCACTGTATAACACTGGGGTACAGTACTGGTGGGGACGGGTCTGTCACTTTATAACTCTGGGGTACAGTACTGGTGGGGGACAGGTCTGTCACTGTATAACTCTGGGGTACAGTACTGGTGGGGGACAGGTCTGTCACTGTATATCTCTGGGGTACAGTACTGGTGGGTACGGGTCTGTCACTGCATAACTCTGGGCTACAGTACTGGTGGGGGACAGGTCTGTCACTGTATAACTCTGGGGTACAGTACTGGTGGGCGACAGGTCTGTCACTGTATAACACAGGGGTACACTACTGGTGGGGACAGGTCTGTCTCTGTTTAACAGTGAGGTACAGTACTGGTGGGAACGGGTCTGTCATTGTATAATACTGGGGTACAGTACTGGTGGGGTACAGGTCTGTCTCTGTGTAACACTGGGGTACAGTACTGGTGGGGACAGGTCTGTCACTGTATTATACTGGGGTACAGTACTGGTGGGGACAGGTCTGTCACTGTATAACACAGGGGAACAGTACTGGTGGGGATGAGTCTGTCACTGTATAACACTGGGGTACAGTACTCGTGGGGACGGGTCTGTCTCTGTATAACATTGAGGTACAGTACTGGTGGGGACGGGTCTGTCACTGTATAATACTGGGGTACAGTACTGGTGGGGTACAGGTCTGTCTCTGTTTAACACTGGGGTACAGTCCTGGTGGGGACAGGTCTGTCACTGTATAACACTGGGGTACAGTACTGGTGGGGACAGGTCTGTCACTGTATACCACAGTGGAACAGTACTGATGGGGACAGGTCTGTCACTGTATAACACTGGGGTACAGTACTGCTGGGGACGGGTCTGTCACTGTGTAACTCTGGGGGACAGGTCTGTCACTGTATAACTCTGGGGTACAGTACTGGTGGGGACAGGTCTGTCACTGTATAACTCTGGGGTACAGTACTGGTGGGTACGTGTTAGTCACTGTATAACACTGGGGTACAGTACTGGTTGGGGACTGGTCTGTCACTATCACTCTGGGGTACAGTACTGGTGGGTACGGGTCTGTCACTGTATAACACTGGGGAACAGTACTGGTTGGGACGGGTCTGTCACTGTATAACACTGGAGTACAGTACTGGTGGGGACGGGTCTGTCACTGTATAACACTGGAGTACAGTACTGGTGGGGACGGGTCTGTCTCTTATAACACTGGGGTACAGTACTGGTGGGGACTGTTCTGTCACTGTATAACACTGGGGTACAGTACTGGTGGGGATGGGTCTGTCACTGTATAACACTGGGGTACAGTACTGGTGGGGACGGGTCTGTCACTGTATAACACTGGGGTACAGTACTGGTGGGGATGGGTCTGTTACTGTATAACACTGGGGTACAGTACTGGTGGGGATTGCTCTGTCACTGTATAACACTGGGGTACAGTACTGGTGGGGATGGGTCTGTCACAGTATAACACTGGGGTACAGTACTGGTGGGGACGTGTCTGTCACTGTATAACACTGGGGTACAGTACTGCTGGGACAGGTCTGTCACTGTATAACACTGGGGTACAGTACTGGTGGGGACAGGTCTGTCACTGTATAACACTGGGGTACAGTACTGGCGGGGACAGGTCTGTCACTGTATAACACTGGAGTACAGTACTGGTGGGGACAGATCTGTCTCTGTATAACACTGGGGTACAGTACTGCTGGGGATAGGTCTGTCACTGTATAACACTGGGGTACAGTACTGATGGGGCGGGTCTGTCACTGTTTAACACTGGGGTACAGTATTGCTGGGGACAGGTCTGTCACTTCCCAACATTGGGGTACAGTGCTGGTGGGGAGAGGTCTGTCACTGTATAACACTGGGGTACAGTACTGGTGGGGACAGGTCTGTCACTGTATAACACTGGGGTACAGTACTGGTGGGGACAGGTCTGTCACTGTATAACACTGGTGTGCAGTACTGTTGGGGATGTGTCTGTCACTGTATAACACAGGGGTACAGTACTGGTGGGGACGTGTCTGTCTCTGTATAACACTGAGGTACAGTACTGGTGGGGACGGGTCTGTCATTGTATAATACTGGGGTACAGTACTGGTGGGGTACAGGTCTGTCTCTGTATAACACTGGGGTACAGTACTGGTGGGGACGGGTCTGTCACTGTATAACACTGAGGTACAGTACTGGTGGGCACGGGTCTGTCACTGTATAACACAGGGGAACAGTACTGGTGGGGATTGTTCTGTCACTGTATAACACTGGGGTACAGTACTGGTGTGGACGGGTCTGTCACTGTATAACACTGGGGTACAGCACTGGTGGGGACGGGTCTGTCACTGTATCACACTGGGTTACTGTACTGGTGGGGAACAGGTCTGTCACTGTATAACTCTGGGGTACAGTGCTGGTGGGGACAGGTCTGTAACTGTATAACACTGGGGAACAGTGCTGGTGGAGACGGGTCTGTCACTGTATAACACTGGAGTACAGTACTGGTGGGGACGGGTCTGTCACTGTATAACACTGGAGTACAGTACTGGTGGGGACGGGCCTGTCTCTGTATAACACTGGGGTCCAGTACTGGTGGGGACTGTTCTGTCACTGTATAACACTGGGGTACAGTACTGGTGGGGATGGGTCTGTCACTGTATAACACTGGGGTTCAGTACTGGTGTGGACGGGTCTGTCACTGTATAACACTGGGGTACAGTACTGGTGGGGATGGGTCTGTCACTGTATAACACTGGGGTACAGTACTGGTGGGGACAGGTCTGTCACGGTGTAACACTGGGGAACAGTACTGGTTGGGACAGGTCTGTCACTGTGTAACACTGGGGAACAGTACTGGTGGGGACAGGTCTGTCACTGTATAACACTGGGGTACAGTACTGGTGGGGACGGGTCTGTCACTGTATAACACTGGGGTACAGTACTGGTGGGGATGGGTCTGTCACTGTATAACACTTGGGTACAGTACTGGTGGGGACAGGTCTGTCGCTGTATAACACTGGAGTACAGTACTGGTGGGGACAGGTCTGTCACTGTATCACACGGGTACAGTACTGGTGGGGATGGGTCTGTCACTGTATAACACTGGGGTACAGTACTGGTGGGGACTGGTCTGTCACTGTGTAACACTGGGGAACAGTGCTGGTGGGGACGGGCCTGTCACTCTATAACACTGGGATAGAGTACTGTTGGGGTCGGGTCTGTCACTGTATAACATGGGGTACAGTACTGGTGGGGACAGGTCTGTCACTGTATAGCACTGGGATACAGTATTGGTTGGGACGGATCTGTCACTGTATAACACTGGGATACAGTACTGATGGGGATGGGTCTGTCACTGTATAACACTGGGGTACAGTACTGTTGGGGTCGGGTCTGTCACTGTATAACACCTGGGTACAGTTCTGGTTGGGACAGGTCTGTCACTGTGTAACACTGGGGAACACTTCTGGTGGTGACAGCTATGTCACTGTATAACACGGGTACAGTACTGGTGGGGACGGGTTTGTCACTGTATAACACTTGCCTACAGTACTCGTGGGGTTGGGTCTGTCTCTGTATAACACTGGGGTACAGTACTGGTGGGGACGGGTCTGTCACTGTATAACACTGGGGTACAGTACTGGTGGGGATGGGTCTGTCACTGTATAACACTGGGGTACAGTACGGGGGGGACGGGTCTGTCACTGTATAACACTGAGGTACAGTACTGGTGGGGACAGGTCTGTCACTGTATAACTCTGGGGTACATTACTGGTGGGGACGGGTCTGTCACTGTATTACACTGGGGTACAGTACTGGTGGGGACTGGTCTGTCACTGTATAACACTGGGGTACAGTACTGGTGGGGACGGGTCTGTCACGCTATAACACTGGGGTACAGTACTGCTGGGGACAGGTCTGTCACTGTATCACACTGGGGTACAGTTCTGGTGGGGCGGGTCAGTCACTATAACACTGGGGTACAGTACTGGCGCGGACAGGTCTGTCACTGAATAACGCTGGGGTACAGTACTGGTGGGGACAGATCTGTCACTGTATAACACTGAGGTACAGTACTGGTGGGGACTTGTCTGTCACTGTATAACTCTGGGGTACAGTACTGCTGGGATAGGTCTGTCACTGTATAACACGGGTACAGTACTGGTGGGGACAGGTCTGTCACTGTATAACACTGGGGTACAGTACTGGTGGGGACAGGTCTGTCACTGTATAACACTGGGGTACAGTACTGTTGGCGATGGGTCTGTCTCTGTATAACACAGGGGTACAGTACTGGTGGGGACGGGTCTGTCTCTGTATAACACTGAGGTACAGTACTGGTGGGGACGGGTCTGTCATTGTATAATACTGGCGTACAGTACTGTTGGGGTACAGGTCTGTCTCTGTATAACACTGGGCTACAGTACTGGTGGGGACGGGTCTGTCAATGTATAACACTGAGGTACCGGACTGGTGGGGACGGGTCTGTCACTGTATAATACTGGGATACAGTACTGGTGGGGTACAGGTCTGTCTCTGTATAACACTGGGGTACAGTACTGGTGGGGACAGGTCTGTCACTGTGTAACACTGGGGAACAGTACTGGTGGGGACAGGTCTGTCACTGTATAACACTGGGGTACAGTACTGGTGGGGACGGGTCTGTCACTGTATAACACTGGGGTACAGTACTGGTGGGGATGGGTCTGTCACTGTATAACACTTGGGTACAGTACTGGTGGGGACAGGTCTGTCGCTGTATAACACTGGAGTACAGTACTGGTGGGGACAGGTCTGTCACTGTATCACACGGGTACAGTACTGGTGGGGATGGGTCTGTCACTGTATAACACTGGGGTACAGTACTGGTGGGGACTGGTCTGTCAATGTGTAACACTGGGGAACAGTGCTGGTGGGGACGGGCCTGTCACTCTATAACACTGGGATAGAGTACTGTTGGGGTCGGGTCTGTCACTGTATAACATGGGGTACAGTACTGGTGGGGACAGGTCTGTCACTGTATAGCACTGGGATACAGTATTGGTTGGGACGGATCTGTCACTGTATAACACTGGGGTACAGTACTGATGGGGATGGGTCTGTCACTGTATAACACTGGGGTACAGTACTGTTGGGGTCGGGTCTGTCACTGTATAACACCTGGGTACAGTTCTGGTTGGGACAGGTCTGTCACTGTGTAACACTGGGGAACACTTCTGGTGGTGACAGCTATGTCACTGTATAACACGGGTACAGTACTGGTGGGGACGGGTTTGTCACTGTATAACACTTGCCTACAGTACTCGTGGGGTTGGGTCTGTCTCTGTATAACACTGGGGTACAGTACTGGTGGGGACGGGTCTGTCACTGTATAACACTGGGGTACAGTACTGGTGGGGATGGGTCTGTCACTGTATAACACTGGGGTACAGTACGGGGGGGACGGGTCTGTCACTGTATAACACTGAGGTACAGTACTGGTGGGGACAGGTCTGTCACTGTATAACTCTGGGGTACATTACTGGTGGGGACGGGTCTGTCACTGTATTACACTGGGGTACAGTACTGGTGGGGACTGGTCTGTCACTGTATAACACTGGGGTACAGTACTGGTGGGGACGGGTCTGTCACGCTATAACACTGGGGTACAGTACTGCTGGGGACAGGTCTGTCACTGTATCACACTGGGGTACAGTTCTGGTGGGGCGGGTCAGTCACTATAACACTGGGGTACAGTACTGGCGCGGACAGGTCTGTCACTGAATAACGCTGGGGTACAGTACTGGTGGGGACAGATCTGTCACTGTATAACACTGAGGTACAGTACTGGTGGGGACTTGTCTGTCACTGTATAACTCTGGGGTACAGTACTGCTGGGATAGGTCTGTCACTGTATAACACGGGTACAGTACTGGTGGGGACAGGTCTGTCACTGTATAACACTGGGGTACAGTACTGGTGGGGACAGGTCTGTCACTGTATAACACTGGGGTACAGTACTGTTGGCGATGGGTCTGTCTCTGTATAACACAGGGGTACAGTACTGGTGGGGACGGGTCTGTCTCTGTATAACACTGAGGTACAGTACTGGTGGGGACGGGTCTGTCATTGTATAATACTGGCGTACAGTACTGTTGGGGTACAGGTCTGTCTCTGTATAACACTGGGCTACAGTACTGGTGGGGACGGGTCTGTCAATGTATAACACTGAGGTACCGGACTGGTGGGGACGGGTCTGTCACTGTATAATACTGGGATACAGTACTGGTGGGGTACAGGTCTGTCTCTGTATAACACTGGGGTACAGTACTGGTGGGGACAGGTCTGTCACTGTATAACACTGGGGTACAGTACTGGTGAGTACAGGTCTGTCTTTGTATGACACTGAGGTACAGTACTGGTGTGGACTGGTCTATCAGTGTATAACACTGGGGTATAGTACTGGTGGGGACGGGTCTGTCACTGTATAACTCTGGGGTACAGTACTGGTGGGGGACAGATCTGTCACTGTATAACTCTGGGGTACAGTACTGGTGGGGGACAGGTCTGTCACTGTATAACTCTGGGGTACAGTACTCGTGGGTACGGGTCTGTCACTGTATAGCTCTGGGGTACAGTACTGGTGGGTACGGGTCTGTCACTGTATATCACTGGGGTACAGTACTGGTGGGGACAGATCTGCCACTGTATAACACTGGGGAACAGTACTGGTGGGGACGGGTCTGTCACCGTATACACTGGGGTACAGTACTGGTGGGGGACAGGTCTGTCACTGTATAACTCTCGGGTACAGTACTGGTGGGTACGGGTCTGTCACTGTATAACACTGGGGAACAGTACTGGTGGGGACGGGTCTGTCACTGTATAACACTGGAGTACAGTACTGGTGGGGACGGGTCTGTCACTGTATAACACTGGAGTACAGTACTGGTGGGGACGGGTCTGTCTCTGTATAACACTGGGGTACAGTACTGGTGGGGACTGTTCTGTCACTGTATGACACGGGGGTACAGTACTGGTGGGGACGGGTCTGTCACTGTATAACACTGGGGTACAGTACTGGTGGGGACGGGTCTGTCACTGTATAACACTGGGGTACAGTACTGGTGGGGATTGCTCTGTCACTGTATAACACTGGGGTACAATACTGGTGGGGACGGGTCTGTCACTGTATTACACTGGGGTACAGTACTGGTGGGGACATGTCTGTCACTGTGTAACACTGGGGAACAGTTCTGGTGGTGACAGGTCTGTCACTGTATAACATGGGGTACTGTACTGGTGGGGACCGGTCTGTCACTGTATAGCACTGGGTTACAGTACTGATGGGGATGGGTCTGTCACTGTATAACACTGGGGTACAGTACTGTTGGGGTCAGGTCTGTCACTGTATAACACCTGGGTACAGTTCTGGTTGGGACAGGTCTGTCACTGTGTAACACTGGGGAACACTTCTGGTGGTGACAGCTCTGTCACTGTATAACACGGGTACAGTACTGGTGGGGACGGGTCTGTCACTGTATAACACTGGGGTACAGTACTGGTGGGGATGGGTCTGTCTCTGTATAACACTGGGGTACAGTACTGGTGGGGAGGGGTCTGTCACTGTATAACACTGGGGTACAGTACTGGTGGGGATGGGTCTGTCACTGTATAACACTGGGGTACAGTACGGGGGGGACGGGTCTGTCACTGTATAACACTGAGGTACAGTACTGGTGGGGACAGGTCTGTCACTGTATAACTCTGGGGTACAGTACTGGTGGGGACGGGTCTGTCACTGTATTACACTGGGGTACAGTACTGGTGGGGACGTGTCTGTCTTTGTATAACACGGGGGTACAGTACTGCTGGGATAGGTCTGTCACTGTAGAACACGGGTACAGTACGGGTGGGGACAGGTCTGTCTCTGTATAACACTGAGGTACAGTACTGGTGGGGACGGGTCTGTCATTG
This sequence comes from Isurus oxyrinchus, assembly GCA_026770705.1. Taxonomy (NCBI): domain Eukaryota; kingdom Metazoa; phylum Chordata; class Chondrichthyes; order Lamniformes; family Lamnidae; genus Isurus; species Isurus oxyrinchus. The sequence continues at coordinate 115,876,996 of JANJGN010000018.1, forward strand.
TATAATACTGGTGTACAGTACTGGTGGGGTACAGGTCTGTCTCTGTATAACACTGGGGTACAGTACTGGTGGGGACAGGTCTGTCACTGTATAACACTGGGGTACAGTACTGGTGGGGACAGGTCTGTCACTGTATAACACTGGGGTACAGTACTGCTGGCGATGGGTCTGTCTCTGTATAACACAGGGGTACAGTACTGGTGGGGACGGGTCTGTCTCTGTATAACATTGAGGTACAGTACTGGTGGGGACGGGTCTGACATTGTAGACCACTGGGGTACAGTACTGGTGGGGTACAGGTCTGTCTCTGTATAACACTGGGCTACAGTACTGGTGGGGACGGGTCTGTCAATGTATAACACTGAGGTACAGGACTGGTGGGGACGGGTCTGTCACTGTATAATACTGGGGTACAGTACTGGTGGGGACGGTTGTGTCACTGTATAACACTGGAGTACAGTACTGGTGGGGACGGGTCTGTCTCTGTATAACACTGGGGTACAGTACTGGTGAGTACAGGTCTGTCTTTGTGTAACACTGAGGTACAGTACTGGTGTGGACGGGTCTGTCACTGTATAACACTGGGGTACAGTACTGGTGGGGATTGCTCTGTCACTGTATAACACTGGGGTACAATACTGGTGGGGACGGGTCTGTCACTGTATAACACTGGGGTACAGTACTGGTGGGGACATGTCTGTCACTGTGTAACACTGGGTTACAGTACTGGTTGGGACGGATCTGTCACTGTATAACACTGGGGTACAGTACTGATGGGGATGGTTCTGTCACTGTATAACACTGGGGTACAGTACTGTTGGGGTCGGGTCTGTCACTGTATAACACCTGGGTACAGTTCTGGTTGGGACAGGTCTGTCACTGTGTAACACTGGGGAACACTTCTGGTGGTGACAGCTCTGTCACTGTATAACACTGGGGTACAGTACTGGTGGGGACATGTCTTTCACTGTGTAACACTGGGGAACAGTACTGGTGGTGACAGGTCTGTCACTGTATAACACTGGGGAACATTTCTGGTGGTGACAGGTCTGTCACTGTATAGCACGGGTACAGTACTGGTGGGGACGGGTCTGTCACTGTATAACACTGGGGTACAGTACTTGTGGGGATGGGTCTGTCTCTGTATAACACTGGGGTACAGTACTGGTGGGGACGGGTCTGTCACTGTATAACAGTGGGGTACAGTACTGGTGGGTCGGGTCTGTCGCTGTATAACACTGGAGTACAGTGCTGGTTGGGACGGGTCTGTCACTGTATAACACTGGGGTACAGTACTGTTGGGGATGGGTCTGTCACTGTATAACACAGGGGTACAGTACGGTGAGGGACGGGTCTGTCACTGTATAACACTGGGGTACAGTACTGGTGGGGATTGCTCTGTCACTGTATAACACTGGGGTACAATACTGGTGGGGACGTGTCTGTCACTGTATAACACTGGGGTACAGTACTGGTGGGGACATGTCTGTCACTGTGTAACACTGGGTTACAGTACTGGTTGGGACGGATCTGTCACTGTATAACACTGGGGTACAGTACTGATGGGGATGGTTCTGTCACTGTATAACACTGGGGTACAGTACTGTTGGGGTCGGGTCTGTCACTGTATAACACCTGGGTACAGTTCTGGTTGGGACAGGTCTGTCACTGTGTAACACTGGGGAACACTTCTGGTGGTGACAGCTCTGTCACTGTATAACACTGGGGTACAGTACTGGTGGGGACATGTCTGTCACTGTGTAACACTGGGGAACAGTACTGGTGGTGACAGGTCTGTCACTGTATAACACTGGGGAACATTTCTGGTGGTGACAGGTCTGTCACTGTATAGCACGGGTACAGTACTGGTGGGGACGGGTCTGTCACTGTATAACACTGGGGTACAGTACTTGTGGGGATGGGTCTGTCTCTGTATAACACTGGGGTACAGTACTGGTGGGGACGGGTCTGTCACTGTATAACAGTGGGGTACAGTACTGGTGGGTCGGGTCTGTCGCTGTATAACACTGGAGTACAGTGCTGGTTGGGACGGGTCTGTCACTGTATGACACTGGAGTACAGTACTGTTGGGGATGGGTCTGTCACTGTATAACACGGGTACAGTACTGGTGGGTACGGGTCTGTCACTGTATAACACTGGGGAACAGTACTGGTGGGGACTGTTCTGTCACTGCATAATACTGGAGTACAGTGCTGGTGGGGACGGGTCTGTCTCTGTATAACACTGGGGTACAGTTCTGGTGGGGACTGTTCTGTCACTGTATAACACTGGGGTACAGTACTGGTGGGGACGGGTCTGTCACTGTATAACACTGAGGTACAGTACTGGTGGGGATGTGTCTGTCACTGTATAACACTGGGGTACAGTACTGCTGGGGACAGGTCTGTCACTGTATAACACTGGGGTACAGTACTGGTGGGGACAGGTCTGTCACTGTATAACACTGGGGTACAGTACTGGTGGGGATGGGTCTGTCTCTGTATAACACAGGGGTACAGTACTGGTGGGGACAGGTCTGTCTCTGTATAACACTGAGGTACAGAACTGGTGGGGACGGGTCTGTCATTGTATAATACTGGGGTACAGTACTGGTGGGGTACAGGTCTCTCTCTGTATAACCCTGGGGTACAGTACTGGTGGGGACAGGTCTGTCACTGTATAACACTGGGGTACAGTACTGGTGGGGACAGGTCTGTCACTGTATAACACAGGGGAACAGTACTGGTGGGGATGGGTCTGTCACTGTATAACACTGGGGTACAGTACTCGTGGGGATGGGTCTGTCTCTGTATAACACTGAGGTACAGTATTGCTGGGGACAGGTCTGTCACTTCCTAACCATGGGGTACAGTGCTGGTGGGAGAGGTCTGTCACTGTATAACACTGGGGAACAGTACTGGTGGGGACAGGTCTGTCAGTGTATAATTCTGGGGTACCGTACTGGTGGGGGACAGGTCTGTCACTGTATAACTCTGGGGTACAGTACTGGTGGGTACGGGTCTGTCACTGTATAACTCTGGGGTACAGTACTGGTGGGTACGGGTCTGTCACTGTATAACACTGGGGTACAGTACTGGTGGGGACAGATCTGCCACTGTATAACTCTGGGGTACAGTACTGGTGGGTACGGGTCTGTCACTGTATAACACTGGGGAACAGTACTGGTGGGGACTGTTCTGTCACTGTATAATACTGGAGTACAGTGCTGGTGGGGACGGGTCTGTCTCTGTATAACACTGGGGTACAGTTCTGGTGGGGACTGTTCTGTCACTGTATAACACTGGGGTACAGTACTGGTGGGGACGGGTCTGTCACTGTATAATACTGGGGTACAGTACTGGTGTGGTACAGGTCTCTCTCTGTATAACACTGGGGTTCAGTACTGGTGGGGACAAGTCTGTCACTGTATAACACTGGGGTACAGTACTGGTGGGGACAGGTCTGTCACTGTATAACATAGTGGAACAGTACTGGTGGGGACAGGTCTGTCACTTTATAACACTGGGGTACAGTACTGGTGGGGACGGGTCTGTCACTGTATAACTCTGGGGTACAGTACTGGTGGGGGACAGGTCTGTCACTGTATAACTCTGGGGTACAGTACTGGTGGGGGACAGGTCTGTCACTGTATAACTCTGGGGTGCAGTACTGGTGGGTACGGGTCTGTCACTGTATAACACTGGGGAACAGTACTGGTGGGTACGGGTCTGTCACTGTATAACACTGGGGAACAGTTCTGGTGGTGACAGGTCTGTCACTGTATAGCACGGGTACAGTACTGGTGGGGACGGGTCTGTCACTGTATAACACTGGGGTACAGTACTTGTGGGGATGGGTCTGTCTCTGTATAACACTGGGGTACAGTACTGGTGGGGACGGGTCTGTCACTGTATAACAGTGGGGTACAGTACTGGTGGGTCGGGTCTGTCGCTGTATAACACTGGAGTACAGTGCTGGTTGGGACGGGTCTGTCACTGTATGACACTGGAGTACAGTACTGTTGGGGATGGGTCTGTCACTGTATAACACGGGTACAGTACTGGTGGGTACGGGTCTGTCACTGTATAACACTGGGGAACAGTACTGGTGGGGACTGTTCTGTCACTGCATAATACTGGAGTACAGTGCTGGTGGGGACGGGTCTGTCTCTGTATAACACTGGGGTACAGTTCTGGTGGGGACTGTTCTGTCACTGTATAACACTGGGGTACAGTACTGGTGGGGACGGGTCTGTCACTGTATAACACTGAGGTACAGTACTGGTGGGGATGTGTCTGTCACTGTATAACACTGGGGTACAGTACTGCTGGGGACAGGTCTGTCACTGTATAACACTGGGGTACAGTACTGGTGGGGACAGGTCTGTCACTGTATAACACTGGGGTACAGTACTGGTGGGGATGGGTCTGTCTCTGTATAACACAGGGGTACAGTACTGGTGGGGACAGGTCTGTCTCTGTATAACACTGAGGTACAGAACTGGTGGGGACGGGTCTGTCATTGTATAATACTGGGGTACAGTACTGGTGGGGTACAGGTCTCTCTCTGTATAACCCTGGGGTACAGTACTGGTGGGGACAGGTCTGTCACTGTATAACACTGGGGTACAGTACTGGTGGGGACAGGTCTGTCACTGTATAACACAGGGGAACAGTACTGGTGGGGATGGGTCTGTCACTGTATAACACTGGGGTACAGTACTCGTGGGGATGGGTCTGTCTCTGTATAACACTGAGGTACAGTATTGCTGGGGACAGGTCTGTCACTTCCTAACCATGGGGTACAGTGCTGGTGGGAGAGGTCTGTCACTGTATAACACTGGGGAACAGTACTGGTGGGGACAGGTCTGTCAGTGTATAATTCTGGGGTACCGTACTGGTGGGGGACAGGTCTGTCACTGTATAACTCTGGGGTACAGTACTGGTGGGTACGGGTCTGTCACTGTATAACTCTGGGGTACAGTACTGGTGGGTACGGGTCTGTCACTGTATAACACTGGGGTACAGTACTGGTGGGGACAGATCTGCCACTGTATAACTCTGGGGTACAGTACTGGTGGGTACGGGTCTGTCACTGTATAACACTGGGGAACAGTACTGGTGGGGACTGTTCTGTCACTGTATAATACTGGAGTACAGTGCTGGTGGGGACGGGTCTGTCTCTGTATAACACTGGGGTACAGTTCTGGTGGGGACTGTTCTGTCACTGTATAACACTGGGGTACAGTACTGGTGGGGACGGGTCTGTCACTGTATAATACTGGGGTACAGTACTGGTGTGGTACAGGTCTCTCTCTGTATAACACTGGGGTTCAGTACTGGTGGGGACAAGTCTGTCACTGTATAACACTGGGGTACAGTACTGGTGGGGACAGGTCTGTCACTGTATAACATAGTGGAACAGTACTGGTGGGGACAGGTCTGTCACTTTATAACACTGGGGTACAGTACTGGTGGGGACGGGTCTGTCACTGTATAACTCTGGGGTACAGTACTGGTGGGGGACAGGTCTGTCACTGTATAACTCTGGGGTACAGTACTGGTGGGGGACAGGTCTGTCACTGTATAACTCTGGGGTGCAGTACTGGTGGGTACGGGTCTGTCACTGTATAACACTGGGGAACAGTACTGGTGGGTACGGGTCTGTCACTGTATAACACTGGGGAACAGTACTGGTGGGGACGGATCTGTCACTGTATAACACTGGGGTACAGTACTGGTGGGGACGGGTCTGTCACAGTATAACACTGGGGTACAGTACTGGTGGGTCATGTCTGTCACTGTATAACACTGGGGTACAGTACTGCTGGGGACAGGTCTGTCACTGTATAACACTGGGGTACAGTCCTGGTGGGGACTGGTCTGTCACTGTATAACACTGGGGTACAGTACTGGCGTGGACAGGTCTGTCACTGTATAACACTGGAGTTCAGTACTGGTGGGGACAGATCTGTCACTGTATAACACTGGGGTACAGAACTGGTGGTGTGGGTCTGTCTCTGTATAACACTGGGGTACAGTACTGCTGGGGATAGGTCTGTCACTGTATAACACTGGGGTACAGTACTGATGGGGCGGGTCTGTCACTGTATAACACTGGGGTACAGTATTGCTGGGGACAGGTCTGTCACTTCCTAACACTGGGGTACAGTGCTGGTGGGGAGAGGTCTGTCACTGTATAACACTGGGGTACAGTACTGGTGGGGACAGGTCTGTCACTGTATAACACTGGGGTACAGTACTGGTGAGTACAGGTCTGTCTTTGTATAACACTGAGGTACAGTACTGGTGTGGACAGTTCTATCAGTGTATAACACTGGGGTACAGTACTGGTGGGGGACAGATCTGTCACTGTATAACTCTGGGGTACAGTAGTGGTGGGGGACAGGTCTGTCACTGTATAACTCTGGGTTAGAGTACTGGTGGGTACGGGTCTGTCACTGTATAACACTGGGGTACAGTACTGGTGGGGACACATCTGCCACTGTATAACACTAGGGTACAGTACTGGTGGGGGACAGGTCTGTCACTGTATAACTCTGGGGTACAGTACTGGTGGGTACGGATCTGTCACTGTATAACACTGGGGAACAGTACTGGTGGGGACGGGTCTGTCACTGCATAACACTGGAGTACAGTACTGGTGGGGACGGGTCTGTCACTGTATAACACTGGAGTACAGTACTGGTGGGGACGGGTCTGTCTCTGTATAACACTGGGGTACAGTACTGGTGCGGACTGTTCTGTCACTGTATAACACTGGGGTACAGTACTGGTGGGGACGGGTCTGTCACTGTATAACACTGGGGTACAGTACTGGTGGGGATTGCTCTGTCACTGTATAACACTGGGGTACAGTACTGGTGGGGACGGGTCTGTCACTGTATAACACTGGGGTACAGTACTGGTGGGGACATGTCTGTCACTGTGTAACACTGGGGAACAGTTCTGGTAGTGACAGGTCTGTCACTGTATAACACTGGGGAACATTTCTGGTGGTGACAGGTCTGTCACTGTATAACACGGGTACAGTACTGGTGGGGACGGGTCTGTCACTGTATAACACTGGGGTACAGTACTGGTGGGGATGGGTCTGTCTCTGTATAACACTGAGGTACAGTACTGTTGGGGACGGGTCTGTCACTGTATAACAGTGGGGTACAGTACTGGTGGGTCGGGTCTGTCGCTGTATAACACTGGGGTACAGTGCTGGTGGGGAGAGGTCTGTCACTGTATAACACTGGGGAACAGTACTGGTGGGGACGGGTCTGTCACTGTATAACACTGGAGTACAGTACTGGTGGGGACGGGTCTGTCACTGTATAACACTGGAGTACAGTACTGGTGTGGACGGGTCTGTCTCTGTATCACACTGGGGTACAGTACTGGTGGGGACTGTTCTGTCACTGTATAGCACTGGGGTACAGTACTGGTGGGGACGGGTCTGTCACTGTATAACACTGGGGTACAGTACTGGTGGGGATTGCTCTGTCACTGTATAACACTGGGGTACAATACTGGTGGGGACGGTTCTGTCACTGTATAACACTGGGGTACAGTATTGGTGGGGACATGTCTGTCACTGTGTAACACTGGGGAACAGTTCTGGTGGTGACAGGTCTGTCACTGTATAACACTGGGGTACAGTACTGGTGTGGACGGGTCTTTCACTGTATAACACTGGGGTACAGTACTGGTGGGGACGGGTCTGTCACTGTATAACACTGGGGTACAGTAATGGTGGGGTAGGGTCTGTCACTGTATAACACCTGGGTACAGTACTGGTGGGGACAGGTCTGTCACTGTGTAACACTGGGGAACAGTTCTGGTGGTGACAGGTCTGTCACTGTATAACACGGGTACAGAACTGGTGGGGACGGGTCTGTCACTGTGTAACACTGGGGTACAGTACTGGTGGGGATAGGTCTGTCTCTGTATAACACAGAGGTACAGTACTGGTGGGGACGGGTCTGTCACTGTATAACAGTGGGGTACAGTACTGGTGGGTCGGGTCTGTCGCTGTATAACACTGGAGTACATTGCTGGTGGGGACGGGTCTGTCACTGTATAACACTGGGGTACAGTACTGTTGGGGATGGGTCTGTCACTGTATAACACTGGGGTACAGTACGGCGGGGACGGGTCTGTCACTGTATAACACTGAGGTACAGTACTGGTGGGGACAGGTCTGTCACTGTATAACACTGGGGTACACTACTGGTGGGGATGGTTCTGTCACTGTTTAACACTGAGGTACAGTACTGGTGAGGACGGGTCTGTCACTGTATAACACTGGGGTACAGTACTGGTGGGGACGGGTCTGTCACTGTATAACACGGGTACAGTACTGCTGGGGACAGGTCTGTCACTGTATAACACTGGGGTACAGTACTGGTGGGGCGGGTCTGTCATTGTATAACATTGGGGTACAGTACTGGCGGGGACAGGTCTGTCACTGAATAACGCTGGGGTACAGTACTGGTGGGGACAGGTCTGTCACTGTATAACACTGAGGTACAGTACTGGTGGGGACGTGTCTGTCACTGTATAACACTGGGCTACAGTACTGCTGGGGACAGGTCTGTCACTGTATAACACTGGGGTACAGTACTGGTGGGGATGGGTCTGTCTCTGTATAACACAGGCGTACAGTACTGGTGGGGACAGGTCTGTCTCTGTATAACACTGAGGTACAGTACTGGTGGGGACGGGTCTGTCATTGTATAATACTGGGGTACAGTACTGGTGAGGTTCAGGTCTCTCTCTGTATACCACTGGGGTACAGTACTGGTGGGGACAGGTCTGTCACTGTATAACACTGGGGTACAGTACTGGTGGGGACAGGTCTGTCACTGTATAACACATGGGAACCGTACTGGTGGGGATGGGTCTGTCACTGTATAACACTGAGGTACAGTACTGGTGGGGACGGGTCTGTCACTGTATAATACTGGGGTATAGTACTGGTGTGGTACCGGTCTGTCTCTGTATAACACTGGGGTACAGTACTGGTGGGGACAGGTCTGTCACTGTATAACACTGGGGTACAGTACTAGTGGGGACAGGTCTGTCACTGTATAACATAGTGGAACAGTACTGGTGGGGACAGGTCTGTCACTGTATAACTCTGGGGTACAGTACTGGTGGGGGACAGGTCTGTCACTGTATAACTCTGGGGTACAGTATTGGTGGGGGACAGGTCTGTCACTGTATAACACTCGGCTACAGTACTGCTGGGGACAGGTCTGTCACTGTATAACACTGGGGTACAGTACTGGTGGGGATGGGTCTGTCTCTGTATAACACAGGCGTACAGTACTGGTGGGGACAGGTCTGTCTCTGTATAACACTGAGGTACAGTACTGGTGGGGACGGGTCTGTCATTGTATAATACTGGGGTACAGTACTGGTGAGGTTCAGGTCTCTCTCTGTATACCACTGGGGTACAGTACTGGTGGGGACAGGTCTGTCACTGTATAACACTGGGGTACAGTACTGGTGGGGACAGGTCTGTCACTGTATAACACATGGGAACCGTACTGGTGGGGATGGGTCTGTCACTGTATAACACTGAGGTACAGTACTGGTGGGGACGGGTCTGTCACTGTATAATACTGGGGTATAGTACTGGTGTGGTACCGGTCTGTCTCTGTATAACACTGGGGTACAGTACTGGTGGGGACAGGTCTGTCACTGTATAACACTGGGGTACAGTACTAGTGGGGACAGGTCTGTCACTGTATAACATAGTGGAACAGTACTGGTGGGGACAGGTCTGTCACTGTATAACTCTGGGGTACAGTACTGGTGGGGGACAGGTCTGTCACTGTATAACTCTGGGGTACAGTATTGGTGGGGGACAGGTCTGTCACTGTATAACTCTGGGGTACAGTACTGGTGGGTACGGGTCTGTCACTGTATAACACTGGGGAACAGTACTGTTGGGGACGGGTCTGTCACTGTATAACACTGGGGTAGAGTACTGGTGGGAGACTGGTCTGTCACAATCACTCTGGGGTACAGTACTGGTGGGTACGGGTCTGTCACTGTATAACACTGGGGAACAGTACTGGTGGGGACGCGTCTGTCACTGTATAACACTGGAGTACAGTACTGGTGGGGACGGGTCTGTCACTGTATAACACTGGGGTACAGTACTGGTGGGGACAGGTCTGACACTGTGTAACACTGGGGAACAGTTCTGGTGGTGACAGGTCTGTCACTGTATAACACGGGTACAGTACTGGTGGGGACGTGTCTGTCACTGTATAACACTGGGGTACAGTACTGGTGGGGATGGGTCTGTCTCTGTATAACACTGAGGTACAGTACTGGTGGGGACGGGTCTGTCACTGTATAACAGTGGGGTACAGTACTGGTGGGTCGGGTCTGTCGCTGTATAACACTGGAGTACAGTGCTGGTGGGGACGGGTCTGTCACTGTATAACTCTGGGGTACAGTACTGGTGGGGATGGGTCTGTCACTGTATAACACTGGGGTACAGTACTGGTGAGGACGGGTCTCTCTCACTGTATAACACTGGGGTACAGTACTGGTGGGGACGGGTCTGTCACTGTATAACACGGGTACAGTAATGCTGGGGACAGGTCTGTCACTGTATAACACTGGGGTACAGTACTGGTGGGGCGGGTCTGTCACTGTATAACACTGGGGTACAGTACTGGCGGGGACAGGTCTGTCACTGAATAACGCTGGGGTACAGTACTGGTGGGGACAGGTCTGTCACTGTATAACACTGAGGTACAGTACTGGTGTGGACGTGTCTGTCACTGTATAACACTGGGGTACAGTACTGGTGGGGACAGGTCTGTCACTGTATAACACTGGAGTACAGTACTGGTGGGGACGGGTCTGTCTCTGTATCACACTGGGGTACAGTACTGGTGGGGACTGTTCTGTCACTGTATAGCACTGGGGTACTGTACTGGTGGGGACGGGTCTGTCACTGTATAACACTGGGGTACAGTACTGGTGGGGATTGCTCTGTCACTGTATAACACTGGGGTACAATACTGGTGGGGACGGGTCTGTCACTGTATAACACTGGGGTACAGTACTGGTGGGGACATGTCTGTCACTGTGTAACACTGGGGAACAGTTCTGGTGGTGACAGGTCTGTCACTGTATAACACTGGGGTACAGTGCTGGTGGGGACGGGTGTGTCACTGTATAACACTGGGGTATAGTACTGGTGGGGACGGGTCTGTCACTGTATGGCACTGGGGTAGAGTACTGGTGGTGTCGGGTCTGTCACTGTATAACACTGGGGTACAGTACTGGTGGTGTCGGGTCTGTCACTGTATAACACTGGGGTACAGTACTGGCGGGGATGGGTCTGTCATTGTATAACACAGTGGAACAGTACTGGTGGGGATGGGTCTGTCACTGTATAACACTGGGGTACAGTACTCGTGGGGATGGGTCTGTCTCTGTATAACACTGAGGTACAGTACTGGTGGGGACGGGTCTGTCACTGTATAATACTGGGGTACAGTACTGGTGTGGTACAGGTCTGTCTCTGTATAACACTGGGGTACAGTACTGGTGGGGCAGGTCTGTCACTGTATAACACTGGGGTACAGTACTGGTGGGGACAGGTCTGTCACTGTATAACATAGTGGAACAGTACTGGTGGGGACAGGTCTGTCACTGTATAACACTGGGGTACAGTACTGGTGGGGACGGGTCTGTCACTGTATAACTCTGGGGTACAGTACTGGTGGGGGACAGGTCTGTCACTGTATAACTCTGGGGTACAGTACTGGTGGGGTACAGGTCTGTCACTGTATAACTCTGGGGAACAGTACTGGTGGGGACGGGTCTGTCACTGTATAACACTGGAGTACAGTACTGGTGGGGACGGGTCTGTCACTATAACACTGGAGTACAGTACTGGTGGGGACGGGTCTGTCTCTTATAACACTGGGGTACAGTACTGGTGGGGACTGTTCTGTCACTGTATAACACTGGGGTACAGTACTGGTGCGGACGGGTCTGTCACTGTATAACACTGGGGTACAGTACTGGTGGGGAGGGGTCTTTTACTGTATAACACTGGGGTACAGTACTGGTGGGGACGGGTCTGTTACTGTATAACACTGGGGTACAGTACTGGTGGGGATTGCTCTGTCACTGTATAATACTGGGGTACAGTACTGGTGGGGACGGGTCTGTCACAGTATAACACTGGGGTACAGTACTGGTGGGGAGGTGTCTGTCACTGTATAGCACTGCGGTACAGTACTGCTGGGGACAGGTCTGTCACTGTATAACACTGGGGTACAGTACTGGTGGGGACAGGTCTGTCACTGTATAACACTGGGGTACAGTACTGGCGGGGACAGGTCTGTCACTGTATAACACTGGAGTACAGTGCTGGTGGGGAGAGGTCTGTCACTGTATAACACTGGGGTACAGTACTGGTGGGGACAGGTCTGTCACTGTATAACACTGGGGTACAGTACTGGTGGGTCAGGTCTGTCACTGTATAACACTGGGGTACAGTACTGGTGGGGACGGGTCTGTCACTGTATAACACTGGGGTACAGTACTGATGGGGACGGGTCTCTCGCTGTATAACACTGGAGTACAGTACTGGTGGGGACAGGTCTGTCACTGTATAACACGGGTACAGTACTGGTGGGGATGGGTCTGTCACTGTATAACACTGGGGTACAGTACTGGTGGGGACTGGTCTGTCACTGTGTAACACTGGGGAACAGTACTGGTGGGGACAGGTCTGTCACTGTATAACATTGGGGTACAGTGCTGGTGGGGACGGGTCTGTCACTGTATAACACTGGGGTATAGTACTGGTGGGGACGGGCCTGTCACTCTATAACACTGGGGTGGAGTACTGGTGGGGTCGGGTCTGTCACTGTATAACACTGGGGTGCTGTACTGGTGGGGACAGGTCTGTCGCTGTATAACACTGGGGTATAGTACTGATGGGGACGGGCCTGTCACTCTATAACACTGGGGTAGAGTACTGGTGGGGTCAGGTCTGTCACTGTATAACACTGGGGTACAGTACTGGTGGGGACAGGTCTGTCACTGTATAACACTGGGGTACAGTACTGATGGGGATGTGTCTGTCACTGTATAACACTGGGGTACAGTACTGATGGGGATGGGTCTGTCACTGTATAACACTGGGGTACAGTACTGGCGGGGATGGGTCTGTCATTGTATAACACTGGAGTATAGTACTGGTGGGGACAGGTCTGTCACTGTATAACACGGGTACAGTACTGGTGGGGACAGGTCTGTCACTGTACAACACTGGGGTACAGTACTGGTGGGGACAGGTCTGTCACTGTATAACACAGGGGAACAGTACTGGTGGGGACGGGTCTGTCACTGCATAACACTGGGGTACAGTACTGGTGGGGACGGGTCTGTCACTGTATGACTCTGGGGTACAGTGCTTGTGGGTACGGGTCTGTCACTGTATAACACTGGGGAACAGTACTGATGGGGACCGGTCTTCACTGTATAAAACTGGGGTACAGTTCAGGTGTGGGACAGGTCTGACACTGTATAACTCTGGGGTACAGTACTGGTGGGTACAGGTCTGTCACTGTATAACACTGGGGAACAGTACTGGTGGGGACGGGTCTGTCACTGTATAACACTGGGGTACAGTACTGGTGTGGATGGGTCTGCCTCTGTATAACACTGGGGTACAGTACTGGTGGGGACAGGTCTGTGACTGTATAACACTGGGGTACAGTACTGGTGGGGACGGGTCTGTCACTGTATAACACTGGGGTACAGTTCTGGTGGGGATGGGTCTGTCAGTGTATAACACTGGGGTACAATACTGGTGGGGACAGGTATGTCACTGTATTACACTGGGGTACAGTACTGGTGGGGATGGGTCTGTCAGTGTATAACACTGGGGTACTGTACTGGTTTGGACAGGTCTGTCACTGTATAACTCTGGGGTACAGTACTGGTGGGGACGGGTCTGTCACTGTATAACACTGGGGTACAGTAGTGGTGGGGATGGGTCTGTCACTGTATAACACTAGGGTACAGTCCTGATGGGGACGGGTCTGTCACTGTATAACACTGGGGGACAGTACTGGTGGGGACATGTCTGTCACTGTGTAACTCTGGGGTACAGTACTGGTGGGGACGGGTCTGTCACTGTATAGCACTGGGGTACAGTACTGGTGGGGACGGGTCTGTCACTGTTTAACACTGGGGTACAGTACTGGTGGGGATGGGTCTGTCTCTGTCTAACACTGTGGTACAGTACTAGTGGGGACGGGTCTGTCACTATATAATACTGGGGTACAGTACTGGTGGGGACGGGTCTGTTACTGTATAACACTGGGGTACAGTACTGGTGGGGACGGGTCTGTTACTGTATAACACTGGGGTACAGTACTGGTGGGGATTGCTCTGTCACTGTATAACACTGGGGTACAGTACTGGTGGGGACGGGTCTGTCACAGTATAACACTGGGGTACAGTACTGGTGGGGAGGTGTCCGTCACTGTATAACACTGCGGTACAGTACTGCTGGGGACAGGTCTGTCACTGTAGAACACTGGGGTACAGTACTGGTGGGGACAGGTCTGTCACTGTATAACACTGGGGTACAGTACTGGCGGGGACAGGTCTGTCACTGTATAACACTGGAGTACAGTGCTGGTGGGGAGAGGTCTGTCACTGTATAACACTGGGGTACAGTACTGGTGGGGACAGGTCTGTCACTGTATAACACTGGGGTACAGTACTGGTGGGGACAGGTCTGTCACTGTATAACACTGGGGTACAGTACTGGTGGGGACGTGTCTGTCACTGTATAACACTGGGGTACAGTACTGATGGGGACGGGTCTGTCGCTGTATAACACTGGAGTACAGTATTGGTGGCGACAGGTCTGTCACTGTATAACACGGGTACAGTACTGGTGGGGATGGGTCTGTCACTGTATAACACTGGGGTACAGTACTGGTGGGGACTGGTCTGTCACTGTGTAACACTGCGGAACAGTACTGGTGGGTACAGGTCTGTCACTGTATAACACTGGGGTACAGTGCTGGTGGGGACGGGTCTGTCACTGTATAACACTGGGGTATAGTACTGGTGGGGACGGGCCTGTCACTCTATAACACTGGGGTAGAGTACTGGTGGTGTCGGGTCTGTCACTGTATAACACTGGGGTGCTGTACTTGTGGGGACAGGTCTGTCGCTGTATAACACTGGGGTACAGTACTGGTGGGGACGGGTCTGTCTCTGTATAACACTGGGGTACAGTCCTGGTGGGGACAGGTCTGTAATTGTATAACACTGGGGTACAGTACTGGTGGGGATGGGTCTGTCTCTGTATAACATTGGCGTACAGTACTGGTGGGGACAGGTCTGTCTCTGCATAACACTGGGGTACAGTACTGGTGGGGACAGGTCTGTCAAAGTATAACACTGGGGTACAGTACTGGTGGGGACGGGTCTGTCACTGTATAACACTGGGGTACAGTACTGGTGGGGACAGGTCAGTCACTGTTTAACACTGGGGTACAGTACTGGTGGGGATGAGTCTGTCACTGTATAACGCGGGTACATTATTGCGGGGGACAGGTCTGTCACTGCATAACGCTGGGGTACAGTACTGGTGGGGATGGGTCTGTCACTGTATAGCACTGGGGCACAGTACTGGTGGGGACAGCTCTGTAACTTTGTAACACTGGGGTACAGTACTGGTGGGGATGTGTCTGTCACTGTATAACATGCGTACATTATTGGGGGGGACAGGTCTGTCACTGTATAACACTGGGGTACTGTACTGGTGGGGCTGGACTGTCACTGTATAACACTGGGGTACAATACAGGTGGGGACAGGTCTGTCACTGTATAACACTGGGGTACAGTACTGGTGGGGATGGGTCTGTCTCTGTATAACACTGGGGTACAGTACTGGTGGGGACAGGTCTGTCACTGTATAACACTGGAGTACAGTACTGGTGCGGATGGGTCTGTCACTGTATAATACTGGGGTACAGTGCTGGTGGGGTACAGGTCTGTCACTGTATAACACTGGTGTACAGTACTGGTGGGGACGGGTCTGTCACTGTATAACACTGGGGTACAGTACTGGTGGGGACGGGTCTGTCACTGTATAACACTGGGAACAGTACTGGTGGGGACGGGTCTGTCACTGTATAACACTGGGGTACAGTACTGGTGGGGACAGGTCTGTCACTGTATAACACTGGCGAACAGTACTGGTGGTGATGGATCTGTCTCTGTATAACACTGGGGTACAATACTGGTGGGGACAGGTCTGTCACTGTATAACACTGGGGTTCAGTACTGGTGGGGATGGGTCTGTCTCTGTATAACACTGGGGTACAGTACTCGTGGGGACAGGTCTGTCACTGTATAACACTGGGGTACAGTACTGTTGGGGATGGGTCTGTCTCTGTATAACACTGGGGTACAGTACTGCTGGGGTCAGGTCTGTCACTGTATAACACTGGGGTACAGTACTGGTGGGGATGGGTCTGTCACTGTATAACACTGGGGTAGAGTACTGGTGGGGACAGCTCTGTCACTGTATAACACTGGGGTACAGTACTGGTGCGGATGGGTCTGTCTCTGTATAACACTGGGGTACAGTACTGGTGGGGACAGGTCTGTCACTGTATAACACTGGGGTACAGTACTGGTGGGGATGGGTCTGTCTCTGTATAACATTGGGGTACACTTCTGGTGGGGATGGGTCTGTCTCTGTATAACACTGGGGTACAGTACTGGTGGGGACAGGTCTGTCACTGTATAACTGGGGTTCAGTACTGGTGGGGTTGGGGCTGTCACTGTATAACACTGGGGTACAGTACTGGTGTGCCCAGGTCTGTCACTGTATAACACTGGGGTAGAGTATTGGTGGCGATGGATGGGTCACTGTATAACACTGGGGTACAGTATTGGTGGGGTCGGGTCTGTCACTGTATAACACTTGGGTACAGTACTGGTGGGGACATGTCTGCCACTGTATAACACTGGGGTACAGTACTGGAGGGGACGGGTCTGTCACTGTATAACACTGCGGTACAGTACTGGTGGGGACGGGTCTGTCACTGTATAACACTGGGTTACAGTACTGGTGGGGCGGGTCTGTCACTGTATAACACTGGGGTGCAGTACTGGTGGGGCTGGTCTGTCACTGTATAACACTGGGGTGCAGTAATTGTGGGGGACGGGTCTGTCACTGTATAACACTGGGGTACAGTACTGGTGGGGACGGGTCTGTCTCTGTATAACACTGGGGTACAGTACTGGTGCGGACGGGTCTGTCACTGTATAACACTGGGGTACAGTACTGGTGGGCACAGGTCTGTCACTGTATAAATCTGGGGTACAGTACTGGTGGGGATGGGTCTGTCTCTATATAACACTGGGGTCCAGTACTGGTGGGGACAGGTCTGTCACTGTATAACACTGGGGTCCAGTAGTGGTGGGGACAGGTCTGTCACTGTATTACACTGGGGTACAGTACTGGTGGGGTGGGTCTGTCTCAGTATAACACTGGGGTACAGTACTGCTGGTGACAGGTCTGTCACTGTATAACACTGGGGTACAGTACTGGTGGGGATGGGTCTGTCACTGTATAACACTGGGGTAGAGTACTGGTGGGGACAGCTCTATCACTGTATAACACTGGGGTGCAGTACTGGTGGGGATGGGTCTGTCTCTGTATAACACTGGGGTACAGTCCTGGTGGGGACAGGTCTGTCTCTGTATTACACTGGGGTACAATACTGGTGGGGACAGGTCTGTCTCTGTATAACATTGGGGTACAGTACTGGTGGGGATGGGTCTTTCTCTGTATAACACTGGGGTACAGTACTGGTGGGGACAGGTCTGTCACTGTATAACACTGGGGTACAGTACTGGTGGGGATGGGTGTGTCTCTGTATAACACTGGGGTACAGTACTGGTGGGGACAGGTCTGTCACAGTATAACACTGGGGTACAGTACTGGTGGGGACGGGTCTGTCACTGTATAACACTGGGGTACAGTACTGGTGGGGACAGGTCAGTCACTGTTTAACACTGGGGTACAGTACTGGTGGGGATGAGTCTGTCACTGTATAACGCGGGTACATTATTGCGGGGGACAGGTCTGTCACTGCATAACGCTGGGGTACAGTACTGGTGGGGACAGGTCTGTAACTGTGTAACACTGGGGTACAGTACTGGTGGGGATGTATCTGTCACTGTATAACATGCGTACATTATTGGGGGGGACAGGTCTGTCACTGTATAACACTGGGGTACTGTACTGGTGTGGCTGGTCTGTCACTGTATAACACTGGGGTACAATACTGGTGGGGACAGGTCTGTCACTGTATAACACTGGGGTACAGTACTGGTGGGGATGGGTCTGTCTCTGTATAACACTGGGGTACAGTACTGGTGGGGACAGGTCTGTCACTGTATAACACTGGAGTACCGTACTGGTGCGGATGGGTCTGTCACTGTATAATACTGGGGTACAGTACTGGTGGGGACGGGTATGTCACTGTATAACACTGGTGTACAGTACTGGTGGGGACGGGTCTGTCACTGTATAACACTGGGGTACAGTACTGGTGGGGACGGGTCTGTCACTGTATAACACTGGGAACAGTACTGGTGGGGACGGGTCTGTCACTGTATAACACTGGGGTACAGTACTGGTGGGGACAGGTCTGTCACTGTATAACACTGGCGAACAGTACTGGTGGGGATGGATCTGTCTCTGTATAACACTGGGGTACAGTACTGGTGGGGACAGGTCTGTCACTGTATAACACTGGGGTTCTGTACTGGTGGGGATGGGTCTGTCTCTGTATAACACTGGGGTACAGTACTGGTGGGGACAGGTCTGTCACTGTATAACACTGGGGTACAGTACTGTTGGGGATGGGTCTGTCTCTGTATAAAACTTGGGTACAGTACTGCTGGGGACAGGTCTGTCACTGTATAACACTAGGGTACAGTACTGGTGGGGATGGGTCTGTCACTGTATAACACTGCGGTAGAGTACTGGTGGGGACAGCTCTGTCACTGTATAACACTGGGGTACAGAACTGGTGCGGATGGGTCTGTCTCTGTATAACACTGGGGTACAGTACTGGTGGGGACAGGTCTGTCACTGTATAACACTGGGGTACAGTACTGGTGGGGATGGGTCTGTCTCTGTATAACATTGGGGTCCACTTCTGGTGGGGATGGGTCTGTCTCTGTATAACACTGGGGTACAGTACTGCTGGGGACAGGTCTGTCACTGTATAACACTGGGGTACAGTACTGGTGGGGATTGGTCTGTCTCTGTATAACACTGGGGTACAGTACTGGTGGGGACAGGTCTGTCACTGTTTAACACTGGGGTACAGTACTGGTGGGGATGGGTCTGTCACTGTATAACACTGGGGTACAGTACTGGTGGGGATGGGTCTGTCTCTGTATAACACTGGGGTACAGTACTCGTGGGGACAGGTCTGTCACTGTATAACACTGGGGTTCAGTACTGGTGGGGTTGGGGCTGTCACTGTATAACACTGGGGTACAGTACTGGTGTGCACAGGTCTGTCACTGTATAACACTGGGGTAGAGTATTGGTGGCGATGGATGGGTCACTGTATAACACTGGGGTACAGTATTGGTGGGGTCGGGTCTGTCACTGTATAACACTTGGGTACAGTACTGGTTGGGACATGTCTGCCACTGTATAACACTGGGGTACAGTACTGGAGGGCTCGGGTCTGTCACTGTATAACACTGCGGTACAGTACTGGTGGGGACGGGTCTGTCACTGTATAACACTGGGGTGCAGTACTGGTGGGGCTGGTCTGTCACTGTATAACACTGGGGTGCAGTAATTGTGGGGGACGGGTCTGTCACTGTACAACACTGGGGTACAGTACTGGTGGGGACGGGTCTGTCTCTGTATAACACTGGGGTACAGTACTGGTGCGGACGGGTCTGTCACTGTATAACACTGGGGTGGAGTACTGGTGGGGACAGGTCTGTCACTGTATAAATCTGGGGTACAGTACTGGTTGGGATGGGTCTGTCTCTGTATAACACTGGGGTACAGTACTGGTGGGGACAGGTCTGTCACTGTATAACACTGGGGTACAGTAGTGGTGGGGACAGGTCTGTCACTGTATTACACTGGGGTACAGTACTGGTGGGGTGGGTCTGTCTCAGTATAACACTGGGGTACAGTACTGCTGGGGACAGGTCTGTCACTGTATAACACTGGGGTACAGTACTGGTGGGGATGGCACTGCCACTGTATAACACTGGGGTAGAGTACTGGTGGGGACAGCTCTATCACTGTATAACACTGGGGTGCAGTACTGGTGGGGATGGGTCTGTCTCTGTATAACACTGGGGTACAGTCCTGGTGGGGACAGGTCTGTCTCTGTATAACACTGGGGTACAGTACTGGTGGGGACAGGTCTGTCTCTGTATAACATTGGGGTACAGTACTGGTGGGGACAGGTCTGTCACTGCATAACACTGGGGTACAGTACTGGTGGGGATGGGTGTGTCTCTGTATAACACTGGGGTACAGTACTGGTGGGAACAGGTCTGTCACCGTTTCACACTGGGGTACAGTACTGTTGGGGAGAGGTCTGTCACTGTATAACACTGGGGTACAGTACTGGTGGGGATGGGTCTGTCTTTGTATAACACTGGGGTACAGTACTGGTGGGGACAGGTCTGTCACTGTATAACACTGGGGTACAGTACTGGTGGGGATGGGTCTGTCACTGTATAACACTGGGGTACAGTACTGTTGGGGATGGGTCTGTCTCTGTATAACACTGGGGTACAGTACTGGTGGGGACAGGTCTGTCACTGTATAACACTGGGGTTCAGTATTGGTGGGGATGGGTCTGTCACTGTATAACACTGGGGCACAATACTGGTGGGGACAGGTCTGTCACTGTATAACACTGGGGTACAGTACTGGTGGGGATGGGTCTGTCACTGTATAACACTGGGGTAGAGTACTGGTGGGGACAGCTCTATCACTGTATAACACTGCGGTGCAGTACTGGTGGGGATGGGTCTGTCTCTGTATAACACTGGGGTGCAGTCCTGGTGGGGACAGGTCTGTCACTGTATAACACTGGGGTACAGTACTGGTGGGGACAGGTCTGTCTCTGTATAACATTGGGGTACAGTACTGGTGGGGATGGGTCTTTCTCTGTATAACACTGGGGTACAGTACTGGTGGGGACAGGTCTGTCACTGTATAACACTGGGGTACAGTACTGGTGGGGATGGGTGTGTCTCTGTATAACACTGGGGTACAGTACTGGTGGGAACAGGTCTGTCACAGTATAACACTGGGGTACAGTACTGTTGGGGAGAGGTCTGTCACTGTATAACACTGGGGTACAGTACTGGTGGGGATGGGTCTGTCTCTGTATAACACTGGTGTACAGTACTGGTGGGGACAGGTCTGTCACTGTATAACACTGGGGTACAGTACTGGTGGGGATGGGTCTGTCACTGTATAACACTGGGGTACAGTACTGTTGGGGATGGGTCTGTCTCTGTATAACACTTGGGTACAGTACCGGTGGTGACAGGTCTGTCACTGTATAACACTGGGGTTCAGTATTGGTGGGGATGGGGCTGTCACTGTATAACACTGGGGTACAGTACTGGTGGGGATGGGTCTGTCTCTGTATAACACTGGGGTACAGTACTTGTGGGGACAGGTCTGTCACTGTATAACTGTGGGGTACAGTACTGGTGGGGATGGGTCTGTCACTGTATAACACTGGGGTAGAGTACTTTTGGGGACAGGTCTGTCACTGTATAACACTGGGGTGCAGTAATTGTGGGGTCGGGTCTGTCACTGTATAACACTGGGGTACAGTACTGGTGGGGACGGGTCTGTCTCTGTATAACACTGGGGTACAGTACTGGTGCGGACGGGTCTGTCAGTGTATAACACTTGGGTACTGTACTGGTGGGGACAGGTCTGTCACTGTATAACACTGGGGTACAGTACTGGTGGGGATGGGTCTGTCTCTGTATAACACTGGGGTACAGTACTGGTGGGGACAGGTCTGTCACTGTATAACACTTGGGTACAGTACTGGTGGGGACAGGTCTGTCACTGTATAACACTGGGGTACCGTACTGGTGGGGATGGGTCTGTCTCTGTATAACACTGGGGTACAGTACTGGTGGGGACAGCTCTATCACTGTGTAACACTGCGGTGCAGTACTGGTGGGGATGGGTCTCTCTCTGTATAACACTGGGGTACAGTCCTGGTGGGGACAGGTCTGTCACTGTATAACACTGGGGTACAGTACTGGTGGGGATGGGTGTGTCTCTGTATAACACTGGGGTACAGTACTGGTGGGAATAGGTCTGTAACAGTATAACACTGGGGTACAGTACTGTTGGGGAGAGGTCTGTCACTGTATAACACTAGGGTACAGTACTGGTGGGGATTGGTCTGTCTCTGTATAACACTGGGGTACAGTACTGGTGGGGACAGGTCTGTCACTGTATAACACTGGGGTACAGTATTGGTGGGGATGGGTCTGTCACTGTATAACACTGGGGTACAGTACTGTTGGGGATGGGTCTGTCTCTGTATAACACTGGGGTACAGTACCGGTGGGGACAGGTCTGTCACTGTTTAACCCTGGGGTTCAGTACTGTTGGGGATGGGTCTGTCTCTGTATAACACTGGGGTACAGTACCGGTGGGGACAGGTCTGTCACTGTTTAACACTGGGGTTCAGTATTGGTGGGGATGGGGCTGTCACTGTATAACACTGGGGTACAGTACTGGTGGGGACAGGTCAGTCACTGTATAACACTGGGGTACAGTACTGGTGGGGATGGGTCTGTCTCTGTATAACACTGGGGTACAGTACTTGTGGGGACAGGTCTGTCACTGTATAACTCTGGGGTACAGTACTGGTGGGGATGGGTCTGTCACTGTATAACACTGGGGTAGAGTACTTTTGGGGACAGGTCTATCACTGTATAACACTGGGGTACAGTACTGGTGGGGATGTGTCTGTCTCTGTATAACACTGGGGTACAGTACTGGTGGCGACGGGTCTGTCACTGTATAACACTGGGGTACATTACTAGTGGGGACGGGTCTGTCACTGAATAACTCGAGTACAGTACAGGTGGGGACGGGTCTGTCACTGTATAATACTGAGGTACAGTACTGGTGTGATTGGGTCTGTCACTGTATAACACTGGGGTACAGTACTGGTGGGGACGGATCTGTCACTGTATAACACTGGGGAACAGTACGGTGGGGACCAGTTTCTCATTGTATAACACTGGGGTACAGTACTGGTGGGGACGGGTCTGTCACTGTATAACACTGGGGTACAGTCCTAGTGGGGATGGGTCTGTCACTTTATAACACGGGTACAGTACTGATGGGGACGGGTCTGTCACTGTATAATACTGCGGTACAGTTCTGGTGGGGATGGGTCTGTCACTTTATAATACGGGTACAGTACTGATGTGGACGAGTCTGTCAGTGTATAACACTGGGGTACAGTGCTGGTGGGGACAGGTCTGTCACTACAACACGAGTACAATACTGGTGGAGACGTTCTGTCACTGTATAACAGTGGGGTACAGTAATGGTGGGGACGAGTCTGTCACTGTTTAACACTGGGGTACAGTACTGGTGGGGTTGGGTCTTCACTGTATTCCACTGGGGTACAGTACTGTTAGGGTCGGGTCTGTCACTGTATAACACTTGGATACAGTACTGGTGGGGACTGGTCTGTCACTGTATAACACGGGTACAGTACTGGTGGTGATTGGTCTGTCAATGTATAACACTGAGGTACAGTCCTGGTGGGGACAGTCTGTCACTGCCTAACACTGGGGTACAGTACTGGTGGGGACAGGTCTGTCACTGTATAACACTGAGGTACAGTACTGGTGGGGACAGGTTTGTCACTGTATAACACTGGGGTACAGTGCTGGTGGTGGCGGGTATGTCACTGTATAACACTGGGGTACTGTACAGGTGTGGACAGTTCTGTCAGTGTATAACACTGGGGTACAGTACTGGGGGGATTGGTCTGTCATTGTATAACATTGGGGTACAGTACTGGTGGGGACAGGTCTGTGTCTAGAACACTGAGGTACCGTACTGGTGAGGACGGGTCTGTCACTGTATGACACTGGGGTACATTACTGGTGTGGACAGGTCTGTCACTGTATAACACTGGGGTACAGTACTGGTGGGGATGGGTCTGTCACTGTATAACACTGGAGTAGAGTACTGGTGGGGACAGCTCTATCACTGTATAACACTGCGGTGCAGTACTGGTGGGGATGGGTCTGTCTCTGTATAACACTGGGGTACAGTCCTGGTGGGGACAGGTCTGTCACTGTATAACACTGGGGTACAGTACTGGTGGGGACAGGTCTGTCTCTGTATAACATTGGGGTACAGTACTGGTGGGGATGGGTCTTTCTCTGTATAACACTGGGGTACAGTACTGGTGGGGACAGGTCTGTCACTGTATAACACTGGGGTACAGTACTGGTGGGGATGGGTGTGTCTCGGTATAACACTGGGGTACAGTACTGGTGGGAACAGGTCTGTCACAGTATAACACTGGGGTACAGTACTGTTGGGGAGAGGTCTGTCACTGTATAACACTGGGGTACAGTACTGGTGGGGATGGGTCTGTCTCTGTATAACACTGGGGTACAGTACTGGTGGGGACAGGTCTGTCACTGTATAACACTGGGGTACAGTACTGGTGGGGATGGGTCTGTCACTGTATAACACTGGGGTACAGTACTGTTGGGGATGGGTCTGTCTCTGTATAACACTGGGGTACAGTACTGGTGGGGACAGGTCTGTCACTGTATATCACTGGGGTTCAGTATTGGTGGGGATGGGGCTGTCACTGTATAACACTGGGGTACAGTACTGGTGGGGACAGGTCAGTCACTGTATAACACTGGGGTACAGTACTGGTGGGGATGGGTCTGTCTCTGTATAACACTGGGGTACAGTACTTGTGGGGACAGGTCTGTCACTGTATAACTCTGGGGTACAGTACTGGTGGGGATGGGTCTGTCACTGTATAACACTGGGGTAGAGTACTTTTGGGGACAGGTCTGTCACTGTATAACACTGGGGTACAGTACTGGTGGGGATGGGTCTGTCTCTGTATAACACTGGGGTACAGTACTGGTGGCGATGGGTCTGTCACTGTATAACACTGGGGTACATTACTAGTGGGGACGGGTCTGTCACTGAATAACTCGAGTACAGTACAGGTGGGGACGGGTCTGTCACTGTATAATACTGGGGTACAGTACTGGTGTGATTGGGTCTGTCACTGTATAACACTGGGGTACAGTACTGGTGGGGACGGATCTGTCACTGTATAACACTGGGGAACAGTACGGTGGGGACCAGTTTCTCATTGTATAACACTGGGGTACAGTACTGGTGGGGACAGGTCTGTCACAGTATAACACTGGGGCACAGTACTGTTGGGGAGAGGTCTGTCACTGTATAACACTGGGGTACAGTACTGGTGGGGATTGGTCTGTCTCTGTATAACAGTGGGGTACAGTACTGGTGGGTACAGGTCTGTCTCTGTATAACACTGGGGTACAGTACTGGTGGACACATGTCTGTCTCTGTATAACACTGAGGTACAGTACTGGTGTGGACAGGTCTATCAGTGTATAACACTGGGGTTTAGTACTGGTGGGGACGGGTCTGACACTGTATAACACTGGGGTACAGTACTTGTGGGGATGGGTCTGACACTGTATAAGACTGGGGTACAGTACTGATGGGGACAGGTCTGACACTGTATAACGCTGGGGTACAGTACTGGTGGGGACGGGTCTGTCACTGTATAACACTGGGGTACAGTCCTAGGGGGGATGGGTCTGTCACTTTATAACACGGGTACAGTACTGATGGGGACGGGTTTGTCACTGTATAATACTGCGGTACAGTTCTGGTGGGGATGGTTCTGTCACTTTATAACACGGGTACAGTACTGATGTGGACGAGTCTGTCAGTGTATAACACTGGGGTACAGTGCTGGTGGGGACAGGTCTGTCACTTCAACACGAGTACAATACTGGTGGAGACGTTCTGTCACTGTATAACAGTGGGGTACAGTAATGGTGGGGACGGGTTTGTCACTGTTTAACACTGGGGTACAGTACTGGTGGGGTTGGGTCTGTCACTGTATTCCACTGGGGTACAGTACTGTTAGGGTCGGGTCTGTCACTGTATAACACTTGGATACAGTACTGGTGGGGACTGGTCTGTCACTGTATAACACGGGTACAGTACTGGTGGTGATTGGTCTGTCAATGTATAACACTGAGGTACAGTCCTGGTGGGGACAGGTCTGTCACTGCCTAACACTGGGGTACAGTACTGGTGGGGACAGGTCTGTCAGTGTATAACACTGGGGTACAGTACTGGTGGGGACAGGTCTGTCACTGTATAACACTGAGGTACAGTACTGGTGGGGACAGGTTTGTCACTGTATAACACTGGGGTACAGTGCTGGTGGTGGCGGGTATGTCACTGTATAACACTGGGGTACTGTACAGGTGTGGACAATTCTGTCAGTGTATAACACTGGGGTACAGTACTGGGGGGATTGGTCTGTCATTGTATAACATTGGGGTACAGTACTGGTGGGGACAGGTCTGTGTCTAGAACACTGAGGTACCGTACTGGTGAGGACGGGTCTGTCACTGTATAACACTGGGGTACATTACTGGTGTGGACAGGTCTGTCACTGTATAACACTGGGGTACAGTACTGGTGGGGATGGGTCTGTCTTTGTATAACACTGAGGTACAATACTGGTGTGGACAGGTCTATCAGTGTATAACACTGGGGTACAGAAATGGTGGGGACGGGTCTGTCACTGTATAACACTGGGGTACAGTACTGGTGGGGACAGGTCTGTCACAGTATAACACTGGGGCACAGTACTGTTGGGGAGAGGTCTGTCACTGTATAACACTGGGGTACAGTACTGGTGGGGATTGGTCTGTCTCTGTATAACAGTGGGGTACAGTACTGGTGGGGACAGGTCTGTCAGTGTATAACACTGGGGTACAGTAGTGGTGGGGATTTGTCTGTCACTGTATAACACTGGGGTACAGTGCTGGTGGGTACAGGTCTGTCTCTGTATAACACTGGGGTACAGTACTGGTGGACACATGTCTGTCTCTGTATAACACTGAGGTACAGTACTGGTGTGGACAGGTCTATCAGTGTATAACACTGGGGTTTAGTACTGGTGGGGACGGGTCTGACACTGTATAACGCTGGGGTACAGTACTGGTGGGGACGGGTCTGTCACTGTATAACACTGGGGTACAGTACTGGTGGGGACGGGTCTGTCACTGTATAACACTGGGGTACAGTACTGGTGGGGACGGGTCTGTCACTGTATAACACTGGGGTACAGTACTGGTGGGGACGGGTGTGTCACTGTATAACACTGGGGTACAGTACTGGTGGGGACGGGTGTGTCACTGTATAACACTGGGGTACAGTACTGGTGGGGACGGGTGTGTCACTGTATAACGCTGGGGTACAGTACTGGTGGGGATGGGTCTGTCACTGTATAACACTGGGGTAGAGTACTGGTGGGGACGGGTCTGTCACTGTATAACACTGAGGTACAGTACTGGTGGGGACAGGTCTGTCACTGTATAACACTGGGGTGCAGTACTGGTGGGGACAGGTCTGTCACTGTATATCACTGGGGTACAGTACTGGCGGGGACGGGTCTATCACTGTATAACACTGGGGCACAGTACTGGTGGGGTTGGGTCTGTCACTGTATTCCACTGGGGTACAGTACTGTTAGGGTCGGGTCTGTCACTGTATAACACTTGGATACAGTACTGGTGGGGACTGGTCTGTCACTGTATAACACGGGTACAGTACTGGTGGTGATTGGTCTGTCAATGTATAACACTGAGGTACAGTCCTGGTGGGGACAGGTCTGTCACTGCCTAACACTGGGGTACAGTACTGGTGGGGACAGGTCTGTCAGTGTATAACACTGGGGTACAGTACTGGTGGGGACAGGTCTGTCACTGTATAACACTGAGGTACAGTACTGGTGGGGACAGGTTTGTCACTGTATAACACTGGGGTACAGTGCTGGTGGTGGCGGGTATGTCACTGTATAACACTGGGGTACTGTACAGGTGTGGACAATTCTGTCAGTGTATAACACTGGGGTACAGTACTGGGGGGATTGGTCTGTCATTGTATAACATTGGGGTACAGTACTGGTGGGGACAGGTCTGTGTCTAGAACACTGAGGTACCGTACTGGTGAGGACGGGTCTGTCACTGTATAACACTGGGGTACATTACTGGTGTGGACAGGTCTGTCACTGTATAACACTGGGGTACAGTACTGGTGGGGATGGGTCTGTCTTTGTATAACACTGAGGTACAATACTGGTGTGGACAGGTCTATCAGTGTATAACACTGGGGTACAGAAATGGTGGGGACGGGTCTGTCACTGTATAACACTGGGGTACAGTACTGGTGGGGACAGGTCTGTCACAGTATAACACTGGGGCACAGTACTGTTGGGGAGAGGTCTGTCACTGTATAACACTGGGGTACAGTACTGGTGGGGATTGGTCTGTCTCTGTATAACAGTGGGGTACAGTACTGGTGGGGACAGGTCTGTCAGTGTATAACACTGGGGTACAGTAGTGGTGGGGATTTGTCTGTCACTGTATAACACTGGGGTACAGTACTGGTGGGTACAGGTCTGTCTCTGTATAACACTAGGGTACAGTACTGGTGGACACATGTCTGTCTCTGTATAACACTGAGGTACAGTACTGGTGTGGACAGGTCTATCAGTGTATAACACTGGGGTTTAGTACTGGTGGGGACGGGTCTGACACTGTATAACGCTGGGGTACAGTACTGGTGGGGACGGGTCTGTCACTGTATAACACTGGGGTACAGTACTGGTGGGGACGGGTCTGTCACTGTATAACACTGGGGTACAGTACTGGTGGGGACGGGTCTGTCACTGTATAACACTGGGGTACAGTACTGGTGGGGACGGGTGTGTCACTGTATAACACTGGGGTACAGTACTGGTGGGGACGGGTGTGTCACTGTATAACACTGGGGTACAGTACTGGTGGGGACGGGTGTGTCACTGTATAACGCTGGGGTACAGTACTGGTGGGGATGGGTCTGTCACTGTATAACACTGGGGTAGAGTACTGGTGGGGACGGGTCTGTCACTGTATAACACTGAGGTACAGTACTGGTGGGGACAGGGCTGTCACTGTATAACACTGGGGTGCAGTACTGGTGGGGACAGGTCTGTCACTGTATATCACTGGGGTACAGTACTGGCGGGGACGGGTCTATCACTGTATAACACTGGGGTACAGTACTGGTGGGGACGGGTCTGTCACTGTATAACACTGGTGTACAGTGGTGGGGACAGGTCTGTCAGTGTATAACACTGGGGTACAGTACTGGTGGGGACAGGTCTGTCACTGTATAACACTGAGGTACAGTACTGGTGGGGACAGGTTTGTCACTGTATAACACTGGGGTACAGTGCTGGTGGTGGCGGGTATGTCACTGTATAACACTGGGGTACTGTACAGGTGTGGACAATTCTGTCAGTGTATAACACTGGGGTACAGTACTGGGGGGATTGGTCTGTCATTGTATAACATTGGGGTACAGTGCTGGTGGGGACAGGTCTGTGTCTAGAACACTGAGGTACCGTACTGGTGAGGACGGGTCTGTCACTGTATAACACTGGGGTACATTACTGGTGTGGACAGGTCTGTCACTGTATAACACTGGGGTACAGTACTGGTGGGGATGGGTCTGTCTTTGTATAACACTGAGGTACAGTACTGGTGTGGACAGGTCTGTCACTGTATAACACTGCGGTACATTACTGGTGCGGACAGGTCTGTCACTGTATAACACTGGGGTACAGTACTGGTGGGGACAGGTCTGTCACAGTATAACACTGGGGCACAGTACTGTTGGGGAGAGGTCTGTCACTGTATAACACTGGGGTACAGTACTGGTGGGGATTGGTCTGTCTCTGTATAACAGTGGGGTACAGTATTGGTGGGGACAGGTCTGTCAGTGTATAACACTGGGGTACAGTACTGGTGGGTACAGGTCTGTCTCTGTATAACACTGGGGTACAGTACTGGTGGGTACAGGTCTGTCTCTGTATAACACTGGGGTACAGTACTGGTGGGGACGGGTCTGACACTGTATCAGACTGGGGTACAGTACTGGTGGGGGCAGGTCTGACACTGTATAACGCTGGGGTACAGTACTGGTGGGGACGGGTCTGTCACTGTATAACACTGGAGTACAGTACTGGTGGGGACAGGTCTGTCTCTGTATAACGCTGGGGTACAGTACTGGTGGGGACAGGTCTGTCAATGTATAACACTGTGGTCCAGTACTGGTGGGGATCGGTCTGTCACTGTATAACACTGGGGTACAGTACTGGTGGGGACAGGTCTGTCACTGTATAACACTGGTGTACAGTACTGGAAAGCGTGGCCCATTCACTGTTTCATGCTGAATTATATGTTAGCTGTATTGTTTAGTTTTTGTGGACAATTGTCTCCTGTAGAGTGTGCTCTGTAGCCAATTTACCACCTGGCGTCTCTAAGACAGCTTCACATTGCTTGTTTGCCGTGAAAACAATTCGTATGGGCTACGCACACTATTCGGACATTTATGTTCCTGCCACGTGTCCTCCCATTTTCTCTCAGCTAAACCACTTATCTTTACCATGTGTTGGAATTCCCCTGACGGCTTGTTAGCTTCTCCTGCATCTTCTCATCTTCCCTCCAAACTGTCCCTCACCATTCTTTTATTAAGGAAGTTCATTCCGTCGACTGTATCCTGATTTCCCCACATCCCCAGTCAATTGTTCCCAGGTGAAGTGTCAGAAATACCAATCACACTGACACGGGTGTCTGGCAGGGGAATGGGAACCTGAGCAGGGAGGCACAAGGCAGGGAATCAAAGACAGGAATAAAAGACAGAAAAGCAGAAAGCAAAAGTGGAAGGCAGAGGAAACGAGGGCTAACAGCAAATCGGGCCATCGTACAAAAAAATGTGTACAAGTGTTAAAAAGACAAGTTTAAAGACACTGTATCTGAATGCACGGAGCATTTTCAATAGGTTAGATGAATTAACAGCGTAAATAGATGTAAACGGCTGTGACACGATTGCGATTATGGAGACATGGCTGCAGCGTGACCAAAGCTGGGAACTGAATATCCAACGGCACTTGATATTTAGGACGGACAGACAGTAAGGAAAAGGAGGTGGAGTGGTATTGTTAGTTAAGGATGAAATCAGTAAGATAGTGAGAGAGGATATTGGCTCAGAAAAATCTAGATGTAGAATCAGTCTGGGTGGAGCTAAGAAACATTAGTGGGAGTTGTCTATAGGTCTCCAAACAGTAATGATAAGGTAGGGGACAGCATTAAACAGGAAATTAGAGATGCTCATCACCAGGATGCTACAGTGATCATGGATGACTTTAATCTGCACATACACTGAGGAAACCAATGACATAGGTAGAAAGAGGGATGAGGTCCTGCAACCAGATTTTAGGGAGCTAGGAAACATTAAAAAACAGGACCTCAAAGGTAGTAATCTCTGGATTACTTCTGGTGCCACGTGCTCGTGAGTATATAAATAGTAGGTTAATCCAGATGAATGCGTGATTGGACAGATGGTGTAGTAGGGAGGGGAAGGATTTAGATTTCTGGGACATTGGGACTGTTTATGGAGGTGGTGGGACCTGTACAAGGCTGACGGGTTGCACCTGAACCAGAATGGGACCAACATCCTTACGGGGAGGTTTGCTGTGCTGTTGGGGAGGGTTTAAACTAACTTGGCAGGGGGATGGGATCCTGAGAGGAGGTTCAACAGGGGGAGATGTACAGCCAAAATTAGAAGAGAGAGCAAGTGAGTCTGGAAGGCATAGATAATATAGGCCAGTTGAGGCACAAGGGAGTTTGGCAAAGTTGGGTGGTATTTAATTAATGCAAGGAGTCTGATGAATAAGGCAGATGAGTTGAGGGTACAAATTAACATATGGAAGTATGATGTCATTGCTGTCACAGAGACATGGTTGAGAGAGGGGTAGGATTGGCAGCTCAATATTTCAGGATATAGGGTCTTCAGGCGAGACAGGGAAGGAGGTAAAAGAGGAGGGGGTATAGCAATATTGATCAAGGAATCAATTACAGCAGTGAGGAGGGATGACATCTTAGAAGACTAATCAAATGAAGCCATTAGGGTAGAACTTAAAAACAAAAAGGAGCAAACACATTACTGGGAGTGTACTATAGGCCCCCAAACAGTCAGAGAGAAATAGAAGAGCAGATATGTAGGCAAATTTCAGAGAAGTGTCAAAATAATAGAGTAGTAATAGTGGGGGATTTCAACTTCCCCAACGTTAACTGGGTTAGACATGGTGTGATAGGTTTAGAGAGAGCAGAATTCTTAAAATGCATCCAGGAGAGCTTTTTAAGCCAGTACGTAGAAAGGCCTACAAGAGAGGTCCTGGACTTAATTTTAGGGAATGAAGCCATGCAGATGGTAGAGTTATCAGTGGGGGAGCATTTTGCAGATAGTGATCATAACTCCATTAGATTCAAGGTTGTTATGGAAAAGGACATGGACAAGGGCCAGAAATCAGAGTTCTAAATTGGGGGAAGGCTGAGTTTAATAAGATCAGATATGATTTGGCCAGAGTGGACTGGGAGCAGCTACCTGTTTGGTTCTGTCGAAGGGTCATAAGGACTCGAAACGTCAACTCTTTTCTTCTCCGCCGATGCTGCCAGACCTGCTGAGTTTTTCCAGGTCATTTTGTTTTTACTATTAGGTAAATCTGCGTCAGAGCAGTGGGACTCATTCAAGAACGAAATAGGAAGAGTCCAGGGCCAACATATTCCAGTAAAGGTAAAGGGTGGGAACAACAAATCCAGGGAGCCCTGGATGTTGAGGGATATACAGGATTGGATAAAGAGAAAAAGGGAGGCTTATGGCAGATATCGAGGGCTCAAAACAGCGCAAGCCATAGAGTATAGAATGTGTAGGGGGGAAATTAGGAGAGCAAAAAGGGGGCATGAAAAATCATTGGCAGTTAAATAAAGGAAAATCCAAAGTTAATTTACAAGTATGTGAAGAGTAAGAGGATAACTAGGGAAAGAGTAGGGCCCATTAAGGATCATAATGGTAATTAGTGTGTGGGGCCGGAAGATCTAGGCCGGGTTCTAAATGAATACTTTGTGTTGGTGTTCACAAGTGAGGGATGACGTGGGTATGGAAATCAGACAGACGGATTGTGATATAATTAAAGAAATTAGCATAGAAACGGTGGAGGTTCTAAGTGGTCTGGCAGACTTAAAAGTAGATAAATCTCCAGGCCCGGATGAAATTTATCCCAGGCTGTTGAGTGAGGCAAGGGAGGAGATAGCAGGGGCACTGGCAACAATTTTCAATATTTCTCCAGCCACAGGAGAGGTGCTAGAGGACTGGAGGACAGCCAACGTGGTACCGTTATTCAAGAAGGGAGATGTTAGAATTTTATAGGTTTCTATGAGATCCCCCCTCATTCTTCTAAACTCCAGTGAATATAATCCTAACCGACTCAATCTCTCCTCAAAAGTCAGTCCCGCCATCCCAGGAATCAGTTTGGTAAAGCTTCGCTTCACTCCCTCTATAGCAAGAACATCCTTCCTCAGATAAGGAGACCAAAACTGTACACAATATTCCAGCTGTGGTCTCACCAAGGCCCTGTACAATTGCAGCAAGATATCCCTGCTCCTGTACTCGAATCCTCTCGCTATGAAGACCAACATACCATTTGCCTTCTTTACCGCCTGCTGCACCTGCATGCTTACCTTCAGCGACTGGTGTATGAGGACACCCAGGTCTCGTTGCACATTCCCCTCTCTCAGTTTAAAGCTATTCAAATAATAATCTGCCTTCCTGTTTTTGTTACCAAAGTGGATAACCTCACATTTATCCACATTATACTGCATCTGCCATACATTTGCCCACTCACTCAGCTTGTCCAAATCACACTGAAGCATCTCTGCATCCTCCTCACAGCTCACCCTCCCACCCAGCTTTGTGTCATCTGCAAATTTGGAGATATTACTTTTAATTCCCTCATCTAAATCATTAATATATATTGTGAATAGCTGGGGTCGCAGCACCGATCCCTTCAGTATCCCACTAGTCACTGCCTGCCATTCAGAAAAAGACCCATTTATTCCTATCCTTTGTTTCCTGTCTGCCAACCAGTTTTCTATCCATCTCAATACACTACCCCCAATCCCATGCACTTTAATTTTACACGCTAATATCTTATGTGGGACTTTGTCGAAAGCCTTCCGAAAGTTCAAATAAACCACATCCACTGGCTCCCCCTCATCAACTCTACTTGTTACATTCTCGAAAAATTGCAGTAGATTTTTCAAGCATGATTTCCCTTTCATAAATCCATGCTGACTCTGCCCGATTCTGCCACTGTTTTCCACGTGCTCAGCTATTAAATCTTTTATAATGGACTCTAGAATTTTCCCCACCACTGACGTCAGGCTGACTGGTCTATAATTCCGTTTTCTCTCTGCCTCCCTTTTTAAATAGTGGGGTTACATTAGCAACCTCCAATCTGTAGGAACTGTTCCAGAGTCTATAGAATCTCGGAAGATGATAAGCAATACATCCTCTATTTCTTGGGCCACTTCCTTAAGTACTCTGGGATGTAGGTTATCAGACCCTGAGGATTTATCGGTCTTCAATCCCATCAATTTCCCCAACACCATTTCCCTATTAATACTGATTTATTTCAGTTCCTCCCTCTCACTAAACCCTGTGTTCCCCAACATTCTGGAATGTTATTTGTGTCCTCCTTTGTGAAGACAGAACCAAAGTGTGTATTTAGTTGGTCAGCCATTTCTTTGTTCCCCATTATAAATTCCCCTGTTTCTGACTGTAAGGGACCTACATTTGTCTTCAGCAATCTTTTTCTCTTCACATACCTATAGAAACTTTTACAGTCAGTTTTTATGTTCCCCGCAAGCTTACTCTCGTACTCTATTTTCCCTTTTTTAATCAATCCCTTGGTCCTCCTTTGCTGAATTCTAAACTGCTCCCAATCCTCAGGTCTGTTTTTTCTGTCTCTTTGTATGTCTCTTGTATGCCTCTTCCTTGGATCTAATACTATCTCTAAGTTCCCTTGTAAGCCATGGTTTGGCCACCTTTCCTGTTTTACTTTTGTGCCAGACAGGAATAAACAATTGTTGCAGTTCACCCTGCGCTCTTTGAACGTTTGCCATTGCCTATCCACCGTCGTCCCTTTAGGTAATGTTTCCCAATCCATCATAGCCAAATCGCGCCTCATACCATCGTAGTTTCCTTTATTAAGATTCAGGACCCTAGTCTCAGAATCAACTACGTCACTCTCCATCTTGATGAAGAATTCTGTCATATTATGGTTGCTCATCCCCAAGGGACCTCACACAACTAGATTGCCAATTATTCCTTTCTCATTACACAATACCCAGTCGAGGATGGCCTGTTCTCTAGTTGGTTCCTCAATGTATTGGTCCAGAAAAACATCCCATGTACACTCCAGGAATTCCTCCTCCACAGTGTTGTTACTAATCTGATTTGTCCAATCTATATGCAGATTAAAGTCACCCATAATTACAGATGTCCCTTTATTGCAGGCGTCTCTAATTTCCTGTTTAATGCCATTCCCAACATCACCACTACAGTTTGGGGGTCTATATACAACCCCCACTAACGTTTTTTGCCCCTTAGTGTTTCTCAGCTCTACCCATACAGATTCCACATCGTTGAAGCTAATATCTTTCCTCACTATTGCGTTAATTTCCTCTTTAACCAGCAATGCAGCTCCACCGCCTTTTCCTTTTTGTCTGTCCTTCCTAAATACTGAATACCCCTGGATTTTCAGTTCCCATCCCTGGTCACCCTGCAGCCATGTCTCCGTAATCCCGACTATATCATACCTGTTTACATCTATTTGCATGGTTAATTCATCCACTTTATTGTGAATGCTCCTCGCGTTCAAGCACAAAACCTTAAGGCTTGTCTTTTTAACATTGCTTGTCCCGATCCCACTATATTTCACTGAGGCCCTGTTTGATTCTTGCCCTTGATTTCTCTATCACTTTTCTTATTCCCCTTTTTGTCTTTTGTTCTTGTCCTTGATTCCCCTTCCTCTGACTCCTTGCATAGGTTCCCATCCCCCTGCCATGTTAGTTTAAACCCTCCCCAACCACTCTAGCAAATATTCCCCCTAGGACATCAGTCCCGGTCCTGCCCAGGTGTAACTTGTACAGTTAGTTCTGGTCCCACCTCCCCCAGAACCGGTCCAATGCCCCAGGAATCTGAAACCCTCCCCCTCACACCATCTCTTCAGCCACGTATTCGAAACCCTCCCCCTCACACCATCTCTTCAGCCACGTATTCATCCGATATATCCTGCTATTTCTACTCTGACTGGCACGTGGCACTGGTTGTAATCCTGAGATCACTACCTTTGAGGTCCGACTTTTCAACTTATTCCTAACTCCTTATATTCTGCTTTTAGGACCGCATCTCTTTTTTTACATATGTTGTTTGTACCAATGTGTACCACGACCACTGACTGTACACCCTCCCCCTTCAGAATGTCCTGTAGCTGCTCTGAGATATCCTTGACCCTAGCACCAGGGAGGCAACATACCATCCTGGAGTCTCGTTTGCGGCTACAGAAATGCCTGTCTATTCCTCTTACTATTGAATCCTCTATAACTACTGCTTTCCCAAACTTTTTACTCCTCCCCTGTGCAGCAGAGCCAACCACGGTGCAACAAATTTGGCTGTTGCTGCTTTCCCCTGAGAGGCCATTCCCCCCAATAGTATCCAAAGTGGTACATCTGTTTAGCAGGGGAATAGCCACAGGAGATTCCTGCACTGCCTGCCTAGTCCTCTTGCTTTGCCTGGTGGTTACCCACTCCCTTCCTGCCTGGAGACTCTTAGCCTGCAGTGTGACCACCTCTCTATACGTGCTATCCACGATACTCTCCACCTCGCGGGTGCTCCACAGTGTCCGCAGCCGCCGCTTCAACTCCAAAACCTGGGCTTCTAGGAGCTTCAGCTGGGGACACTTCCCGCACACATGCTGGCCCCGGGCACTGGAAATGTGCCCGGCTTCCCACGTAGAGCAGGTGGAGCCCACCATGGCTTTGAGCTCTCCTGCCATGTCTTACCCCTTTGAATTAAATTAAACCTTTTTGAAGATACTTAATATCAATTACTCTAGGGCCCGTCTTCCCTGCTCCTCATTGTTGTAGATTTTTGCCCCTACTAATGATGAACCACAAAATAAGACGTTAAAAACTATCAGCAATAAAAGTGGTAAATACTTACCCGACTGTACTCACAGTGCTCAAAGGATCACCTCGTTCCCTCCTCACCGAACTCCCTCAGTCACCCCTGCTCTCCCAGCTCCTCTTCAACTCCTGACTCCTCTCTTGCTTCTCTTCAACTCCCGACTCCTCTCGAGCTTCTCTTCAATTCCCAACTCCACTCAAGCTTCTCTTCAATTCCCAACTCCACTCGAGCTTCTCTTCAACTCCTGACTCCTCTCGCGCTCCTCTTCAACTCCCGACTCCACTCGAGCTTCTCTTCAACTCCCGGCTCCTCTCGCGCTCCTCTTCAACTCCCAACTCCTCTCAAGATTCTCTTCAACTCCCAACTCCTCTCAAGATTCTCTTCAACTTCCGACTCCACTCGAGCTTCTCTTCAACTTCCGACTCCACTCGAGCTTCTCTTCAACTCCTGACTCCTCTCCCAGCTCCTCTTCAACTCCCGACTCCTCTCGCGGTTCTCTTCAACTCCCGACTCCTCTCGCGGTTCTCTTCAACTCCTGACTCCACTCGAGCTCTTCTTCAACTCCCGACTCCTCTCGAGCTTCTCTTCAACTCCCGACTCCTCTCGAGCTTCTCTTCAACTCCCAACTCCTCTCACGCTCCTCTTCAACTCCCGACTCCTCTCGAGCTT
Organism: Isurus oxyrinchus; assembly: GCA_026770705.1. Taxonomy (NCBI): domain Eukaryota; kingdom Metazoa; phylum Chordata; class Chondrichthyes; order Lamniformes; family Lamnidae; genus Isurus; species Isurus oxyrinchus. The sequence goes on from JANJGN010000018.1 coordinate 115,915,205, forward strand.
CGCTTCAACTCCCAACTCCTCTCACGCTTCTCTTCAACTCCCGACTCCACTCGAGCTTCTCTTCAATTCCCAACTCCTCTCACGCTCCTCTTCAACTCCCGACTCCACTCGAGCTTCTCTTCAACTCCCGGCTCCTCTTGCGCTCTTTTTCAACTCCCAACCCCTCTAGGTGCTGCTGACTGCCTGTCCCAGAGTCCCCATCTCGCTCTCTCCTCTCAGTTTAATCTGGATAAGTGTGAGGTGATGCACTGGGGCAGGACAAACAAGGCACGGGAATACACGATGAATGGTAGGACCCTGGGAAGTGCCGAGGATCAGATGGACCTTGATGTGCATGTCCACCGGTCCCTTAAGGATGGCTAGATAAAATGGTTAAGAAGGCACATGGGATACTTGCCTTTATTAGCCGAGGCATAGAATATAAGAGCAGGGAGGTTATGCTGGAACTGTATAAAACACTGGTTAGGCCACAGCTAGAGTATTGTGTTCAGTTCTGGAATCCGCATTATAGGAAGGATGTGATCGCACTAGAGAGATTGCAGAGGAGATTCACCAGGATGTTGCCTGGGCTGGAGAGTTTTAGTTATGAGGAGAGATTGGATAGACTGGGGTTATTTTCCCTGGAGCAGAGGAGATTGAGGGGGGACATGATTGAGGTGTATAAAATTGAGGGGCATAGATAGGGTAGACAGGAAGGAACTTTTCCCCTTGGTGGAGGGATCAATAACCAGGGGCATAGATTTAAGGTAAGGAGCAGGGGGTTTAGAGGGGATGTGAGGAAAGATTTTTTTACCCAGAGGGTGGTGGTATCTGGAACTCACTGCCTGAAAGGGTGGCAGAGGCAGAAACCCTCATAACATTTAAGAAGCATTTGGATATGCACTTGCGATGCCATGGCATACAAGGCTATGGGCCTAGTGCTGGAAAACGGGATTAGAATAGTTAGGTACCTGTTTGACCGACACAGACTTGATGGGCTGAAGGGCCTTTTTCTTTGCTGTAGACTTTTAGGACTCTAAACCAAATTAGCATTAATACTGTGGCAGATGAATTCCTGGAGTGTGTTTGAGATGGTTTTTTAGACCAGTATGTCGAGGAACTGAGGAGGGAACAGGCTATCCTAGATTTGGTATTGTGCAATCAGAAGAGTTAAATTAATAATCTTTTGTGCAGGGTCCTTTAGGGAACAGTGACCATAACATGATAGAATTCTTCATTAGGATGGAAAGTGAAGCAGTGCAATCCGAAACTAGGGTCCTAAATCTAAACAAAGAAAGCTACAAAGGTCTGAGATGTGAGCTGGCTAAAATAGACAGGGGAACTTCATTAAAAGGTGGATAGACAATGACTAATATTTTAGGAACTAATGTATGCATTGCAAGTTATACATTCCTTTCTGGTGCAAAAAGACAACAGGAAAAGTGGCCCAACCGTGGCTAACAATAGAAATTAAAGATAGTATTCGACCCAAAGAGGAGTCTTATAAAGTTGCTAGAAAAAGTAGCAAGCCTGAGGATTGGGAGCAGTTTAGAATTCAGCAAATGAGGACAAGAGATTGATTAAGGGGGGAAAAATAGAGTATGAGAGTAAACCTGCAAGGAACATAAAAGCAGACTGTAAAAGCTTCTATAAGTATGTAAAGAGAAAAAGTTTAGTGAAGACAAATGTAGGTCCCTTACTGTCCGAAACAGGAGAATTTAAAATAGAAAACAAGGAGCTGGCAGAGCAATTAAACAACTACTTTAGTTTTGTCTTCACAGAGGAAGACACTAATAACTTCCCAGAAATACTAGGGAACCAAGGTTCTCGTGAAAAGGAGGAGGTGAAGGAAATTAGTGCCAAAACAGCAATAGTACTGGAGAAATTAATGGGACGAAAGCTGATAAATCCCCAGGGCTGATAATCTACATCCCAGAGTACGAAAGGAGGTGGCCATGGAAATAGTGGATGCGTTGGTTGTCCCCTTCCAAAATTCTGTAGATTCTGGAACAGTCCTGGCAGATTAGAGAGTGGAAATGTAACCCCACTATTTAAAAAAGGAGGGAGGGAGAAAACAGTGAATTGCAGACCGGTTAGTCGAACATCAGTAGTGGAGAAATTGCTAGAGTCCAATATAAAGGATGTGATAACAGGACACTTAGAAAATATCAACGGGATTAGACAAAGTGAATGTGGATTCGTGAAAAGGAAATCATGTTTGACAAACCTACTGGAGTTTTTTGACTTCATAACTAGCAGAATAGATAAGGGAGAACCAGTGGATGTGGTGTATTTAGATTTTCAGAAAGCTTTTGATAAATTCCCACATAAGAGGTGAGTGTGTAAAATTAAAGCACATGGGATTGGAGGTAACACATTGACGTGGATTAAGAATTGGTTAACAGACAGGAAACAGAGTAGGAAACATGGATCCTTTTCAGAGTGGCAAGCATTGACTAGTGGGATACCGCAGGGATCCGTGCTTGGGCCCCAGCTGTTCACAAAATATATCAATGATTTGGATGAGGGAACCAAATGTAATATTTTCAAGTTTGCTGACGACACAAAACTTGGTGGGAATGGGAGCGGTGAGGAGGGTGTTAAGAGGTTTCAAGGTGACTTAGACAGGCTGTGAGAGGGGGCACATACATGGCAGATGCAGTATGACGGGGATAAGTGCGAAGTTATCCACTTTGGTAGAAAAAACAGAATGGTAGAGTATTATTTAAATGGTGACAGATTGGGAAATGTTGAGGTACAAAGGGACCTGGGTGTCCTTGTACACCAGTCACTGAAAGTAAGCATGCAGGTGCAGCAAGCAGTTAAGAAGGCAAATGGTATCGAGAAGAAAGCAGGAGCTCCCAAGAAGGGCGCCAAGAAAGTCATGAAAAAGACGCCACCCAATAGTGACAAGAAGAGGAAGAGAGCCAGGGAGGAGAGTTACTCCATTTACATCTACACGGTCATGAAACAGGTTCACCCGGACACTGGCATCTCCTCCCGGGCCATGAGCATCATGAACTCGTTCGTCAGTTACATTTTCGAGTGCATCGCGGGTGAAGCTTCCTGTCTGGCCCATTACAACAAGCGGCAGCACCATCAGCTCCCCGGAGATCCAGATCGCCATGCACCTGCTGCTGCCCAGGGAACTGGCCAAGTATGCCATGTCAGAGGGCACAAAGGCGCTGACCAACTACACCAGCTCCAAGTGAAAATCTCTTGCTGAAGTAACAAATTCGTTGCAAGAGGACTTGCATACAGGAGCAAGGATGTCTTCCTACAATTGTACAGGGCCTTGGTCAGACCACACCTGGAGTATTGTGTGCAGTTTTGGTCTCCTTACCTAAGAAAGGATATACTTGCCATGGAGAATATGCAGCGAGCGTTCACCAGACTGATTCCTGGGATGGCAGGATTGTCATATGAGAAGAGATTGGTTCAACTAGGCCTGTATTCACTGGAAAAAAAAAACAATTACCTGGAAAAACTCAGATCCTTTTACCCACCTCCAATATTTTCCCTCCTCTGGACCCCTCCCTCGGGATTCTTACCTTCTCTTGATCTTTTCTTTGAGAACTGTCGGCGCGACATTAGTCGTCTCAATTTCTCTGCTCCTCTCACCCACTCTAACCTGTCTCTCTCTGAACTTGCTGCACTCCATTCTCTCAGGTCCAACCCTGACATTGTCGTCAAACCCGCTGACAAGGCTGGTGCTGTTGTTGTCTGGCGCACTGACCTCTACCACGCGGAGGCTGAGCGTCAACTCACAGACATTTCCTCCTACCTCTCCCTGGACCATGACCCCACCACTGAACATCAAGCCATTGTTTCCAGGACTGTCACTGACCTCATCTCCTCTGGAAATCTTCCTCCCACAGCTTCCAACCTGATAGTCGCCCAACCTCGGACGGCCCGCTTCTATCTCCTACCCAAAATCCACAAACAGAACTGTCCCGGTAGACCGATCATCTCAGCTTGCTCCTGCCCCACGGAACTCATTTCTCGTTATCTTGACTCCCTTCTCTCTCCCTTGTCCAGTCCCTTCCCACCTACATCCGTGATTCCTCTGACACCTTACGTCACATCAACAATTTCCAGTTCCCTGGCTCCAACCGCTTCCTCTTCACCATGGACGTCCAATCCCTCTACACCTCCATCCCCCACCAGGATGGTCTGAGGGCCCTTAGCTTCTTCCTCGAACAGAGGCCCGAACAATCCCCATCCACCACTACTCTCCTCCGTCTGGCTGAACTTGTTCTCACACTGAACAATTTCTCCTTCAACTCCTCTCACTTCCTCCAAATAAAAGGTGTGGCTATGGGTACCTGCATGGGCCCCAGCTATGCCTGTCTCTTTATGGGGTATGTTGAACATTCCTTGTTCCAGTCCTACTCCGGCCCCCTCCCCCAACTCTTTCTCCGGTACATCGATGATTGCTTCGGTGCCGCTTCATGCTCTCGTCGGGACCTGGAAAAATTTTGCTTCCAAACTCCACCCCTCCATCATTTTCACATGGTCCATCTCTGACACTTCCCTTCCCTTCCTTGACGTCTCTGTCTCAATATCTGGTGATAGACTGTCCACCAATATCCATTACAAACCCACCGACTCCCACAGCTATCTCGACTACAGCTCCTCACACCCCGCTTCCTGTAAGGACTCCATCCCAGCCTCCGCATTCAAGGATCATCCTCCGCCATTTCCGCCAACTCCAGCATGATGCCACCACCAAACACATCTTCCCTTCATCCCCCCGCGGCATTCTGTAGGGATTGTTCCCTCCGGGACACCCTGGTCCACTCCTCCGTCACCCCCTACTCCCCAACCCCCACCTATGGCACCACCCCATGCCCACGCAAAAACTGCAACACCTGCCCCTTCACTTCCTCTCTCCTCACCGTCCAAGGGCCCAAACACTCCTTTCAAGTGAAGCAGCATTTCACTTGCATTTCCCCCAACTTAGTCTACTGCATTCGCTGCTCCCAATGTGGTCTCCTCTACATTGGAGAGACCAAACGTAAACTGGGTGACCGCTTTGCAGAACACCTGCAGTCTGTCTGCAAGAAAGACCCAAACCTCCCTGTCGCTTGCCATTTTAACACACCACCCTGCTCTCTTGCCCACATGTCTGTCCTTGGCTTGCTGCATTGTTCCAGTGAAGCCCAACGCAAACTGGAGGAACAACACCTCATCTTCCGACTAGGCACTTTACAGCCTTCCGGACTGAATATTGAATTCAACAACTTTAGGTCTTGAACTCCCTCCGCCATCCCCACCCCCTTTCTGTTTCTTGCCCCTTCCTTTTGTTCTCTCCAATAATTTATATAAATTTTTCTTTTCCCACCTATTTCCATTATTTTTAAATCTATATCTTTTATGCCCTGTTAGTCTTTCCACCCCACCCCCACTAGAGCTGTACCTTGTGTGTCCTGCCATCCATTCTTAATTAGCACATTCGTTTGGATAATATCACCACCTTCAACCCCTCTTTGTTCTTCTGTCTGTGACATCTTTTGATTATCTGCTCCTATCACTGCTTGCTTGTCCCTACAACCCATGCCCCCACCACCAACTTAAACCAGCTTATATTTCACCCTTCTCCTAATATTCACTCAGTTCTGTTGAAGGGTCATGAGGACTCGAAACGTCAACTCTTTTCTTCTCTGCCGATGCTGCCAGACCTGCTGAGTTTTTCCAGGTAATTCTGTTTTTGTTTTGGATTTCCAGCATCCGCAGTTTTTTGCTTTTATCTCTGTATTCACTGGAATTTAGAAGAATGAGAGGGGATCTCATTGAAACATATAAAATTCTGACAGGGATGGACAGACTAAATGCAGGGAGGATGTTTCCCCTCGTTGGGGGGTCTAGAACCAGGGGTCACAGTCTCAGGATACGGGGTGGGCCAATTAGGACTGAGATGAGGAGAAACTTCTTTACTCAGAGGGAGGTGAACCTGTGGAATTCTCTACCACAGAAACTGTGAAGGCCAAGTCACTGAATATATTTAAGATAGAAATAGATAATTCTAGACTCCAAAGGCATCAAGGGGTATGGGTAGAGAGTGGGAGTATGGTGTTGAGGTAGAGGATCAGCCAGGATCATATTAAAAAGCGGAGCAGGCTCGAAGGGCCAAATGACCTCCTCCTATTTTCTATGTTTCTATTCCGAAACGCGTCGTGTTTTTGCTTGTCCAAACAGATTCCACAGCCTTCCTGGAAAGCTCTATTCAGCTACCCCTCCCCAATCCCCCTTCCCTCATTCCCACTCCATCTCTTCCCACCTCATTCTCTACGCTACCTCCCTCTTTATCCCATTTCCATCTCTCTGCCCCCCCAACCCCCTCTGTATTATCCCCCACCTCCCTCTCCTTTTCCCCTCTCTCCCTCTCTCTCTCTCTCTCTATTTCTATTCCGCTCCCTCTTCCCCCTCTATTTCTCTCTCTATTCTCCTGCTGCTGTCTCTCATTCTTCTCTCTATTCTCTCTCTCACTATTCAGCTTGCTCTCTCTCCCTATATATCCCCACTCTCTCTTTTTTTCCCTCTCTTTATTTGCTCTTCTTCTTTCCCTGATGTTTTTTGGGTTCAGTGAGATATCATTGGCTGTTTCTGGTGAGACAGAGTTTGGGATACAGTGTCACTGAACCTTGACAGAAGGATTTACTTACTGCAGTTGCTGGGCTCCCCGGAGCAGTAGGATTCAGAGCTGGAATTACTGTGCACTGAATTTAGTCACCTTTAGGTTGGCTGCTCTCCCTGTACCTAGGGTTTAATACCATCATTATAACTACACAGTGCGTTGTCAATGGCAACAGCTCCATTGTGATGTTACTGTCCCCGGAGATTGGGATTTGGCTGATGAGACGTCACAGCCAGTTTATCAATATCGTCCGAAACCTCATTCTCAGGACTTCTCAACTAACTTCTCTCTGTTTAATCCCCTCGGCTGATTTTACCTCATTGTCTCCCGAGGGTGGCAACCCCTCCTCAAGGGCAATGTGTCTCTCCCCTCCCCCTCCCCCTCCCCCAAGGGCAGTGTGTCTCTCCCCTCCCCCTCCCCCAAGGTCAGTGTGTCTCTCCCCTCCCCTCCCCCAAGGTCAGTGTGTCTCTCCCTCCCCTCCCCCTCCCCCAAGGTCAGTGTGTCTCTCCCCTCCCCTCCCCCAAGGTCAGTGTGTCTCTCCCTGGCCCCTCCCCCAAGGGCAGTGTGTCTCTCCCCTCCCTTCCCCCAAGGGCAGTGTGTCTCTCCCCTCCCTTCCCCCAAGGTCAGTGTGTCTCTCCCCTCCCTTCCCCCAAGGACAGTGTGTCTCTCCCTGGCCCCTCCCCCAAGGTCAGTGTGTCTCTCCCCTCCCCTCCCCCAAGGTCAGTGTGTCTCTCCCCTCCCCTCCCCCAAGGTCAGTGTGTCTCTCCCCTCCCCCTCCCCCAAGGTCAGTGTGTCTCTCCCCTCCCTTCCCCCAAGGGCAGTGTGTCTCTCCCTCCTCTGGCGACAGTGTCCCCACCCCCAGGACAGTGCATCATAATTTAAATACTTGCTTCGTGTTTCGAACTCTGGAATCACTTGTGATCCACCCGGCCAATCAGGCTTCAGCTACAATCATAGCACAGTAGCATTGCTAAACCAAAGCTACAGATAATGTCCTCCCCCACCCTCTCGACTGCACCATCTTCCTGTGGCACCAGAGGATTGGGACTATTCCACCTTTGCTGTAGTTAGAGCAATGGCTTCTCTTCCCACTCACACTCCATTGCCTCAAGTTCCTCAAGAGTCTGCCCTTGGCCTCTTCATCATCAATGCGCTATGTCTGTTGATAATATCAGCCTCAGCTATATGGGAAGATTGAAGGCACCACTGACAGCTGTGCTGCAGTCCCCTCGGATTCCCTTTCTAAACCCCTCTGTACTGAGATACCAGTCTTCAACCGATTCCATTTGCTCCACGTGATATCATGGACGGCAGCGGTTCAAGAAGGCAGCTCACCACCACCTTCTCAAGGGCAGTTAGGGATGGGTAATAAATGCTGGCCCAGCCAGCGACACCCACATCCTGTGAATGAATATAAAAAAAGCCTGAGAGTGAGTTACAGACTGGAATCTAATTGAGGGGTTCAGGGTGGTTTATATATAGAATAACAGATACCCGGGAGTGAGTTACAGACTGGAATCTAATTGAGGGGTTTGTGGGATTTATATATAGAATAACAGATACCCGGGAGTGAGTTACAGGCTGGAATCTAATCGAGGGGTTTGGGGTAGTTTATATACAGAATAACAGATACCCGGGAGGTGATGCCTCTGTTAGTTGAACATCTTGACTGGGTTGTGTACCGGTGCGTGTTTGATCTGTACAGCACCTTCTTGGAATGGAAGGGGTAAGAAAGTGTCAGTGTTTCCCTTTGTATCCGGAGGCAGATGGATTTTCATCACAATTTCTGGTGGCCTGTTGGAGGTTTCTCACAATGAGCTGTGTGGGGCTCGGTCCCGGACTCTTCCGGCTGAGCTCTGTGATTTCAGGGTGAGCTGGCCGTTTCACTCAGTCAAGGGGACACAGGCTTGCCAGGCAGCGGGTGGTGGGAGAGGCTGTGTCTGACCAGCAGAGGTTGGGACGCAGGACTCCATCCTTGGAATAAAAACAGAAAATGCTGGAAAAGTTCGGCAGGTCTGACAACACCCATGGGGAGTGAAACAGTGTTAATGTTTCTAGTTCATAGGACTCTTCAGAGACTCCTTTCCCTCTGAAGAAGAGTCACACGGACTCGAAACATTAACTCTGTGTGTCTCTCCACAGATGCTGCCAGACTGGCTGAGCTTTTCCAGCATTTTCTGTTTTTGTTTCAGATTTCCAGCGTCCGCAGTATTTTGCTTTCACTCCATCCTTGTTATTTTTTTCTCTCTCCAGGTGCAGGTGATCAGGCTCTGTTCTCCTCCGTTTATTCTATACTGATGCAGCAACTTCCACGGGAGCCTATGGAATGGAGAAGGTACAGACTCTGGAGTGGTTTATCCTCCTCCTCCGAATATTTGCTAACTGGGTTCAGGCTGCTAATGCTGTAAATCCCAGACTCATTCCCACAGCCATCAACCATTTGCCTCTTAGACCCAGTGGCTGCTCTTGCTTCAGATACTGCCCATGTGTGGTTGGTGCCATGATCCTCCCTTCCCTGGGACTGAGAAAGGTGTCCCGGGAGCAGATTGGAATTACAGGCCCTGTTTCTTATAGCTCTCTCCCCAAAATTGATGGTATCCCTTGTCCTGTTTCAATCTATGGCCTTTTCAAGGGTAATTAGGATGGGCAATAAATGGTGGCCTAGCCAATGGCTCCCACATCCTGTGAATGAATTAAAAAAAAAAGTTAAATTGGAACAGGGTTGGGTCCACTTCTGCCCAGTCCACACCACACACAACCACCGACCTGCAGAGTTCAGTCACTATTGTTTTTGTTTTAATATTTCATGGGAGATTTCGCATTGCTTGAGTGTTGACTGTGTACTGATAAAGACAGTCAATCCCCTCACAGAGGCTTCGCTAGTCTAGTGGTTATGGTACTGGACTTGTCCGCCTGGACTAACAATCCTGTGAGCATGAATTCAAATCCCACCATGAAAGTTTGATTTAAGTTTAGTGGATGAAACCTGCTGCCCTTATCCAGCCAGGCCTGTATATTCACTCCAGCAACATCAAGGCCAACTCTTAACTGCCTTTCTGTATCACCACATTCTCAGGCCATTTGGGGACAACCAGTAAATGCTGATATTACTAACACTGCCTACGTCCTGTAAAAGAGCAGAAATACCCATTATTGTACACTGGCCATATTAGACACCAAAACCTCTCCAGTCTCCAGTTCCCCCAGGGTTTCAGCACGATGGGAGATGGTCTTGGCCCCATGTCCGCCACAGCTTCTATTTACATAGAAGCAAAATACTGCGGACGCTGGAAATCTGAAATAAAAACAGAAAGTGCTGGAAAAACTCAGCAAACCTGGCAGCATCTGTAGGGAGAGAAACAGAGATAACGTTTCGAGTCCAGTATGACTCTCCCCATTGAGTCCGAAGAGTCATATTGGACTGGAAACTCTGTCTCTCCCTGCATAGTTGCTGCCAGACCTGCTGAGTTTTTCCAACATTTTCTGTTATTTTGTTTACCTAGCATCTTTAACAAAACAGAATGTCCCAAGGCTGTCTGCCGGAACATTACAGAATGTCCCAAGGCTGTCTGCCGGAACATTACAGAATGTCCCAAGGCTGTCTGCCGGAACATTACAGAATGTCCCAAGGCTGTCTGCCGGAACATTACAGAATGTCCCAAGGCTGTCTGCCGGAACGTTACAGAATGTCCCAAGGCTCTCTGCCGGAACATTACAGAATGTCCCAAGGCTCTCTGCCGGAACATTACAGAATGTCCCAAGGCTCTCTGCCGGAACATTACAGAATGTCCCAAGGCTGTCTGCCGGAACATTACAGAATGTCCCAAGGCTGTCTGCCGGAACATTACAGAATGTCCCAAGGCTCTCTGCCGGAACATTACAGAATGTCCCAAGGCTCTCTGCCAGAACATTACAGAATGTCCCAAGGCTCTCTGCCGGAACATTACAGAATGTCCCAAGGCTGTCTGCCGGAACATTACAGAATGTCCCAAGGCTCTCTGCCGGAACATTACAAAAGCGCGCATGACACCAAAACACATTAGAATATTAGGCCAGGTGACCAAAGCTTGGTCAAAGGGGTCGGTTTTAAAAAACATTTTAAAGGCAGCAAGCAAGATAGAGAGGCGGAGGGTCGTTGAAGTGTTGTGGAGGGTCGTTGAAGGGTTGCGGGTCTGGTGGAGATTGCAGAGATTGGGACTGGAAGACCATGGAGGAATTTAAAAATAAGGATGATGATTTTAAAATCAGGATGTTGCATGACTGGGAGCTGATGTAGTCCAGGGACGGGAGCGATGGGTGAACAGGACTTGATGTGAGTTAGGACATGGACAATAGAGTTTTGGATGACCTCAGGTTTACAGAGGGTAGAATGTGTAAGATCAGCTGAGAGTACATTGGAATAGGCAGGTTTGGAGATAACAAAGACATGGATGAGGGTTTCAGCAGCAGATGAGCTGTTACCAAGGTGGAAACAGGTGGTCTCATAAGGTGTGAATATGTGGAATATTTGGAAGTTCATCTCGAAGTCAGCCTGGTTTAATCTGAGACTGTTGCCAGAGAGGGATGGAATTGAGAGCTGGCGAATGGAGTTTGGAGTGGGCACCAGTTTTCCCAGCATTAAATTAGTGCTGGAGGAGGATGATGTGGTCAAAGGCTGCAAACAGGTCGAGAAGGATGAGAAGGGAAAGTTTACCTTTGTTGGAGTTACAAAGCGTGTGATTTGTGATGGTTGATGAGAGCTGTTTTGGTGCTGTGGCAAGGGAAGAAACCTAATTGCAGGAACTCAAACACAGAACTCAGAAAGATGGACATGGAGTTAGGAAGTGACAACATCAGGAGTTGGGAGATGGGATGGTGTTTTGCGAGGGTGGTGGTATCAAGGGATTTTTTTTCTGAGGAGAGGGCTGATGATGGCAGATATAAAGGAGAGAGAGACAACACTGAAAAGAGAGAGAGAAACATTTGCCATATTGGCTAGCATGGAGATCAGGAGGGGAAGCCGGGTGATCAGGTTAGTGGGAATTGGGAGCAGGAGGTGATGCACTCATGGACAAGATGAGCTTGGAGAAGGTGTGAGGGGAGATAGGAGAGAAACTCGAGAAAGAGGAGCTGTAATGGAAGTTTAACCCAGTGGCCTAGTAGCAAATGCAGCTGATGGGATTACCTCAATCTTGGTGACAAAGTTGTTCATGAACTCCTGACACTTGTTGGGACTAAAGATGGAGACAACAGGAGTGGAGAGAGGGAGTTTAAAAAGGCAGTTTGCAGTAGAGAAAATAAGCCAGAGGATACATTCCAGGAAGACCCTGGAATAGTGAGTAGTTTTGGCAGAAGAGCAGGACCTGATAGTGCTTTATGTGCTCCAGCTAGATCTGGCAATGAATGGTTAAACCAGTTGTCTGCCACATACTTTTAAGTCTGCACCTCTTGGACTTAAGGGAATGAAGAAGTATTTGGATGTGCACTTGCGATGCCATGGCATACAAAGCTATGGGCCTAGTGCTGGGAAATGGGATTAGAATAGTTAGGTACTTGTTTGACCGGTGCAGACTCGATGGGCCGAAGGGCCTTTTTCTGTGCTGTAGACCTCTATGACTCTCTGAAGATGAAGGCAGTGCTGAGCAGGAATGGCCAGGGTGAGAACGAGTAATGGTTTGATTGGGAACTAGGACATCGAAGATGGAGGTGAGAGTGCAGCTGAACAAATCAGTAGCTGTGGGCAGAGAGGGTAGAGGCTAGACAGTTGGATTTTGAAAGTGCAGTTGTAAGTGAATTGAAGGATAGTTTTCTCCAAGGACAGAGACGGAAGAGGCAGGAGCGGGAGGGGGACATGAGTGGAGATAGATAAAAAGAAGTGATCAGTATTGGCCTTATCTGTAACTGTTATGATGGGAGTAGTGAGGCCAATGAGATGGCAAGGTCTCGGGCGGCCGTGAATATGGGTTGAGGAATTTTCGTGAAGTAAAAGATTTAGGGAGGATAGGAGAGCAGTGAATTGAGAGGAGAGCAAACATGATGAGTTGAGGTGGGAGGTGAAATCACAGAGGATGAGGTGGTAGGAAGGCTGAGGGAGGAAAGTAGTGACGATATCACAGTGAGGAAATGTTTATGATAATTGGGTGGACGGTAAGAGAATGAGGGTTTTAAATGAGGTATGAGAGGCGTGGAACATGGTGAGATACTCAAATGAGGAGAAAGTGCCAGAGGAGTAGGGGGTCAGACCAAGCCCCACACTGCCACACTGTTCTGGACAGGGCAAGAGGTGGAATATATAGCCAGGCGGGGAGGTTTAATTAAGGAGGAAGCTGTCATCACTAGGATTCTGTCAAGGCCAAGATGTTGATGTAATCACTCTCAGTAAGTTCACAGATGGCAAGAGTCTTCTTCACAAGTGAATGGACATCCAGGAGGGAGATGTGTGGAGGGCCAGTGAGAGCTGATCCGCTGGGGGAGTCCACAGCATCAGCAACGGGAGGGGTGAGTTGGACTGGAAGGAGCTTGACACAATTCACTCCTAGTGGGTACGTTGTGTGGAGCGGTCACTGAGAGAGTAGGATGGAGCAGTTGGAGTTGCTGCTTGTAATGCCCCAAGTGCCGGTGTCTCGTTTAGACGGTTGGAGTGTGTCAAGAGAGGCGCAGAGGGAAGCTGTAGACTTCAAGAAACAGTCAAGCCTGGGGCAATGGCAAAAAAGAGGGTTGGGGTAGGGAATTGGGATGGTGGAGTATCTGAGAGTCAAGAAGTTAATGGAGGCATGATGGTAGAAGAGAGGGATAAACAGAAAGGGGGGAGGGGTGCAGGAGGGGGCAGGAAGAGTAAAAGTAGGAATGGATTGAATGGGCTTGAGTTCAGCGCAGTAGCCAAAATGCACAGGTGAATAGACGCAGGGAAAACTCAAGTTACATAGGTCTAGTTCCATAAAAATTAGGGTAAATAAAACCCTGATAGCAAACGGACAAACGGAAATAGTTTGGAGGTTATAGGAAGGATTCCAGAGTGAAAGTCCGATGTCCTGTTGTGGAATAATGATGATATAGTTAGGTGGAGTCAGCCTGGAACATCAAGGAACTGTTGTGTGAGCCCAGAGGCAAGGGGAAGTGAGCAAAGTGTAGAAATTGGTTGAGGGGAGAGTGTCCAAGGACACACTGAATGAGGTACATTCACAGGAATGAGGATGCAGGAGATGTACAGTCAAATACAGGTTCATAAAGATGGTTACAGCTGGAGGACACCATAAAATGCAGAAGCAGCAGAGGTTTGTTGTTCAGCCCAGGCGAGTGATGTCCTGCTCATGACCGGGTTGAAGCTGGAGAAACCAGAACCAGTGAGCAGTCACCAGCTCTGCAGGGAATGGAAGTATCTCAGTCACAGCAGCGCTGGGATCAATGGACACACAGCAGGAGGAGGCCATTCAGCCCCATGCGCCTGCTCCCCTATTCAATAAGATCATGGCTGATCGGATTGTGGCCCCAACTCCACTTTCCTGTCCGTCCCCCCCATAACCCTTTGTCTATCAAAAATCTGTCGAGCTCAGTCTTGAATAAATTTAATGACCCAGTCTCCACTGCTGCCTGGGGAAGAGATTCCAGTGACTTACATCCCTCTGAGAGAAAAAAATTTCTCCTCATCTCTGTCCTAAATGGGATACCCTTTATTTTTAAACTGTGTCCTATGGTTCTAGAAGGTTTGGACCCCGTGTCCATCGCTCTAAAGGGGAGATACTCTGGGCTTAGTGTCCACTGCCCTCAATAGCCAGGCAGCTTTCTGCTAAACAACCAAGTGAGGCAGCTCTTGCTGAGCAACCGGGTGTGGCATCTCACAGCTGGCTGGAGAGGAAGGCAGCAGAATGTTTAATGTTTGTTTCCCTCCTGTGTTCCAGGTCCTATGGACGACCACCCAAGATGATTCACCTTGAAGCGAATTTTGTTCAGTTTAAAGAGGAGCTGATACCTAAAGAGGGAAATCGAGCCCTTCTAACCTTTCCCTTCCTGCACATATTCTGGACAGACTGCTGTGTGAGTATGGTGACCTGGACAGAATGCTGTGTGAGTATGGTGACCTGGACAGAGTGCTGTGTGAGTATGGTGACCTGGACAGAATGCTGTGTGAGTATGGTGACCTGGACAGAGTGCTGTGTGAGTATGGTGACCTGGACAGAATGCTGTGTGAGTATGGTGACCTGGACAGAGTGCTGTGTGAGTATGGTGACCTGGAAAGAGTGCTGTGTGAGTATGGTGACCTGGACAGAGTGCTGTGTGAGTATGGTGACCTGGACAGAGTGCTGTGTGAGTATGGTGACCTAGACAGAGTGCTGTGTGAGTATGGTGACCTGGACAGAGTGCTGTGTGAGTATGGTGACCTGGACAGACTGCTGTGTGAGTATGGTGACCTGGACAGAGTGCTGTGTGAGTATGGTGACCTGGACAGAGTGCTGTGTGAGTATGGTGACCTGGACAGAGTGCTGTGTGAGTATGGTGACCTGGACAGAGTGCTGTGAGAGTATGGTGACCTGTGTAGACACTCTGTTGGATTGTCCTCCTTCCTGTTGACACCAAGAGGATGCCTGCTCTTCAACATGAACCTCCCTTTCCCTCATATTTAGCCGTTTATACTGTGAAGCTCAGCATGCCTGATTTGAGAGGGAGTATACTCTGTGAAAGGATTCATTAATCATCATAACCATTAATGAACTAATTGGCGTGGTTAGTTCTGAGCAATGGATAAACAATGAAAATATTAAAGGTAATGAATGACCTGATCTCTCACTGCTACCTGTCCAATGAGAAGCTGAGCAAAGCCTCCTAGGATTTGCAAGTGAGGGGCTGGTTGGAGAGCACAGGGCTGCTGGACACTGTATTTTTTTTCCCTCCTCCTTGGCCTTTCTGCATCACAAGTAGACAGGCTGCTGATTCATGGTCTCAAACCTAACTACAGGAGAATTGTGTCAGGGAAGCAAGCCTCTTTTACTCTCCTCTCCCCCGGAGTGACGATGTGTTGCCATCTGCTCCCTATCTCTCCAGAACCTGATCTTGTGGAGTGAGAGAGTCTAGGACTTGCTGCTCTGTCACTGGGAGGGATGTGTGTGAGTGGTGTTACAGTGTTTTGTCTCATCCCCTTGGCTGAGCAAGAGGCTGGTCCCAGAGGTGTTGTTACAGTCAGTCCCCAGGCGAGGTTCCCCCAATTTCTAATGATCCCGGACGAGGTACCCCAAATTGTTCTACTCCTGGGTGAGGAGGGGCGAACTGGCTCCACTTCTTAACTCAACCCCCTCGATTGGTTGCAACAAGGTTAATTTAACAAGGATCCCTTCCCTTTTCCTTTTCCCAGTCCAAATGCATTAATGTTTTAGAAGGAGCTAATTTAACCAGGTTTTCTTGAGTTAAGGAAAGAGTGAGTTTATTAGTTATTAAAACACGAGAAAAAATAATAAAAATGCAACAAACACACACGCAGATTAGAAATAAGAAACTGAGTCCAAAAGTAAAAGTTAAGAAGGTATATGAATCAGTCCTTTGTCTTGCCTGTGAGGAATAGAGGGTGAAACGTAGCGGGCGTGAAGTTGGGTTGATTCTGGTAGCACTGACTTTGGGCTGTTGGTTTAGAGATTCTTGGTTCTGCAGGTTAGCTGAAAGGAGTTGTCCTGTTTCTTCTTTGCCTGTGACTTTGCTGATTTGTGACTTCCACCCAGCAATCAGAGAGAGTGAGAGAGGGTTTCTTTAACCTGCAAGTGCAGGGACCCCCAGTTGGTGTTCTTTAGCTGTGACCTTCACAGCACGCACACACCAAGACAGAACACCAGACTAGCACACACAACCAGGGTTGCAGTTGGCTTTTTTAAACCCCTTTCCTTGTCCGTTCCAGGATGCGGAAAAACAAACATGTCTTTCGCCCAGATCTGTTTTCTCTCCGACTTAGTTCATGATCATAGTCTGGGATATAACTAAACAGGAGGTGGTTTCGGCTGAGATGATAATCATTTTCCATCACCTCCACAATCACAGAATATTACAAAACTAAAACAAAAATACCTGGAAAAACTCAGCAGGTCTGGCAGCATCTGCGGAGAGGGACACGGTTAACGTTTCGAGTCCGAATGACTCTTCAACAGAACTAAGTAACCTTTTTACTATAAAACAAACGTCTTTCTCAAAAGTTCAGTCTGTCCCTAAGTAATTTGGGGATATGATCTGTGGCCATGGCACACTGTGCCCAGCACCCCTGGCCCAGCGAGGAGCTGATCCCAGAGGTGAGAGCTGTGTTGTTGGTTGTGTCTTGCTACCCCTGCGTTTTACTGAAACATGCTCCCCATTTGAATTTTCCAGGATACAGAGGTTTACAAAGCAACAGCGAAGGACGAGATCACAAAATGGCAAAACATTTTAAAAGCTTATAGCAGCTCTGATTGGCTGATTGTTGTCGTGGAAAGTGATGCCAAAAAAAAGAACAAAACCAACATTCTCCCCAGAACATCAATTGTTGATAAGATCAGAAACGACTTCTGCAATAAACAAAGTGACAGGTAGAAGGAGTTCACCGTTTCTCAGTGTGTGATGATAGGTGTAAATTTTTAAATGTTATTTATACGTTATGTATATATTCTGTGTGGGTAAGGGAAGGTCTGTGTGTGTCCAGGGTTAATCAAAGGAGAAATGTTTGGAGTCCAGTTGTCTGTGGAGTCTAAGGGATAAAAGAGTAAAGGTGTTAACTCTTTGCATTTGTAATGAGGCCTTATTGTGGGTTTGAATTTACAAGTAAACAGTAGATTTGAAATTTACATTTGGGGTTGAGTGTGGAAATTGATGTGCAGCTATTGCATTTCAAAAGGGGCTCAAAGGTATAAAGGAACATTTGCACCTTTCAGGAGAATCGTGAGTAAACTGGGGGAGACATATTGGGCAGAATTTTGCCCTTGATGGGTGGGTGGGCCCCACCAGCTTGGCGGTGGGTGGGCAGCCGATCGCCGCTGCCGCCGAAACGGGCCCCGCCGCCATTTTAAGTGCCTGCCCAGCGTGTCGGCCAACGGGAAGCGCTAAGCTCTTCCTGTGTCGGGGGTGGGGGGGGGTTCCCCAACTGTCAGAGTGGGCTCTATCGTGCAATCGCAGGAAAGGCTGCACACCCCCCTGAGATTAAGCGCTGCCTCAGGGAGATCGCTGAAAGGCTGGCGGATATAAAAGACAGAACAATAAAAAATTCATTAACATGTCCCCTTCATGTGAAAATGTCACGCGGGGTGGGACATGTTAATGAAATAAACAAAAACTTTATTAAACATTTTTGAACCCGACATTAAACCTCATCCCGCCGCTGGATGAGGTTTGTACAAAAATCACCTACCCACCTGCCTGTTGGGCCCGTGCCTCGAGCCGAAGTTTGCACGAGCCCCTCAAAATTGCCGACGATTGACAAGTTAACGTGCCCGCTGACCGAAATATTGTGACGCTGCATCCTGACGTCGGCACGCTCGTGTAACATCAGCACGCGACATTCTAAGTGCTGGCATGTGGACTCTGCCACCCACACACCAGCCGGAAGATTCTGCCCATTACATTTAATTGAACCAAAATAGAGGTAACAGAGGAGCTTAAAAGGTTTTAATACTTGAGGAACCCAAGTTGAAAGGGATTTGTCAAGACAGTGGAGAAGGAAGATGGAAGGGAGAAACAAGTGTTTGAGTAGATTTTCAGCTGGATCGAGTTGCTGTGGGGATGTCTCTCAAGGCCAGCTCTGTTGTTTTTCACTGTGAAAGATTTTTAACTGAAGAAAGCAGCCGAGTTTTAGGCTGGGAGAATATGTGTCTTGTGAAACAATTCATTTGAACCTGCCTTTGGAAAACCACATCAGCGATGTTCTGGGAAATCCTGGATTGTACTTCTGGTTGCAGTGAAAGGCAGTTTCTCGTTTGGGTAATATTTCCTGCATTTACCGTTAAGAATCTATAAGGGCTGTTGCCAAAAAGATAGTTTCATTGTGTACCTTTGGTAAAACATTGAGGTTATTTTGTAAGATCTTTTCTAACTGTATCTTTTATCTTGTGTGTTTAAGTTTTATCTTTTTTATCAATAAACATTCTTTAATTCTTTGAATCTTAAAAATTATCACTGAAGTTTGGTGCTTTTGAGTCCAGTAACTACCCCTCCTCGTTTCCACAATACAGAAAAAACAGATTACACTCAGATTACACTCAGCTGATTGGGAATGATTCCCCCACTCGGGGTGATTTCTCAGTCTGTCCCCCTCTCTCAGGAATGATTTCTCAGTCTGTCCCCCTCTCTGAGGAATGATTTCTCAGTCTGTCCCCCCTCTCGGGAATGATTTCCAGTCTGCCCCCCCACTCTCGGGAATGATTTCTCAGTCTGTTCCCCCGCTCGGGAATGATTTCTCAGTCTGTTCCCCCGCTCGGGAATGATTTCTCAGTCTGTTCCCCCGCTCGGGAATGATTTCTCAGTCTGTTCCCCCGCTCGAGGATGATTTCTCATCTGTCCCCCCCTCTCGGGAATGATTTCTCAGTCTGTCCCCCCCTCTCGGGAATGATTTCTCAGTCTGTTCCCCAGCTCGTGATGATTTCTCAGTCTGTTCCCCCACTCGGGAATGATTTCTCAGTCTGTTCCCCCCCCCCCACTCCAGGATGATTTCTCAGTCTGTTCCCCCCCCCCGCCACCTACTCGGGGTGATTTCTCAGTCTGTTCCCCCCTGCCCCGGGTGATTTCTCAGTCTGAATCATCCTGTGAGTTCACACCTGTAGCTTTAAGAGTGCAGCCTCCTGGCCAGGCTGCATTGCGCGAGCTGGGGAGAGTCTGTTTGATGTTACTGACCAGGTTATAGCTTGTCGTTCTCTCTCTCAGGTGTGTGGTGCTGACGGATCCACTGAAGGATTCTTCCCGGACTCAGGAATCTTGGAATGCTTTCTTCTCCAAGCTCAGGACTTTGCTGCTTATGTCATTTACCAAGAACCTGGGGAAGTTCGAGGATGAGATGAGAACAATGAGGGAGAAGAGGACCGAAGCTGGCTGGAGTTTTTGTGAATATTTCATGGTTCAGGTAGGGCTGACTGCAATGGGGACAGTTCATCAGCATTTTATTAATATATCTTTCACTTTCTGCTGCTGTAAAGGAGGAAATAATAGATCATCAGTCATGTAGGGTTTGACTAAAGCAGCACAGCAGCTTTACTGGGAACAGGAGCAGCACTGTAACCCAGTGCTCTGCTGAGAACAGGAGCAGCACTGTAACCCAGTGCTCTGCTGGGCACAGGAGCAGCACTGTAATCCAGTGCTCTGCTGGGAACAGGAGCAGCACTGTAACCCAGTGCTCTGCTGGGAACAGGAGCAGCACTGTAACCCAGTGCTCTGCTGGGAACAGGAGCAGCACTGTAACCCAGTGCTCTGCTGAGAACAGGAGCAGCACTGTAATCCAGTGCTCTGCTGGGAACAGGAGCAGCACTGTAACCCAGTGCTCTGCTGGGAACAGGAGCAGCACTGTAACCCAGTGCTCTGCTGGGAACAGGAGCAGCACTGTAACCCAGTGCTCTGCTGAGAACAGGAGCAGCACTGTAACCCAGTGCTCTGCTGGGAACAGGAGCAGTACTGTAACCCAGTACAAAAACAAAAATACCTGGAAAAACTCAGCAGGTCTGGCAGCATCTGTGGAGTGGAACACAGTTAACATTTCGAGTCCGAAAGAGTCTTCAACAGAACTAAGTAAATAGAAGAGAGGTGAAATATAAGCTGGTTTAAGGGGGGTTGGGACAGGTAGAGCCGGATAGAGGGCCAGTGATAAGTGGAGATAACCAAAAGATGTCACAGACAAAAGGACAAAGAGGTGTTGAAGGTGGTGATATTATCTAAGGAATGTGCTAATTAAGGGTAGAAAGCAGGACAAGCAAGGTACAGATAGCCCTAGTGGGGGTGGGGTGGGGTGAAGGTTATCTCCATCTATCACTGGCCCTCTATCCAGCTCTACCTGTCCCATACCCCTGCCCACTTTAAACCAGCTTACATTTCGCCTCTCTTCTATTTTTAGTTAGTTCTGTTGAAGAGTCATTCGGACTCGAAACATTAACTGTTCCTCTCTGCAGATGCTGTCAGACCTGCTGAGTTTCTCCAGGTATTTTTGTTTTTGTTTTGGATTTCCAGCATCCGCAGTTTTTTGCTTTTATCTTACTGTAACCCAGTGCTCTGCTGGGAACAGGAGCAGCACTGTAACCCAGTGCTCTGCTGGGAACAGGAGCAGCACTGGGTACAGTAGCTGTGACATAGTGGTATTGTCACTGGGCTAGTATTCCAAAGACCCAGGGTAATGCTCTAGGGACCCGGGTTTGAATCCCACCACGGCTGTGGTGAAATTTGAATTCAATAAAATTCTGATGACCATAAAACCATTGTTGATTGTTGTAAAACCCCATCTGGGTCACTAATGTCCTTTAGGGAAGGAAATCTGTCCTTACCTGGTCTGGTCTACATCTGACTGCAGACCCACAGCTATGTGGTTGACTCTAAACTGCCCTCTCAAATGGCTTAGCAAGCCAATCGGTTCAAGGGCAGTTAGGGATGGGCAATAAATGCCGGCCTGGCCAGCGACACCCACATCCTATGAATGAATAAAAAAAAGAGAACTGTAACCCAGTGCCCTGCTGCCTGCTGCATTTGTATCCCAGTGCAAGCTGTGGTGGAGGAGACAGAGAGACTTACATGGTCAAAGAACTTATTGTGGACTTATTGATCTTCCGTCTTTCTCTCTCTCTGTCTCTCTCTGTCTCTCTCTGTCTCTCTCTCTGTCTGTCTCTCTGTCTCTGACTCTCTCTCTTTCTCTCTCTCTCTCTCTCTGTCTCTCTCTCTGTCTCTCTCTCTGTCTCTCTCTCTGTCTCTCTCAGCCTGCCTCTCTCTCTTTCTCTGTCTCTCTCTCTGTGTTGACTGTCAGT
Source organism: Isurus oxyrinchus (assembly GCA_026770705.1). NCBI lineage: Eukaryota > Metazoa > Chordata > Chondrichthyes > Lamniformes > Lamnidae > Isurus > Isurus oxyrinchus. Next base: position 115,936,736 of record JANJGN010000018.1, read on the forward strand.
TGATTTGCTGTGAGAGTTTGTTGACCCTCTACCCAGCACACTGCCACAGGCCTCCCTCTACCTCAACTTGCAGCTTTTGTTTGCCATGTTTGTGTGTTTTTTGGTGAGGGTGGTGGGGCGTGGGTGCCTCCCGGTGTGCTAACATGTTTCCTGTCTCTCTGGTTGAAGGAGGAATTGGCCTTTGTGTTTGAGATGCTGCAGCAGTTTGAGGATGCGCTGGTACAGTACGATGAGCTTGATGCACTCTTCACTCAATATGTTGTCAACTATGGTGCTGGAGGTAAGTTTTATTCTGCCATTCCCCAGTTATCCAAGGACCAAATCCTGGTCTGTGTTGAACTAACTGATCACCCCACGATCAGCAAAATCGATTACAAATCAACTTCAGTGCAGCTGGGCAAGAGAGAGGAAAATTGGGGAAAACCAGACAGTGCGTGTGTGTGCGCAAGAGAGCATGGGGCTGTGTGCATCAGCTGATCCCAGGGTGCTCTCTGCAGCCCAATATCACCTCCACACTTCCCAAATCGAGAGCCTTATGTGTTACTGCCCATGTGGGCTGCTGTTGGAGTCCATGACAATCTGATGTTCACTCCTCTTCTCTTGTATTTCAGATGGAGCCAATTGGCTGACCTTATTCTGCCAACCTGTTCGGAGCTGGAATGGCCTGGTCCTTCGCAAACCAATCGACATGGAGAAGAGGGAACTGATCCAGAAGAACAAGGCCACGCTGCTGGATCTACGGAGCTACCTGTTCTCAAGGCAGTGCACACTACTCGTCTTCCTGCAGAGGCCCTGGGAGGTAGCACAGCGTGCCCTCGAACTGTTACACAACTGTGTCCAGGAGCTGAAGTTGCTGGAGGTAATGCACACTGGAAACTTCACTTCCTCTCTCCAATGCCTTTCTAAACCATCAGGGGAATGATCTTTTACTAAAGGAGCTGCTGAGATTTCCTCATTCTCCTGTAGAGCTGCTGAACTGAGCAGATGAATGGGAAATGATATTGGAGAGAGGAGCCCATATGCCTTGCATGATGTACAAGATTTCCCTCTGGTCCATCAAACCTCATTCATCTCCACCATTCATTAATGTCATGGTGGATAGTCTTTTAATTCTTTCACTGGATGTGAGCTTGTTGGCTGGGCCAGCATTTATTGCCCATCCCTAATTGCCCTTGAGAAGGTGGTGGTGAACCATCATCTTGAACCACTGTAGTCCATGCGGTGTAGGTACACCCACAGTGCTGGTAGGGAGGGAGTTCCAGGATTTTGATCCAGCGACAGTGAAGGAACGGCGATATATTTCCAAGTCAGGATGGTGAGTGACTTGGAGGGGAACTTCCAGGTGGTGGTGTTCCCATCTATCTGCTGCCCTTGTCCTTCTAGATGGTAGTGGCCGTGGGTTTGGAAGATGTAATCGAAGGAGCTTCAGCTACTTGAACTCCAGCATTCTGCACTATTCCCCCATCCCTTACTCCCAAAATGTCCAAAAATCTATTGCTCTCCGCCTATAATGTACAAGGGGTAGAGAATTCCAAAGATTCACAACCTTTTGAGTGAAGAAATTTCTCCTCATCTCAGTCCTAAATGGCCAACCCTTTATTCAGACTATAACCTTGTGTTTGAGATTACCCAGTCAAAGAACAAAGAAAAGTACAACAGAGGAACAGGCCCTTCAAGGGAAACACTACCTCAGCCTTTCACTAGCCCTTCTCCGATCCTTTAAACCTCTTAGACATTTTGAATGCTTCAATTAGACCACCTTTCATTCTTCTTAATTCTGAGGAAAATGAGCCTGGTTTACTCAAACTCCCCTCATGGGAAAATCCCCTCTTCCCGGGAACCAGTCTCATGAATCCTTGTTACACTGCAAAGTGGTCCTTCCTTGGGTAAAGAGACCAAAACCTGCACACCGTAATCCAGGTACGTGGCCTCGCCAGTGCCCTATGTAAGGCTTCTTTACTCTTATACTGCAAAAACAAATGTACCACCTGCCTTCCTAATTGCTGGCTATACCTGCAAACTAACCTTCTGAGATTTGTGTACAAGTTACCCATGTCCATCCGAGTAACATTTCTCAGTCTCTCACTGCTTAAATAAATAATCTTTTCTATTTTTCCTATTAAAGTGGATAGTTCACACTTCCCACATATTTCATCTGCCATTTCAAGCTCACTCACTTAACCTGTCTATATTACTTTGTATCCTCCTTACAGCTTACTTTCCCAACTAACTTTGTTCCATCAGCCAATGTGTGACTATGTTACGCTCAATCCTCTCATTTAATCATGAATATAGACTGTAAATAGCTGAGGCCCCAGAACTGACCTTTTGTGGTACCTGCCTAGTTACAACCTGCCAACCTGAAAATGACCCATTTATTCCTCCTGCCAGTTTTCTGTCTGTTAACCAGTCCCCAGTCCATGCCAATATATTACCCCCAACCGCTGAGTGGCCTCATTTTTAATAACCTCTTGTGTAGCATCTTATTGAATGCTTTATGAAAATCCAAATACATAACATCCACTGGTTTCCCTTTATCTACCCTGTGTGTTAGTTACATCCTTAAAAAACAAACTTGACAAACAATGGTTTCATTTTCCTACCCATGTGTTAACCCTGTTGAATCATATTATCATTTTTTAAGTGCCAGGTTACCAGGCCCCTATTGATAGATTCCAATATCTTCCCACCTCCTGATGTCAGGCTAACTGGCCTGTGGTTCCTCATTTTATCTCTCCCTCCTTTCCTGCTAACCGTGAAAACCATTCTGGAATCCAGGGAATAGATCATGACCATTGCATCCACTTTCTGTAAACACCTCTTTTTAAACTCCAGAATCCTCCCACCCATCTCTTCACTAGTTTAAAGCTTTGTTGACTGTCCTAGTTAATTGATTCCCAGGGTACTGGTCCTAACCCAGCTTTTAGTGGAGTCTGTTCCAGCAAAATAGTTCCCTCTTCGCCCAGGCCTGGTTCCGGTGCCCCATGAAGTGAAACCCCTGTCTCCCAAGCTGCTCTTTCAGCCACATATTTAACCATCTTATCTGTTCAGTGTGTTACTGCTAATTTCTGCATGGCTCAGGGAACAATCCAGAGATTATGTCTTATGTTGTTCTCTGGCCATGAGGAGACGCCTTTGACCGTGGCACGGAGCAGATAAGAACCTTCAGTTCCTCTGGTTGCAGCTTCAGAGAGCAGCTCCTATCGTGCTGACTAACTGTCTCCTATCATTATCGCACTCCTGTTCAATCCTCCTGTACCATCGTCAGTTTGAGCATCCACCCCCTGTGGACTTTGTAGATATAGGTTCAAATCCCACCAAGGCAGCTGGTGGAATTGTAGTTTGATTAATTAGCTTTCAATTCCAGATTTATTAGCCTCAGTAACAATGACCATGGAACCAGTGCCAATTGTTGTAAAAACCTATCTGGGTCACTAATGTCCTTTAGGGAAGGAAATCTGCCGTCCTTACCTGGTCTGGCCTACATGTGACTCCAGACCCACAGCAATGTGGTGACTCTTAACTGCTCCCTGAATTGGCCTAGCAAGACACTCAGTTGTACTAAAACCTCTACAGAAAAGTCAGAACCAGATGGACTGCAGCAGTTCAAGACATTGGCTCACCAGCATCTTTTCAATGGCAATTAGGGATGGGCAATAAATGCTGACCCAGCCAACGAAGCCCACATCCTGCCCCTGATCACGAACCAGACCTGTACCACTTCCTAACAAAGTATCTGGGTAACTCTCCCACTTCCTGATGTCCCACACCATCTGCACCTCAGACTCTAGCTCAGCAACTTGGAGCTGAAGTTCCTCAATGTGTAAACACTGTCGATGTGATTGTCTGAGATTACAATGCTCTTCATTTACTGCCATGTGCTGTGGATGTGGCACATCTTCTGTGTAACCTTGCTTTATTTATTTGATTAATTAGTCTATGTATTTACTTCGCCAATAGTTTTTCATCCTTGAACTAACTTGATCTAGTTCAACTTATCTGTAGGTTGAAGGTTCACCTGTAACAGAATCACAACAGATATTGGTGGCAGAAAAGAGAATCTCCTTCCATCCCAGCACTGAATTTCCAACCCTGACACTCTGTTTACAGTACACTCTGTTAATGACCACTTCAGCATACTGTTTACTCTTAAACACCTTTCTGTGTCACAACCTAAGTTACAGCTGCTGACTTAACATTGTGCTCACTGCCCACAGCAGTGGACCCATTTTCAGACAATCACTGAGCTGAAAAACAGTTAATTACTACTGACAGGCAGATTCTGTTAATTAACTTGAAAATTCTTTTACAGTCTTTAATTCTCCCTCTACACTGTCCCTATCAAACACTCCCAGGACAGGTACAGCACGGGGTTAGATACAGCGTAAAGCTCCCTCTACACTGTCCCTATCAAACACTCCCAGGACAGGTACAGCACGGGGTTAGATACAGAGTAAAGCTCCCTCTACACTGTCCCCATCAAACACTCCCAGGACAGGTACAGCACAGGGTTAGATACAGAGTAAAGCTCCCTCTACACTGTCCCCATCAAACACTCCCAGGACAGGTACAGCACGGGGTTAGATACAGAGTAAATCTCCCTCTACACTGTCCCCATCAAACACTCCCAGCACAGGTACAGCACGGGGTTACATACAGAGTAAATCTCCCTCTACACTGTCCCCATCAAACACTCCCAGGACAGGTACAGCACGGGGTTAGATACAGAGTAAAGCTCCCTCTACACTGTCCCCATCAAACACTCCCAGGACAGGTACAGCACGGGGTTAGATACAGAGTAAAGCTCCCTCTACACTGTCCCCATCAAACACTCCCAGGACAGGTACAGCACGGGGTTAGATACAGAGTAAATCTCTCTCTACACTGTCCCCATCAAACACTCCCAGGACAGGTACAGCACGGGGTTAGATACAGAGTAAAGCTCCATCTACACTGTCCCCATCAAACACTCCCAGGACAGGTACAGCACGGGGTTAGATACAGAGTAAAGCTCCCTCTACACTGTCCCCATCAGACACTCCCAGGACAGGTACAGCACGGGGTTAGATACAGAGTAAAGCTCATCACTTGTCTGTTTCCTGTCCAGGTATCTGTCCCAGTTGGAGCCCTGGATTGTTGGGTCTTCCTAAGCTGCCTTGAGGTCCTGCAGAGAATTGAAGGCTGTTGTGATCAAGCTCAGCTGGAAAACAATTACTGCCACACTGTTGGCCTTTGGAGCTATGCAACAGAAAAGGTATTTGAGTGACTGGTGTACTCTGCTGACCTGTGAGGAAAGCTCCTTGTCTCTTTCGGGTTGTGAACTCACTCTGAGGTATTGAGATAAACACACTGAGTGCTGAAGGTGCAGCCATGTGCCCAAAAGATCCAAATCAACAAAAAGAGTGTTAATTATTTCGATTTTTAACCCTTGATGCTCATTAAGTATTCATGATCAGTGTGTAGATATCCCCAGGCCAAGGAATGGTAGTTTAGTGGTAACAATACAGAGTTAGGAACCCAGAGGCTTGACTTAATGATCCCAAGAGCAGTTCAAATCTCATCACAGCTGCTGGGGAGATTTAAATTCAATGAATTTAATACATCTGGAATAAAAAGCTTGCCTCATTATTATTAATAATCATGAAACTACCATTTAGCATAAAAACCCACCTGGGTCACTAATGTCCTTCAGGAAGGAAATCGGCTGACCTTACCTGGTCTGGTCTACATGTGACTCCAGACCCACAGCAACGTGGGTGATTCTGAAATACTCTGAAATGGCCCAACAAGACACTTGGTTGTGTAAAAAAAAAGCCACAGTAAAAGACCCTGTGGCTGCACTTAGACCGTGCCTGTGTTTCCCCTCCCCCTGCACTGTGATGGAACGCGGACCGTGCCTGTGTTTCCCCTCCCCCTGCACTGTGATGGAACGCGGACTGTGCCTGTGTTTCCCCCTCCCCCTGCACTGTGATGGAACGCGGACCGTGCCTGTGTTTCCCCTCCCCCTGCACTGTGATGGAACGCGGGCCGTGCCTGTGTTTCCCCTCCCCCTGCACTGTGATGGAACGCGGACCGTGCCTGTGTTTCCCCTCCCCCTGCACTGTGATGGAACGCGGACCGTGCCTGTGTTTTCCCCTCCCCCTGCACTGTGATGGAACGCGGACCGTGCCCATGTTTCCCCTCCCCCTGCACTGTGATGGAACGCGGACCGTGCCTGTGTTTCCCCTCCCCCTGCACTGTGATGGAACGCGGACCATGCCTGTGTTTCCCCTCCCCCTGCACTGTGATGGAGCGCGGACCATGCCTGTGATTCCCCTCCCCCTGCACTGTGATGGAACGCGGACCGTGCCTGTGTTTCCCCTCCCCCTGCACTGTGATAGAACGCGGACCATGCCTGTGTTTCCCCTCCTCCTGCACTGTGATGGAACGCGGACCGTGCCTGTGTTTCCCCTCCCCCTGCACTGTGATGGAATGCGGACCATGCCTGTGTTTCCCCTCCCCCTGCACTGTTATGGAACGCGGACCATGCCTGTGTTTCCCCTCCCCCTGCACTGTGATGGAACGCGGACCGTGCCTGTGTTTCCCCTCCCCTGCACTGTGATGGAACGCGGACCGTGCCTGTGTTTCCCCTCCCTCTGCACTGTGATGGAACGTGGACCGTGCCTGTGTTTCCCCTCCCCCTGCACTGTGATGGAACGCGGACCGTGCCTGTGTTTCCCCTCCCCCTGCACTGTGATGGAACGCGGACCGTGCCTGTGTTTCCCCTCCCCCTGCACTGTGATGGAACGCGGACCATGCCTGTGTTTCCCCTCCCCCTGCACTGTGATGGAACGCGGACCATGCCTGTGTTTCCCCTCCCCCTGCACTGTGATGGAACGAGGACCATGCCTGTGTTTCCCCCTCCCCCTGCATTGTGATGGAACGCGGACCGTGCCTGTGTTTCCCCTCCCCCTGCACTGTGATGGAACGCGGACCGTGCCTGTGTTTCCCCCTCCCCCTGCACTGTGATGGAACGCAGACCGTGCCTGTGTTTCCCCCTCCCCCTGCACTGTGATGGAACGCGGACCATGCCTGTGTTTCCCCCTCCCCCTGCATTGTGATGGAACGCGGACCGTGTCTGCGTTTCCCCTCCCCCTGCATTGTGATGGAACGCGGACCGTGTCTGCGTTTCCCCCTCCCCCTGCATTGTGATGGAACGCGGACCGTGTCTGCGTTTCCCTCTCCCCCTGCTCTATGGAATGCGGACCGTGCTTGTGTTTCCCCTCCCCCTGCATTGTGATGGAACGCGGACCGTGCCTGTGTTTTCCCCTCCCCCTGCTCTATGGAATGCGGACCGTGCCTGTGTTTCTCCTTCCCCCTGCATTGTGATGGAACGCGGACCGTGCCTGTGTTCCTGTTTTTTATTCCATGTGGTGTAGGTACACCCACAGTGCTGTTAGGGAGGGAGTTCCAGGATTTTGACCCAGCGACAGTGAAGGAACGGCGATATATTTCCAAGTCAGGATGGTGAGTGACTTGGAGGGGAACTTCCAGGTGGTGGTGTTCCCATCTATCTGCTGCCTTTGTCCTTCCAGACGGTAGAGGTCGTGGGTTTGGAAGGTGCTGTCTAAGGAGCCTTGGTGAGTTACTGCAGTGCATCTTGTGGACGGTACACACTGATGCTACTGTGTGTCGGTGGTGGAGGGAGTGAATGTTTGTGGATGGGGTGCCAATCAAGTGGGCTGCTTTGTCCTGGATGGTGTCCAGCTTCTTGAATGTTGTTGGAGCTGCACTCATCCAGGCAAGTGGGGAGTATTCCATCACACTCCTGAATTGTGCCTTGTAGATGATGGACAGGCTTTGGGGAGTCAGGAGGTGAGTTACTTACCACAGGATTCCCAGCCTCTGACCTGCTCTTGTAGCCACAGTATTTATATGGCTAGTCCAGTTCAGTTTCTGGTCAATGGTAACCCCCAGGATGTTGATAGTGGGGGATTCAGTGATGGTAATGTCATTGAATGTCAAGGGGCAATGGTTGGATTCTCTCTGGTTGGAGATGGTCATTGCCTGATACTTGTGTGGCGCAAATGTTACTTGCCACTTGTCAGCCCAAGCCTGGATATTGTCCAGGTCTCGCTGCATTTGGACATGGACTGCTTCCCCCTCACACCTGAATGGAAGACGTACTGTACCTGTGTTTTCCCCCACGCTGTGATGGAACGCTGACTGTGCTGGTGTTTCCTGCACTCACCCCTCCTGTAAACATTCAGCAAGACAGAGAGAGCAGCACAGAATCTGAACTCTGCCTGCAGCCCACTCCCAGGCAAGTTGGGAAGGGAGGGTGAGGGATTAGTGGAAACACACAGTCTCCTGTGGCAGTGACAATGGACAATCGTGGGGGCGTCCGGGTGGAAGGGAGGGCGTCCGGGGGGAGAGGGGGGCGTCCGGCGGGGTGGGGGGGGGTGGTGTCCGCGGGGAGTGGGGGGGGTGTCCGGGGTGAAAGGGGGGCGTCCGGGGGGAGGGGGGGGCGTCCGGGGGGGAGGGGGGCGTCCGGGGGGGAGGGGGGGGGCGTCCGGGGGGAGGGGGGGGCATCTGGGGGGGAGGGGGCTGGTGACAATTTGAAATTGAGCAAAGCTGAGACCCCGTGAGAATTTGCAGTTTGGAACCAAGTTGATACTTTGTCAAAAATATCCTGGAATCTTCTGAGTGTCTCAGTGGCTGAGGTCGAATGCACTTTCCAGCTGCTCTCCTGTGGGGGGGGGTCTCGGGAGGGTACACTTTCCAGCTGCTCTCCTGTCAGGGGCGGGCGGGGGGGGAGGGGTGGGGGGCGGGGGGTGTCTCGGGAGGGTACAGGACCACTTCTCGCATCTTTTCCTCTCCTGCCTATGGTTCTCACCCAGACCCACTGTCCTCTTCGCTGGGATGGGGCTGGAGGGTGATGGGGGTTAGTTATACTGCCTTTTGTTATCTTTATTCATAGGATGTGGGCATCGCTGGCTGGGCTTTTATTACCCATCCCTCATTGCCCTTGTTCAAAGGGCATTTAAGAGTCACCACATTGCTGTGGGACTGGAGTCACATGTAGGCCAGGCCAGGTAAGGACAGCAGATTTCCTTCCCTAAAGGACATTAGTGAACCAGATGGGTTTTTGCAACAATCGACAATGGTTTCATGGTCATTGTTAGACTTTTAATTCCAGATTTTTATTGAATTCAAATTCCACCATCGGCCAAGGTGGGATTCGAACCCGGGTCCCCAGAGCTTTACCTTGGGTCTCTGGATTACCAGTCCAGTGACACCATCGCCTCCCCTTGAGGATAGATTACAAACATTCACCCCCTCCTTGGAGTGGGAAGGGGTTCAAAAGCCTCTGGGGGTACATTTAGTTTTATTGCCCTGGGGGGGTTAGAGTGTGGTTGCTTTGACACAGCTGTGTGTTTGTGAGAATGTACTGACCTGGTATTCAATAACCTCTCCTCACTTTCTAAACCCATCAGCTGAAGTCACTGGGCTACTTGTGTGGCCTGATCTCTGAGAAAGGACCAAATTCTGAGGATCTGAACAGGACAGTGGATGTTTTAGCGGGACTGGGAGAGGAACGCCCTGAAACTGGTAAATGACCATCTGCAGCCCTTTCTGTCTCGTTACCTCACTCACACTCTCTCCTCCCTGGGTTCTCTGCTCTGGCTGCACCCACCCTTTCACTGATTATCGAAATGAGTTGTACATAATGTTGAATTTCACTTGGAGGCTTTTGTATCAGAGTAACGGTGGACATTGGGGTTGCAAACTTGGAGCGTGTGCTGCGTTCACCAATGATGCTGAGTTACCGTACTGACATGCACAGCTTTGAGTGCTCTGGGATTGTTTGTAGGATGTCTCGATTCTATTATCCCTTTTATTTAAACAAAAAAGGTGACCTTGTGGTTGCTGTTTATTCTGTTCCTGTCCAGAAGGAGTGGGCTCTCTGGGGATACAGGAATCGGTCCCTGTGAATCACCTGTTCCAGTCTAACTGATGGGGCAGTAGCTGGGATTATACTGTGTGCTGCAGTGCTCTCATGTGGACACATTAAGTAATGCAGCACTCCTCTTCACTAATCATGGCAGCTGTATAGCTAGGTGCTTCACCACCAAAAATCAGCACGCTTTTCAGGCGCTCATTTCACAAGAACCCCCTGAGCAGGCACTTAGCACCTATACATAAATCCTGTCTCACTGTGTATACAATCTTTCACTTTAACACCCAGAGGCTGTTCAATCTGTTCCGACACATAGGTTCCATCAAATATCAACTGCTCTCTGGTGTCAGTATTAAATACCATCCAGATTGAAAACTCTTTCACCTCAGCCACCTCCCTGCCAAAACTAAACTCAGCATCATGGATATACACGGTCTGCAGCCTGTGGATGAATTAATGTTATTGTCCACTCTGCACCAGATTGGTAAAACACTCTCCATCTCTTCAATTTTGCAAATAAGAAACTTGGCCTATCCCTGAATATTATCAAAACAAAACTCACACATCAATCCGCACCTGGTCAGCCAAATATCCCATCTCCCGTATATGTTGAAGGAGAGACTCTGGAACATGTTGAGCACTCCCCATACCTTGGCAGCCACTCCTCACAAAAGGCCCCCATTGATGAGGAGATCCAAAACTGACCAGCTGTGCCAGCTCAGCTGTCCACAAACAGCGGCAGCGAGTGTTTGACAGCAAAGACCCTCGCAAGTCAACAAAAGCCGGAATGTACAGAGCCATTGTCATCACCACACTCCCATTCTGCAGTGAGACCTGGACTGTGTATCAGCGACACACACACTGCTAGAGAAACTCCATCAGCAATGCCCTAACAACATCCTCTGGATTCAGTGGGAGGATCATTGAATAAAATGGTAGTGTCCTTCTTGAAGCCAGTTCCACAAGCATTCCGGCAAAACTCCTGCAAAATCAATTTTGATGGACTGGACACTGACCGGCTGGTCAAAAACCATCACCACTACCAGGTCCTGTTTTCCCAACTCTCAAATGGCCAGCCTTCCGGGGAAGACAAAATGCTTCAAAGACACTCTGAAGCTCTCCTTGAAGTGTGGCAGCGTTGACATTAATGATTGGGAGGATCCTTCTACCCATCGTTCAGAATGGTGACAACTTGTCCATCAGGCTGCTTCACACTTTGTATCACAACATCTTCATGATGAGGCAGAACAGCAGCAGAGAGGGAAAGAGAAGGAAGCAAATCCTGCACTCCGGATCCCACTACCTCGTGGGACATCCTGCCCCATGTACCCAAAGACCTGTGGGTTGAGAATCGGCCTTTTCAGTCACATGAAGACCCACGGCAGAAACTGGCGACCCTGAGGGCAGATGTCATCTTCGAATCGAGGGACAGCCGATGAAGTGATCTGTACTCCAGATCCTGATATGTTACTGCAGCAAAACTGCATTCGAGCGTTGAAAGGGTTTCACAAAGTCCAATGGAATTGTTCTGGATAACGAAGGGCTTGATTGGCCGGAGGTTATAACAGTTTGTGTATTTACACAGGGCCTTTAATATGAGGAATGTCCCAGGAATGACAGAGAATGTGAAGAGCAGAGATCGTATCAGGAATGGAGAAAGGTGGTTGGAAGGCAGGTCAATGAGATGGTGGAAACTGAGATTCGAGGGGTTCAGGAAGAGTACCGGGGTGGGTGAAGGTTGTGCCACACTAAAGCGATATAATGAGCAGCTGGGCTTGGGTAATGTGGTGGACAGTTTCTCAGTTTGAGAGATCTGTAAACATTTGGATGCAGCTGGTCTTCACTCCTTGGATTTGCATTAAAAACTAACATCTCTTCCTGTGTCCTCTTTCAGCGAATAGCCCACAAAGTCCCTATAAGACACTGAATGAAGCACTGTCATCTGTAGAGGCCTTTGAGAAACACTACCTGGTAAGGCTACTCTTACACAGTATGCCCTGTTGCATGTGATGGTGGTGAGGTTGGGGGGGTGGTGAGTGCAGCGGTGAGGGTGGTGTTTGCATGTGTGTGTTGTGTGTGTGTGTTGTTAGTGTGGGTGGGTGGGTGGGAGCTGTGCCAATCAAGTGGGTTGCTTTGTCCAGGATGGTGTCGAAGCTGCACTCAGGCAGGCGAACAGTATTCCATCACACTCTTGGCCTGTGCCTTGTAGATGGTGGACAGGCTTTGGGGAGGCAGGAGGTGAGTTACTCATCATACGATTCCTAGCCTCTTACCTGCTCTTATAGCCACAGTATTTATATGGCTAGTCCAGTTCAGTTTCTGACCAATGGTAACTCCCCAGGATGTTGATAGTGGGCGATTCAGTGATGCTAATGCCATTGAATGTTAAGGGGCGATGGTTAGATTCTGCTTTGTTGGAGATGGTCATTGCCTGGCACTTGTGTGGTGCAAATATTATTTGCCATTTATCAGCCCAAACCTGGATATTGTCCAGGTCTCAGTGAGGTGTCCATATGTGGTATCTCAGAACCGGCGAATGGTGCTGCATTTTGTGCAATCATCAGCGAGCATCCCCACATCTGACCTTACATTGGAGTGAAGGTCATTGATGAAAGAGCTGAAGATGGTTGGGCTCAGGACACTACCCTGAGGAACTCCTGCACTGATGCCTTGGAATTGAGATTACTGACTCCAGCAACCATTTTCCTTTGTGCTCGGTATGACTCCAACCAGTGAGAATTCCCCCTGATTCCCATTGACTCCAGTTTTGCTAGGGCTCCTTGATGCCACACTCGGTCAAATGCTGCCTTGATGTCAAGGGCAGTCACTCTCACCTCACCTCACCTCTGAAGTTCAGCTCTTTTGTCCATGTTTGAACCCAGGCTGCACTGAGGTCAGGAGTTGAGTGTCAGTGAGCAGGTTATTGCTGAGTAAGTGCTGCTTGATAGCACTGTTGATGACCCCTTCCATCAGTTTGCTGATGATGGAGAGTAGACTGATAGGGCAGTAATTGGCCGGGTTGGATTTGTCCTGCTTTTTGTGTACAGGACATACCTGGGCAATTTTCCACATAGCCGGGTAGATGCCAGTGTTGCAGCTGTCCTGGAACAGCTTGGCTAGGAGCACTGCAAGTTCTGGGACACCAGTCTTCAGTACTATTGCCGGAATATTGTCAGGGCCCACAGCCTTTGCAGTATCCAGTGCCTTCAGCCGTTTCTTGATATCACATGGAGTGAATCGCATTGGCTGAAGACTGGCATCTGTGATGTTGGGGACCTTCAGAGGAGGCCGAGGTAGATCATCCATTCAGCACTTCTGGCTGAAGATTGTAGCCTTATCTTTAGCACTAATATGCTGGGCTCCTCCATCATTGAGGATGGGGATATTTGTGGAGCCTCCTCCTCCAGTGAGTTGTTTAATTGTCCACCACCATTCACAACTGGATGTGGCAGGATTGCAGAGTTTAGATTTGATTGTGGGATCACTTAGCTCAATCCGCTGTTTGGGATGAAAGTTTTTTTAATTCATTCATTGCTGGCTGGACCAGCATTTATTGTACAACCCTAACTATCCTTGAGAAGGTGGTGGTGAGCTGCCTTCTTGAACTGCTGCAGTCCATGTGGTGTAGGTACACCCACAGTGCTGTTAGGGAGGGAGTTCCAGGATTTTGACCCAGTGACAGTGAAGGAACAGTGATATATTTCCAAGTCAGAACGGTGAGGGACTTGGAGAGGACCTTCCAGGTGGTGGTGTTCCCATGCGTCTGCTGCCCTTGACCTTCTAGATGGTAATGGTCATGGGTTTGGAGGGGTTTTTTTTATTCATTCACAGGATGTGGGCTTCGCTGGCTGGGTCAGCATTTATTGCCCATCCCTAGTTGTGAAAGTGGTGGTCACAACTGAGTGGCAATTAGGGATGGGCGTTAAATGCTGTTCTGGCCAGTGATGCCCCCATCCCGTTAATGAATAAAAAAAAGTTGCCTCTTATTCTTCTATATCCCAGCAGATACAAGCCCTACCTCGCCAACCTTACTTCATAAGACAACCCGTCCAATCCTGGTACAAGTCTTGTAAACCTTCTCTGAACTGCATCCAACACATTTACAAATTTCCTTAAATACGGAGACTGATACTGTACACAGTACTCCAGGTGTGGTCTCACCAATGACCTGTACAACTGAAGCATAACCTCCCTAGTCTTGTATTCAATTCCCCTCACAATAAATGATAACATTCTATTAGCTTTCCTAATTACTTGCTGTACCTGCATACTAGCCTTTCGTGCTTCATGCACCAGGACACCCAGATCCCTCTGAATCTCAGAGCTCTGCAATCCTTCACCATTTACGTAATAAGCTTCTTTTTTATTCTTCCTGCCAAAATGGACAATTCCACATTTTCCCACATTATACTCCATTTGCCAGATTCGTGCCACTCACTTAACCTGCCTATGTCACTTTGTAGCCTCCTTGTGTCCTTTTCACAACTTACTTTCTGACCTATCTGTTGCCATCAGCAAATTTAGCCACTATTCCTTCAGTCCCTTCATCCAAGTCATTTATATAAATTGTAAAAAGTTGAGGCCTGGCACTGATCCCTGTGGTACACCACTCATCACATCCTGCCAACCAGAAAAAGACCCATTTATCCGACTCTCTGGTCCCTGTTCCCTAGCTAATCTTCTATCCATGCTAAAACGTTACCCCCTACACAATGAGTTTTTATTTTTCACAATTACCACTGATGTGGCACTTCATCAAATACCTTCTGGAAATCTAAGTACAGTGGGTGAGTCCAGAACTAGGGGCCGCTGTTTTAAAATTAGGAGTTGCCCTTTTAGGATAGAAATGAGGAAAGATTTTTGAGGGTTGTGTGACTTTGGAATTCTCTGCCCCAGAAGGCAATGGAGGCTTGATCATTGAATATTTTTAAGGCGGAGGTAGATAGATTCTTGTTAGGCACGGGAATCAAAGGTTATCGGGGATAGATGGGAATGTGGAACTCGAAACACAGACAGATCAGCCATGATTTTTTTGAATAGTGGAGCAGGCTCGAGGGGCCGAATGGCCTACTCCTGCCCCTATTTCTTATGTTTGTATGTAGTACATCCACCTGTCCCTCTTTATCCACAGCACATGTCTCTTCTTCAAAGAGCACCAATAAATTGATTAAACATGATTTCCCTTTCACAAAACCATGTTGACTCTGCCTGATTACCCAGAATTTTTCCAAGTGCCCTGCTATAATGTCTTTAATAATGGCTTCTAGCATTTTCCTTATGAATTGTGTCCTGTAGTTTCTTGCTTTTTGTCTCACTTCCTTTTTGAACAAAGGAGTTACATTTGCTATTTTCCAATCTATTAGAACCTTCCCAGAACCTAGTGAATTTTGGAAAATTAAAACCAACACATCAACTATCTCACTCGCCACATCTTTAAAGCCCAAGGATGAAGTCCATCTGGACCTGGAGATTTGTCAGCCCACAGCTCCAACAATTTGCTCAGAACCATTTCCCTGATGATTGTAATTTTCTTGAGTTCCTCCCTCCCTTCCATTTCCTGATTTACAGCTGTTCCTGGGATGTGACTTGTATCCTCTAATAGTGAAGACCGATACAAAATACCTGTTCAATTCACCTGCTGTTTCCTTATTTTCCATTATTAATTCCACGGACTTACTCTCTTTATGACCAATGCTCACTTTGTTAACTTAGTAAGAGTTTCTATAGCTACTTAAATATCTGTCTTTATATTTTGAGCTAGCTTCCTCTCCGACTCTAATTTTTCCCACTTTATTAATCTTTCAGCCATTCATTGCTGTCTTCTGACCTGCCACTCATCTTTGCACAATTATATGCTTTTTCTCTAAGTTTAATACTATCTTTAATTTTTTTAGTTAACCACAGATGTTGGGTCTTCCCCTTGGAATTTTCTTTCTGGTTGGAATGTATCTCTTCTGCGTATTCTGAAATATCCCCTTAAATGTCTGCCACAGCATCTCTATTGTCTTATCCCTCAACCTAAATTGCCAATTCTCTTTTATTAGCTCTGCTTTCATGCCTTCATAATTATCCTTATTTAAGTTTAAAATATTAGTCTTAGACCCACTCTTTTCTCCCTCAAACTGAATGTAAAATTCAGTCATCATGTGATCACTGTTACCTAGGGGCACCTTCACTATGAGGCCATTAATAAATCTGATCTCATTGGTCAATACCAGGTCTAGTATAGCTTGCTGTCTGGGTGCCAGAACATGATGTTCTCAGAAACTATCCCAAAAACGTTGTATGAATTCCTCATTTAGGCTACCTTTGCCCATCTGATTTTTCCAGTCGATTACAATTCTGCTGCTGCTGAAGGCCCTCAACACCTCATGAATGCCCAGTTCTGAATTTATCCC
Organism: Isurus oxyrinchus; assembly: GCA_026770705.1. Classification (NCBI taxonomy): domain Eukaryota; kingdom Metazoa; phylum Chordata; class Chondrichthyes; order Lamniformes; family Lamnidae; genus Isurus; species Isurus oxyrinchus. The sequence continues at coordinate 115,953,074 of JANJGN010000018.1, forward strand.
ATTTAGCACAGTGGTAGTGCCACACAACGTGACTGAGCGTATGTGAAGGCGAGACTTCATCTCCACAATGACTGTGTGGTGGTCACTCCTATCAATGCCGTCATGGACAGATGCATCAGCGACAGGCAGGTTGGTGAGGATGAGGTCAAGTCTGTTTTTCTCTCTTGTTGGTGCCCTCACCGCCTGTGGGAGACCCAGCCTAGCAACAATGTCCTTTAGGACTTGGCCATCTCGGTCAGTAGTGATGCTATCGAACCTTACTCTCGGTGATGTACATTGAAGTCCCCATTCTGTGCCCTTGCCACCCTCAGTGCTTCTTCCAGTTGGTGTTCAACATGGAGGAGCACTGATTCATCAGCTGAGGGAGGGCGGTACGTGGTAATCAGCAGGAGGTTTCCTTGCCTATGTTAGACCTGATGCCATGAGACTTCATGGGGTCCAGAGTCAATATTGAGGATTCCCAGGGCAACTCCCTCCTGACTGTATACCACTGTGCCCCCACCTCTGCTGGGCCTGTCCTGCTGGTGGGACAGGACATACCCAGGGATGGTGTTGGTGGTGTCTGGGACATTATCTGTAAGGTGTGATTCTGTGAGGATGACTATGTCAGGCTGTTGCTTGACTAGTCTGTGAGACAGCTCTCCCAATTTTGGCACCAGCCCCCAGATGTTAGTAAGGAGGACTTTGCAGGGTTGACAGGGCTGGGTTTGCTGTTGTTGTTTCCGGTGTCTAGGTCGATGCCATGTGGTCCGTCTGATTTTATTCCTCATCAACTTTTTCTGTAGTAGTTTGATACAACTGAGTGTCTCGCTCGGCCATATCAAAGGTGTTTAAGAGTCAACCACATTACTGTGGGTCTGGAATCTGATGTGATGATAGCACACGTAGAAAATATCAACGGGATTAGACAAAGTGAACATGGATTTATGAAAGGGAAATCATGTTTGACAAACCTACTGGAGTTTTTTGAGGTTATAACTAGCAGAATAGATAAGGGAGAACCAGTGGATGTGGTGTATTTGGATTTTCAGAAAGCTTTTGATAAAATCCCACATAAGAGGTTAGTGTGTAAAATTAAAGCACATGGGATTTGGGTAATATATTGGCACGGATTGAGAATTGGTTATCAGACAGGAAACAGAGAGGAGGAATAAATGGGTCTTTTTCAGAGTGGTAGGCAGTGACTAGTGGTGTACTGCAGGGATCAGTGTTTGGGCCCCAGCTATTCACAATATATATCAATGAATTGGATGAGGGAACCAAATGTAATATTTCCAAGTTTGCTGATGACACAAAACTTGGTGGGAATGTGAGCGGTGAGGAGGATGTTAAGAGGCTTTAGGGCAATTTAGACAGGTTGAGTGAGTGGGCAAATACACGGCAGAATCATTATAAAGTGGATAAGTGTGAAACTGTCCACTTTGGTTTGAAGAACAGAATAGCAGAGTATTATTCAAATGGTGAAAAACTGGGAAATGTTGATGTGCAAAGGGACCTGGATGTCCTTGTACACCAGGCACTGAAAGCAAGCATGCAGTGCAGCAAGCAGTTAGGAAGGCAAATGATATGTTGGCCTTCATTGTGAGAGGACTTGAGTACAGGAGCAAGGATGTCTTACTGCAGCTGTACAGGGCCTTGGTGAGACCACACCTGGAATATATGTACAGGTTTCACCTCCTTTCCTAAGAAAGGTTATACTTGCCATAGAGGATATGCAGCGAGGGTTCACCAGACTGATTCCTGGGATGGCAGGATTGTCGTATGAGGAGAGATTGGGCTGACTAGGCCTGTATTCACTGGAGTTTAGAAGAATGAGAGGAGATCACATTGAAACATATAAAATTCTGACAGGGGTGGACAGACTGGAAGCAGGGATGATGTTTCCTCTGGCTTGGGGGGGTCTAGAACAGGGGGTCACAATCTCAGGATATGGGGTAGACTGTTTAGGACTGAGATGAGGAGAAACCTCTTCACTCAGAGGGTGGTGAACCTGTGGAATTCTCTACCACAGAGGCTGTGCAGGCCAAATCACTGAGTATATTTAAGAAGCAAATAGATTTCTGGACTCTAGAGGCATCGAGAGCTATGGGGAGAGATCAGGAGTACGGTGTTGAGATCGAGGATCAGCCATGATCATAATGAATGGTGGAGCAAGCTCGAAGGGCCGAATGGCCTACTCCTGCTCCTAGTTTCTATGTTTCTATGGAGAAACATGTCGGCCAGAGCAGGTAAGGATGGCAGATTTCCTTCCTTAAAATACATCAGTGCACAGGATGGATTTTTATGACAATTAATGGTGGTTTCATGGTCACCATTACTAAGACTTGCTTCCAATTCGTGTGTAACACGCCTAGTAATCTGGCTTGGACATGTACTGGACACACAATGTCAATATCTGCCTGAAAGCAGGCCACAATGAACTGAACTACCCGTGTGTTCTCAATTATCCTTCCCTTGAATCTTTCTCCTATCTCCTGACAAGTATTTAGTTTTAACTCAGCAAATCAGCTCTCCAGCTATGGATACTGGCAGTGCCATTAGCTTCAATGGTGGGCACAAGGCAGTTGAGTGGAGTTGTGGGATGGTGGAGGTGGAGTTTATGGCTCAGACAGACAAGGTTTTGCCTAGCACATTAATCTATATATTTCTTAACTCCTTTTCTAGGACCTTTCACATGCTGCAATCGAGATGTACAAAAGCATTGGACAGATCCGCTCAGCTCAGCTGCTAGGGAAGGACCTTGCTGATTTCTACATGTACGTACATGGAATGTTCCAGAACAAACTGCACCAACACTCAGTTGTGTCGGGGTCGGGGTGATTGCTTCAGGAACTGGCTCCAATCTCTTCGCTCTGACCTAGTGAATGTGTAGAGCGATCATTAGCGACTGACTGACTGACAACTTCACTCCCACACAATGGAACCAAGAATGATATATTGGATGATTAAGACCACAGGTTTGAGAGCATTAAAGGGGAAAGTTCATTTTTCACTGCTTCTTGTATCAGGGTAGAGGACTCAGCTCATGAAGCTTTCTTTGGGTTTGGTGCTGAGCACCTCAAGCCTTAGTTTTGCAACTCAAAAAGTGTACCGCCAGGATTAGAGTAGTAAACATTAACTCATAATGATACAACATACAATACCAGGATTACTACAAAAAGCTTTAGCAATGTATGAAAGCCCAAAGCAAGAATGGCCTAAAATGCTTTGCACAGGATGCTGGTGATTCAGTAGTTTCTTATTGAGACTGTCAGATCAATGTTTCATCAATGACCTTCCTTCCATTATAAGGTCAGAAGTGGGGATGTTCGCTGATGATTGCACAATGTTCAGCACCACTCACAACTCCTCAGATACTGAAGCAGTCCATGTCCAAATGCAGCAAGACCTGGACAATGTCCAGGCTTGGGCTGACAAGTGGCAAGTAACATTCACACCACACAAGTGTCAGACAATGACCAACTCCAACAAGAGAGAATCTAACCATCACATCTTGACATTCAATGGCATTACCATCACTGAATCCCCCACTATCAACATCCTGGGAGTTACCATTGACAAGAAACTGAACTGAACTAGCCATATAAATACTGTGGCTACAAGAGCAGGTCAGAGGCGAGGAATCCTATGGTGAGTAACTCACCTCCTGACTCCCCAAAGCCTGCCCATCATCCACTAGGCACAAGTCAGGAATGTGAAGGAATGCTCCCCACTTGCCTGGATGAGTGCAGCTCAAGAAGCTTGACACCTTCCTGGACAAAGCAGCTAGATCCGCACCCCAATCCACCACCTTAAACACTTACTCCCTGCACCAATGATGCATGGTGGCAGCTGTATGTACCATATACATATATATTCTTAAATTCGAGACTAATGTCATTGTTTACCGGGCAGCAGTGATCCCCGTGCTGCTATGTTTCAAAGCTTGGATGAGCTACAGCAGGAACCTCAAAGCACTGGAGAAGTACCACCAGAATTACCTTCACAAAATCCTCCAAATCCACTGGCAAGAAAGACAGTCCAACAGCTGCGTCTTCTCCGAAGCCAACCTGCCCAGTATTGAGGCACAAATCACTCAAAACCAGCTCCGCTGTGTAGAACATGTCATTCATATGCCTGACACCAAACTCCTGAAGCAACTGCTCTACTCAGAACTCGGTCGCAGCAGGAGATCCCAGGAGGACAGTGGGAACACTTTAGGGATAGCCTCAAAGCATCCTTGAAGAGGTCAAACATACTCATGAGCCAGCCTGGTTTCTGACTGACAAAAATGGAGAAGGTTTATTCAGGAAGGCACTGAACGCATTGAGGGACTTCATTGGGAGCATGCAGAGGTGAAATTGAGACAACAGAGGGGGTGCAAAAACCTCCAAACATGTCAACTCCCCAACCCTTCAAGCACCACCTGTCCCATGTGTGGCAGAGTCTACAGATTGGCACATGGACCAGGGTGACAAACCATCTCAAATTTCAAGGGATTGTGTGTGTATTTGAGGCAGCTGTCCTATGTACTGGACTGCCTGCATTCTTTGAGCTTTAAAAGCACCCCACTGGTCTGACAGGCCCCTCTGAGGCCCCCCCACCCCACCGACCCCCTGCTTTGACAGGTTAAGTAGGCCCCTCTCCCCGATTGGATGTCAAAGTGTCCCTTAATTTATTGGAATTATCAGCCGTCTCCAAACCCCATTGAACCAGAGAGGAAGCAAGTCATCCTTCATCTGCCTAAGAAGAAGATACAAGATGCACTGCAGCAACTCACCAAGGTTCCTTTGGCAGCACCTTCCAAACCCACGAGCTTAACCACCTAGGAAGGACAAGGACAGCATTGGTCCTTATCGGTTGTGGGAGTATTTTCAGCACATGGACTACAGTATTTCCAGAATTTGAGGACGACGAGGGATGGGCAATAAATGGCAGCCTTGTCAGTGACGCCCACATCCTTGGAATGAATGTGAAAGGTGATATCTCAAAGCGCTGCACGTGTGAACTGAAGGGCTGGTTGTACAGAAAGGCAGCATTTAATGACCCATTATATCCTCCTTTATAACCCCCTCTTTGACCACTGAACCTCGAATTCTTAAACCCAGAACTGTCACCTGCTACCGGAGTGAAATACTGACCGAGCTGCTGAGTATTTCTGGCATTCTCTGTTTATTTCCCTCTAATCCGACCATTGTTTTTTTGTTTTTAGGAGAAAAGGAGAGCCTCAGATAGCCGAAACCTATCTCCAGGAGGCACTGAAGACGTACCAGGCTGAGGGCTGGCCCCTGCTAATCTCCCACACCAGGAAACAACTGGCTGAGTGTCAGAAGAGGCTTCAACAAACTCAGAAGTATCCTTGTACACGGCACTCGGTGACATCATCCAAAAACCCAGCTTTAGTTTTCACATGTACCCTGATGACAGCCAGCTCTACCTCACCACCTCTCCCAACTCCTGCACTGTTCCTAAATTATCAGACCGCTTATCCGACATCCAGTACTGGATGAGCAAAACTTTCCTCCAATTAAATTTAGGAAGTTTCAAATTTGGATCCTGCTACAAACTCCGTTCCCTAGTTACCAACTGCATCCCTCTCCCTGGCAACAGGCTGAGATTAAACCACTCTGTTCAAAACCTGTGTCAGATTTGACCCTGAGACAAGTTCTCAGCCTCATATCCACAGGATCACTGAGACTGTCGAATTCCACCGCTGTCTCACCACCTGACTTCACCCCTGTCTCAGCTCATTTCCTGAAACCCTCTTTGTTACCTCCAGGTTCAACCATTCTAACGGACCCTGGCTGATCTCCCACGTTCTAAAGGTGCTTTATCAATACCAGTTGTTGTTGTACTAGTGTGGCCTTCTCAGACTGTGCCATTGCTCCCTCCGCTCCCTCCACTTCGGCCCTCCGCTCCCTCCACACCGGCCCTCTTCTTCCTCCACCCCGACCCTCCGCTCCCTCCAAACGTGCACACTCCAGATGAAGGTCGGCGGGTTGTGCTGGGGGCAGGGTTTTGGGATCAAACAGGTGTTTGATTTCCCTCCTCTCAGCCCCACGAGACTGGTGGCCATTGTCACTCCTCAACCCAACAGTGACGGTGATTGACACGGGGAGAAAGGAATCGAAGGAAATGTTGAACATGTGAGATGAATATGATGCGAGGAAGCTCGTGTGAAGCAGAAACACCAGCATGAACCAGTTGGGCTGAATGGCCTGCTTTAGTGTTGTAAATGCTGTGTGATTCTAGGAATAATCGAGTCTGTGTCCGGTGGTGTTCAGTAAAATAGTGCCACAGTTGTCATTTTTGCTGAAGTTGTGTGTAATATCTGACCTGAGCTTTGGGGTTTTGTGGGATTGACTGGGTGATGAAGGCTGGTCTCTGGGGGAGCCAGGAACCCCAGGGAGTGAGCTGTTCCGTGATCTGTCTGCAGGAGGAGATGGGGCTCGTTCTGTTACCCTCCCTTGACCCAACTTCCCAGCTACCTGCAGACCAGCAGCCTGCTGGCTGGTGATGATAAACTGACCGAGACGGAACGGATACATTTCTGCCGGGAGATTGTGAAGCTGGCTAAGCAGCCTGGCAGTGGGCAAGGTGAGAGCTGAGATGGTCATTAACCATGTGCTCAGAGTCATTAATCTGCACTGTCCAATCCCAGCCTGACAGAATTTGGGGCTCTAGAGTTTGACTGGGGTCACTGGGGTGGGGGGGTGGATTTGTGGTTGGGAAGATGAGGGCCAGGGGGCAAGGTTTGGGTCAGGGGAGAGAGACTTGTTTAAACCGCTGTGCTCTGCTCTATGTTTTTAGATGACCGGCTGCTGCTGGCAATGGAGGGCTTTGTCCAGTTGAAGAGTTTATGCTTTAATCCAGTGTGTGCGATGGTGCACGTGGGTGGGGTCCTGGATGTTGAACTGACTGTGCACAGCCTCATGCCCCTCCCTGTGCACCTGGATCAGCTTTCTGTTCACCTGCACCTCACTGTCAGTAAAGACACGTCCAAGAGGAGCGGTGAGTTTGGTGGCCGCAATCGGAATGCAAATGGGATCTTTCTCTTCCCGAGTGAGCCCACCGGCCACCCTTTCCCCAGGATCAAGCAGCCTTTTATTGAACTGTACGAACTTTATGACCGCAGTCCGTCAGATAGCTCGCTGAATTCCAGCGGTATCATCTGTAAGAACATGCACCTGCTGTTACGGAGGCAAGAGAGCAGCACTTCCCTGGAACGATCCTCAAGCCTGGCTGTGGAAGATGCTGCGTATGCATTACGGACCAGTGACATACCGCTGCAACCGGGAATCAACACCATCCGCTTCAAGACAGAGGCCAGTGCTTTTAAAACTCAACTTAAACCAGAATAATCCCCACTCTCTGTAGGTTTGTCAATGTCCAGGGGAATTCACTCATGTTTGTGCAGAGTGTAAAACACCCAGAGGTGCTTCCCAGAGAGGAAACTAGGAGCCAGGAATGGGTGGTGGTGGGGTGGTCAGTCGAGAGAGAAACCGAATATGGGAGGTGCTGGGACATGGAATATCACAGAGCGGGACTGATGTAATTTATGTTGGGAAACAGGCAAGTGCGTGAATGAAACCAGAGATGGGAAACCATGGGATGGGGGTGGGGAAGGAACGCTGAAGAGGATAAGAGAGAGCGATGAGGGATCAGGAGTCATTGTAGTGTCACTGACTTGATATGGGGCAGGTAGCTCATCTCTGAACAACTCAGCAGGTGAATGGGGGATACAGCAAGGAGAGAACAAGTACCCCAGTGAGAGTCAGAGTGTGTGTGGGACCCGTACCCCAGTGAGAGTCAGTGTGTGTGGGACCAGTACCCCAGTGAGAGTCAGTGTGTGTGGGACCCGTACCCCAGTGAGAGTCAGTGTGTGTGGGACCCGTACCCCCGTGAGAGTCAGTGTGTGTGGGACCCGTACCCCAGTGAGAGTCAGTGTGTGTGGGACCCGTACCCCAGTGAGAGTCAGTGTGTGTGGGACCTGTATCCTAGTGAGAGTCAGTGTGTGTGTGACCCGTACCCCAGTGAGAGTCAGTGTGTGTGGGACCCGTACCCCAGTCAGAGTCAGTGTGTGTGGGACCCGTACCCCAGTGAGAGTCAGTGTGTGTGGGACCCGTACCCCAGTGAGAGTCAGTGTGTGTGGGACCCGTACCCCAGTGAGAGTCAGTGTGTGTGGGACCTGTATCCTAGTGAGAGTCAGTGTGTGTGTGACCCGTACCCCAGTGAGAGTCAGTGTGTGTGGGACCCGTACCCCAGTCAGAGTCAGTGTGTGTGGGACCCGTACCCCAGTCAGAGTCAGTGTGTGTGGGACCCGTACCCCAGTGAGAGTCAGTGTGTGTGGGACCCGTACCCCAGTGAGAGTCAGTGTGTGTGGGACCCGTACCCCAGTGAGAGTCAGTGTGTGTGGGACCCGTACCCCAGTGAGAGTCAGTGTGTGTGTGACCCGTACCCCAGTGAGAGTCAGTGTGTGTGGGACCTGTAGCCCAGTGAGAGTCAGTGTGTGTGGGACCCGTACCCCAGTGAGAGTCAGTGTGTGTGGGACCCGTACCCCAGTGAGAGTCAGTGTGTGTAGGACCCGTACCCCAGTGAGAGTCAGTGTGTGTGGGACCCGTACCCCAGTGAGAGTCAGTGTGTGTGGGACCCGTACCCCAGTGAGAGTCAGTGTGTGTGGGACCCGGACCCCAGTGAGAGTCAGTGTGTGTGAGATCCATACCCCAGTGAGAGTCAGTGTGTGTGGGACCCGTACCCCAGTGAGAGTCAGTGTGTGTGGGACCTGTACCCCAGTGAGAGTCAGTGTGTGTGGGACCCGTACCCCAATGAGAGTCAGTGTGTGTGGGACCCGTACCCCAGTGAGAGTCAGTGTGTGTGTGACCCGTACCCCAGTGAGAGTCAGTGTGTGTGGGACCCGTACCCCAGTGAGAGTCAGTGTGTGTGGGACCCGTACCCCAGTGAGAGTCAGTGTGTGTGGGACCCGTACCCCAGTGAGAGTCAGTGTGTGTGGGACCAGTAACCCAGTGAGAGTCAGTGTGTGTGGGACCAGTAACCCAGTGAGAGTCAGTGTGTGTGGGACCCGTACCCCAGTGAGAGTCAGTGTGTGTGTGACCCGTACCCCAGTGAGAGTCAGTGTGTGTGGGACCCGTACCCCAATGAGAGTCAGTGTGTGTGGGACCCATACCCCAGTGAGAGTCAGTGTGCGGGGGACCTGTACCCCAGTGAGAGTCAGTGTGAGTGGGACCCGTACCCCAGTGAGAGTCAGTGTGCGTGTGACCCGTACCCCAGTGAGAGTCAGTGTGTGTGGGACCTGTATCCTAGTGAGAGTCAGTGTGTGTGTGACCCGTACCCCAGTGAGAGTCAGTGTGTGTGGGACCCGTACCCCAGTGAGAGTCAGTGTGTGTGGGACCCGTACCCCAGTCAGAGTCAGTGTGTGTGGGACCCGTACCCCAGTGAGAGTCAGTGTGTGTGGGACCCGTACCCCAGTGAGAGTCAGTGTGTGTGGGACCCGTACCCCAGTGAGAGTCAGTGTGTGTGGGACCCGTACCCCAGTGAGAGTCAGTGTGTGTGGGACCCGTACCCCCGTGAGAGTCAGTGTGTGTGGGACCCGTACCCCAGTGAGAGTCAGTGTGTGTGGGACCCGTACCCCAGTGAGAGTCAGTGTGTGTGTGATCCGTATCCCACTGAGAGTCAGTGTGTGTGGGACCTGTACCCCAGTGAGAGTCAGTGTGTGTGGACCTGTACCCCCAGTGAGAGTCAGTGTGTGTGGGGACCCGTACCCCGGTGCGAGTCAGTGTGTGTGGGACCCGTACCCCAGTGAGAGTCAGTGTGTGTGTGGGACCCGTACCCCAGTGAGAGTCAGTGTGTGTGTGGGACCCGTACCCCAGTGAGAGTCAGTGTGTGTGTGACCCGTACCCCAGTGAGAGTCAGTGTGTGTGGGACCTGTACCCCAGTGAGAGTCAGTGTGTGTGGGACCCGTACCCCAGTGAGAGTCAGTGTGTGTGGGACCTGTACCCCAGTGAGAGTCAGTGTGTGTGGGACTCGTACCCCAGTGAGAGTCAGTGTGTGTGGGACCTTTACCCCAGTGAGAGTCAGTGTGTGTGGGGCCTGTACCCCACAGAGAGTCATTGTGTGTGGGACCCGTACCCCAGTGAGAGTCAGTGTGTGTGGGACCCGTACCCCAGTGAGAGTCAGTGTGTGTGTGGGACCTGTACCCCAGTGAGAGTCAGTGTGTGTGGACCCATACCCCAGTGAGAGTCAGTGTGTGTGTGGGACCTGTACCCCAGTGAGAGTCAGTGTGTGTGGGACCCGTACCCCAGTGAGAGTCAGTGTGTGTGGGACCCGTACCCCAGTGAGAGTCAGTGTGTGTGTGGGACCCGTACCCCAGTGAGAGTCAGTGTGTGTGGGACCCGTACCCCAGTGAGAGTCAGTGTGTGTGGGACCCGTACCCCAGTGAGAGTCAGTGTGTGTGTGGGACCCGTACCCCAGTGAGAGTCAGTGTGTGTGGGACCCGTACCCCAGTGAGAGTCAGTGTGTGTGTGACCCGTACCCCAGTGAGAGTCAGTGTGTGTGGGACCCGTACCCCAGTGAGAGTCAGTGTGTGTGGGACCCGTACCCCAGTGAGAGTCAGTGTGTGTGGGACCTGTACCCCAGTGAGAGTCAGTGTGTGTGGGACTCGTACCCCAGTGAGAGTCAGTGTGTGTGGGACCCGTACCCCAGTGAGAGTCATTGTGTGTGTGGGACTCGTACCCCAGTGAGAGTCAGTGTGTGTGGGACCTTTACCCCGATGAGAGTCAGTGTGTGTGGGACCCGTACCCCGGTGAGAGTCAGTGTGTGGGACCCGTACCCCAGTGAGAGTCATTGTGTGTGTGGGACTCGTACCCCAGTGAGAGTCAGTGTGTGTGGGACCTGTACCCCAGTGAGAGTCAGTGTGTGTGGGACTCGTACCCCAGTGAGAGTCAGTGTGTGTGGGACCCGTACCCCAGTGAGAGTCATTGTGTGTGTGGGACTCGTACCCCAGTGAGAGTCAGTGTGTGTGGGACCTGTACCCCAGTGAGAGTCAGTGTGTGTGGGACCCGTACCCCGGTGAGAGTCAGTGTGTGGGACCCGTACCCCGGTGAGTGTCAGTGTGTGTGGGACACGTACCCCTGTAAGAGTCAGTGTGTGTGGGACCCGTACCCCAGTGAGAGTCAGTGTGTGTGTGAGACCCGTACCCCAGTGAGAGTCAGTGCGTGTGGGACCCGTACCCCAGTGAGAGTCAGTGCGTGTGGGACCCGTACCCCAGTGAGAGTCAGTGTGTGTGGGACCCGTACCCCAGTGAGAGTCAGTGTGTGTGGGACCCGAACCCCAGTGAGAGTCATTGTGTATAGGACCCGTACCCCAGTGAGAGTCAGTGTGTGTGGGACCCGTACCCCAGTGAGAGTCAGTGTGTGGGACCCGTACCCCAGTGAGAGTCAGTGTGTGTGGGACCCGTACGCCAGTGAGAGTCAGTGTGTGTGGTACCCGTACCCCCGTGAGAGTCAGTGTGTGTGGAACCCGTACCCCAGTGAGAGCCAGTGTGTGTGGGACCCGTACCCCAGTGAGAGTCAGTGTGTGTGGTACCCGTACCCCAGTGAGAGTCAGTGTGTGTGGGACCTGTACCCCAGTGAGAGTCAGTGTGTGTGGGACCCATACCCCAGTGAGAGTCAGTGTGTGTGGTACCCGTACCCCCGTGAGAGTCAGTGTGTGTGGGACCCGTACCCCCGTGAGAGTCAGTGTGTGTGGAACCCGTACCCCAGTGAGAGCCTGTCTCTTCAGAGGAGTGGTGCAAGTCCCTGCATTGTCTCACAGTAAGGTGTGCATTTGTACCAATCCCAGGTTGTAATGAAGCAGTGATACTGAGAGGATGTTGGTGCTTTTGTATCATAGCTTTGATTTAATTGTAATTTCTTTGTGCAGGCTAAGGAAGCTGGGACCTACACCTTGCGCCAGCTTTGTGCCTCTGTGGGACGAGTCCAGTTCACTCTTCCTCACATCTATCCAATCATTCAGTATGAAGTGTACTCACAGGAACCTCAGCTCAAAGTGGAGCCAATGACCGGTGAGTTCATTTGGAATTTTAGCTTTTTAAATGTATTTGTTCATGGGATGTGGGTTTCACTGGCTGGGCCAGCATCTATTGCCCTAACGCTAACTGCCCTTGAGAAGGTGATGATGAGCTGCCTTCTTGAACCGCTGCAGTCCATGTGGTGTAGGTACACCCACAGTGCTGTTAGGGAGGGGGTTCCAGGATTCTGACCCAGCGACAGGGAAGGAACGGCGATATATTTCCAAGTCAGGATGGTGAGTGACTTGAGGGGGAACTTCCAGCTGGTGGTGTTCCCATCTATCTACTGCCCTTGTAATGGTAATGGTTGTGGGTTTGGCTCAGTGGTGGACTGGGTGCTGATCAAGCAGGCTGCTTTGTCCTGGATGGTGTCAAGCTTCTTGAATGTTGTTGGAGCCGCACTCATCCAGGCAAGTGGGGAGTGTTGGGAGAATTTCCGCACCCCTCCCTGTGTAACATCTCTCTGATGTGTGACCAAATCCCCTGGTCTACACATCCTGACATGCGGCTATTCAATTCCCCTTTTGTAGTTATTAAATACTAGAATTACAAGATGAGATGCCAACACCAGAATTTGGTTGCAGACCCATTCTCAATGTTGTTTATTGAATAAAACTACAATAGACAAAATTTACTTAGTGGTCAGGTCTGCTCACTATCGTCTGCCCAGCCGGTTTTCCATGGAGCTGGTGACCAGCCAAACCCCCCTCCCTGTGTCTGTCTGCAGATAGCTGTCTTTTTCTTCTCCTCTTCTCTCTCTCTCCTGTCTTTCTCCTTCCCTGGCTGAAAGCTGACAGTTTTTATACCCTCCTTTGCTGCACGGCTCCTTCATGTTGGCAGGATTTCAGGCAGCCGCAGTGATCAGTCAGTTGGTGAGTGACCTCGTCCATTGTGGCTGCAAGTCACTGTGACCTAATCATTCAGCAACTTATGCCCTGGCCGTTGTTAACTATTTATTATAATAGGGCACAGGATTGGATGGAACATTACAAATATCAGTCTTTGATAATGCTAAATGGTTCAGCAGTACCCTTTGGTTCTGGGGTCCAGGTTCCTTCTGCAATTTGCTAAGGTCAGCTAAATCGTCCCCAGGCCTATGATCTCTTACTAGAGTATTCCATCGCACTCCTGATTTTGGGGAGTCAGGAGGTGAGTTACACTCTGCACAATTCCAAGCCTCTGACCTGTTCTTGTAGCCACAGTATTTATATGGCTAGTCCAGTTCAGTTTCTGGTCAATGGTAACCCCCAGGATGTTGATAGTGGGGGATTCAGTGATGGCGATGCCATTGAACATCAAGGGGCGATGGTTGGATTCTCTCTTGTTGGAGATGGTCATTGCCTGACACTTGTGTGGTATGAATGTTACTTGCCACTTGTCAGCCCAAGCCTAGATATTGTCCAGGTCTTGCTGCATTTGGACACAATAAGATCAGCTCTTCTTTCAACAATGCTGAGTAATGTGGTGACCTCAAAATGCAGCAGTTTGTTCATCTACTTCATATTGATTTTACTGATCTTACTGATTTGACGGAGAAAGGGGGTGCTCAGACGCAAGACTATGCATGAGTGAGAGGTAGATTGAGTGAGGTGTTAGGAATTTGGCTCAGGTGGTAATTCGATGCAAAGAGGTGCCCCTTGTTTTCAGCCTCCAGTGGTTGATGAGTTTCTTTCATTGTCTCCCAGAACCAAATGGTATTGCTAATCCATTTAGCATTATCAAAGACTGATATTTGTATTGTTCCATCCAATCCTGTGCCCTATTACAATAAATAGTTAACAACGGCCCGGGCATAAGTTGCTGAATGAATTAGATCACAGTGACTTGCAGCCACAATGGACGGAGTCACCCACCATTGTGAGGTGAGCACAACTTTCTCTTGTATCAAACAGCATGTCCCAGCCAACCAGCCTGTGCTTGCAAAACTCCAAACACAGTGTCCAACATTAGATGTGATTCCGCGATTGGACAGCATTTGCTAAACAATCCTGAATGTGCTAAAAATTATGCTGACAACCAATTTAAGATTATCAGTTGGGCTGACAGTGTGACTCACTTACGTGTGCTGGAAGCCCCATATATTCCCTCACAGGGCCCTGTCCTTTGCAGACAGAAAGAGCATGTCCATATCTTGTGCCTTTTTTAACTAAACAAAACCTTGGGATACAATCATTCCCTGGTTCATTCCCCATGGCAATGCCTTGACCGGTCAGAGTCGACCTGCTCAGTTTGAATTTGAACAACACTGGGCAGTTAACTGGTCCCCTACTGCATTCTCCATGGCAATGCCCTTAACAATCAGAGTCCACTTGCCAACCAATCAGCACTCTCTTCTCATGTAGTATAAATTGTTGTTTCCTTTACTGTTGGTAATCTTGCAATCTGTGCTGATGAGTGCAGGATGAAAAGCTTAGATAGCGTGTCTTTTTTCAGCAATATGAAGGAAGTCTTAACAGTGCACTCAGAAAAGCAAGGTATGATTAGACCATCTCAACATTGTTTTACTAAGGGGAAATCCTGTTTGACAAACTTATTAGGGATTTTGGGGATGTAACTAGTGAGGTAGATAAAGAGGAACCTACTAGATGTAGTATACCTGCATTTCCAAAAGGCTTTTGATAAGGTGCCACACTAAAGGTTAATTGGCAAGATTAAGACTCATGGAGCTGGGGGTAATATATTAGTATGGATAGAGGATTGGTTAACAGAAAGCAGAGAGTGGGCATAAGTGAAGCTTTCTCAAGTTGGCAGGCACTGAATAGTGGAGTGCCGCAAGGATCAGTGCTAGGGGCTCAGCTACTTACTATCTATATTAATGACTTAGATGAAGAGACCGAGAGTAATGGATCTAAGTTTGACTCAGTTTCCCTCTGACAGTGCGGCGCTTCCTTAGCACTAACCCTCCGACAGCGGGGCACTCTCTCAGTACTGACTCTCTGATGATGCAGCGCTCCCTCAGTACTGACCCTCCGACAGTGCAGCACTCCCTCAGTACTGACCAACTGACAGTGCAGCATTCCCTCTGTACTGACCCTCTGACAGTGCAGCATTCCCTCTGTACTGACCCTCTGACAGTGCAGCATTCCCTCAGTACTGACCCTCTGACAGTGCAGCACTCCCTCAGTACTGACCATCCGACAGTGCAGCACTCCCTCATTACTGACCCTCTGACAGTGCAGCGCTCCCTCAGTGCTGACCCTCTGACAGTGCAGGACTCCTCAATACTGACCCTCTGATAATGCGGTGCTATCTCAGTATTGACCCTCTGACAGTGCAGCACTCCCTCAGTACTGACCCTCTGACAGTGCAGCACTCCCTCAGTAATGACCCTCTGACAGTGCAGCACTCCCTCAGTACTGACCCTCTGACAGTGTAGCACTCCTTCATTACTGACCCTCTGATAGTGTAGCACTCCCTCAGTACTGACACTCTGACAGTGTAGCACTCCCTCAGTACTGACCCTCTGATGGCATAGCACTCCCTCAGTACTGACCCTCTGACAGTGTAGCACTCCCTCAGTGCTGACCCTCTGACAGTGTAGCATTCTGTCAGTGACGTGGAGTAGAGTGCACTGTGCCACATGACAATTTGTGTCTGTCTATTTTATTCAGACAGCCTCCTGGCAGGTATATCTCAGCCAGTGAAGTTCACCATTCAGACAGGACATTACACAGTGAAGACTGGAGACGCACTGCAACTGAGCATCACTGACACTCTGCCAATTCTACATTCGGCAAGCAGCACTGCCACTGTGTCCACCAACGGCGGAGGTGAGTCACTCACATACTGATCAGCCATGAGATGGAGCCATTTGGGGCAGGGATGGAGAGCCTGGACAGACTGAGTTCCACTCCTCTCACCAATGGCTGCTGCTGCCTAACAGACAACTCATGGAAATTGTCTGTCTACTCCCGATAGGGAACTGGCCTGAATCAGCTTCCGTTGGTCTCTGACTTTTTAGTAATAATGGAGAATAAAGAGATATAAAATAACTGAAGTCACTTCAAGAACATGAGAAGTGCAAAATTTTAAAGCAACACTTTACACTGTCCCCATGCTGTACCTGTCCTGGGAGTGTTTGATGGGGACAGTGTAGAGGGAGCTTTACTCTGTATCTAACCCCGTGCTGTACCTGTCCTGGGAGTGTTTGATGGGGACGGTGTAGAGGGAGCTTTACTCTGTATCTAACCCTGTGCTGTATCTGTCCTGGGAGTGTTTGATGGGGACAGTGTAGAGGGAGCTTTACTCTGTATCTAACCCCATGCTGTCCCTGTGCTGGGAGTGTTTGATGGGGACAGTGTAGAGGGAGCTTTACTCTGTATCTAACCCCGTGCTGTACCTGACCTGGGAGTGTTTGATGGGGACAGTGTAGAGGGAGATTTACTCTCTATCTAACCCCGTGCTGTACCTGTCCTGGGAGTGTTTGATGGGGACAGTGTAGAGGGAGCTTTACTCTGTATCTAACCCTGTGCTGTACCTGTCCTGGGAGTGTTTGATGGGGACAGTGTAGAGGGAGCTTTACTCTGTATCTAACCCTGTGCTGTACCTGTCCTGGGAGTGTTTGATGGGGACAGTGTAGAGGGAGCTTTACTCTGTATCTAACCCCGTGCTGTACCTGTCCTGGGAGTGTTTGATGGGGACAGTGTAGAGGGAGCTTTACTCTGTATCTAACCCTGTGCTGTACCTGTCCTGGGAGTGTTTGATGGGGACAGTGTAGAGGGAGCTTTACTCTGTATCTAACCCCGTGCTGTACCTGTCCTGGGAGTGTTTGATGGGGACAGTGTAGAGGGAGCTTTACTCTGTATCTAACCCCGTGCTGTACCTGTCCTGGGAGTGTTTGATGGGGACGGTGTAGAGGGAGCTTTACTCTGTATCTAACCCTGTGCTGTATCTGTCCTGGGAGTGTTTGATGGGGACAGTGTAGAGGGAGCTTTACTCTGTATCTAACCCCATGCTGTCCCTGTGCTGGGAGTGTTTGATGGGGACAGTGTAGAGGGAGCTTTACTCTGTATCTAACCCCGTGCTGTACCTGACCTGGGAGTGTTTGATGGGGACAGTGTAGAGGGAGATTTACTCTCTATCTAACCCCGTGCTGTACCTGTCCTGGGAGTGTTTGATGGGGACAGTGTAGAGGGAGCTTTACTCTGTATCTAACCCTGTGCTGTACCTGTCCTGGGAGTGTTTGATGGGGACAGTGTAGAGGGAGCTTTACTCTGTATCTAACCCTGTGCTGTACCTGTCCTGGGAGTGTTTGATGGGGACAGTGTAGAGGGAGCTTTACTCTGTATCTAACCCCGTGCTGTACCTGTCCTGGGAGTGTTTGATGGGGACAGTGTAGAGGGAGCTTTACTCTGTATCTAACCCTGTGCTGTACCTGTCCTGGGAGTGTTTGATGGGGACAGTGTAGAGGGAGCTTTACTCTGTATCTAACCCCGTGCTGTACCTGTCCTGGGAGTGTTTGATGGGGACAGTGTAGAGGGAGCTTTACTCTGTATCTAACCCCGTGCTGTACCTGTCCTGGGAATGCAGGAATGTAGTACAGGTTGAGCATCCCTAATCTGAAACTCTTGGGGCTGATTGTGTTTCAGTTTCCAATGTTTTTGTCTTTCAGGATGTATGTACAATCGGCCTGGGGCTACTTACATTACAACAGCTGAATCTTTGGCTAGATATAGTCTAAAGTAAATAAAATGGCTAGAAAAGTAGGATAAGGTCGGCAAGGATTGTGTCAGCCTGGGTCACAAACTTCCCGAGGGTCTGTTGGGTTTTTGGAAATTTGGATAAAGGATATTTGACTGTATTAACAATCTGAACTGTGTGTTGAACAGTGGGGCAGTAGGTTCTCCTGCCTTCAGCACAACACTGCTGGTTTATAACAAAGGTCTTTTTAATTTAATTTTAAAACAACTGATGTATTCTTTTCAAATAGACAAAATCTCTGAGGCTCCCTTAGCCATTCAGTCATCTGGAAAGATCACCAGCATCACCCTGCCACAGGCTGCTGCTTATCACCAGATCGAGTTTGAACTTCATGTTATCTGTCACATGCCGTCCACACTGCCAACTCCTCCAGACTCGGAGAGGCCCAGCACCGACTTAAAGGCAATTCGCAAAGCTCACGAGAAAACCAAACTGGACATCCCCTGTATGACTTCCATCGAACAGAAGGTGCAGTCAGAGTGCTGCATTGTTGAGGGGAGTGTGAGGGCAGAGAGAGGGACCGTGATTGCTGTGTTGGAGGAAGGGGGATCACTGTGTGCTGTATCGGAGGGTGTGGTGGGTGGGGGGCTGCTGTGTGTCGGTGAGGTGTACTGAGCTCTGTCCTTCAGATGCCGTTGTGTTTAATAACTGCTTTTTTTTATATAAGCAGATTTCCATCGACTGTCCCTGGTCTATTTATTCCACACTCATCTCCCTGACCTTCAATATACCATTCAACGCCAAACACTTGCTCCTATCATCGGGTCGCAGGTAAAGCTGCTTCTTAACTGGACTTTCCATCTCTCTTACCAGTTCTTACAGACAGAACAGGAGTTGTTAACAAACTGTGGAATTCAGTGTCATCAGGAAAAGGGGAATGGGATGGGTACAGGAACAGGGAACTGGAGAGAAATGGGACTGGAACGGGAATGGGAGGGGAATGGGAAGAGATTGTAACTGCGATTGTGCCTGTCCCTAATTCTCTCCCCCTCTCTCCTCTTTTCCCTCTCTCCTGCCCGCCCTCACTCACCCTCTCCCTCTCGCTCACCCTCCCTCTCACTCACCCTCTCCCTCTCACCCGCCCTCCCTCTCACTCGCCCTCCCTCTCACTCTCCCTCCCTCTCACCCGCCCTCCCTCTCCCTCTCGCCCTCTCTCCCATTCTCTCGCTCGCCCGTCCTCTCACCCCTTCCCTCGCTCTCGGCCTCTCTCCCCTTCTCTCACTCTCACCCTCTCTCTCTCCTTCGCTCTCTCTCGCCCTCTCTCCCCTTCCCTCGCCCTCGCCCTCTCTCCCCTTCCCTCGCCCTCTCTCCCCTTCCCTCCCTCTCGCCCTCTCTCCCATTCTCTCACTCTCACCCTCTCTCTCTCCTTCGCTCTCTCTCGCCCTCTCTCCCCTTCTCTCGCTCTCGCCCTCTCTCCCCTTCCCTCGCCCTCTCTCCCCTTCCCTCCCTCTCGCCCTCTCTCCCATTCTCTCGATCTCGCCCTCTCTCTCGGCCCCTCACCCCTTCCCTCGCTCTTTCCTTCTCTCACCCCTTCCCTCGCTCCCCCTCTCTCCCCTTCTCTCTCTCTCGCCCTCTCACCCATTCTCTCGCTCTCGCCCTCTCTCCCCTTCTCTCGCCCTCTCTCTCCTTCTCTCTCTCTCGCCCTCTTTCCCCTTCACTCGCTCTCGCCCTCTCTCTTGCCCTCTCTCCCCTTCCCTCTCCCGTCCTCTTTCCCCTTCTTTCACTCGCCCTCTCTCCCCTTCTCTCGCCCCTCTCTCCCCTTCTCTCGCTCTCGCCCTCTCTCCCCTTCTCTCCTTCTCGCCCTCTCTCCCCTTCTCTCGCTCGCCCTCTCTCCCCTTCTCTCTCTCTCGCCCTCTCTCCCCTTCTCTCGCTCTCGCCCTCTCTCCCCTTCTCTCCTTCTCGCCCTCTCTCCCCTTCTCTCGCTCGCCCTCTCTCCCCTTCTCTCGCTCTCACCCTCTCTCCCCTTCTCTCGCTCGCCCTCTCTCCCCTTCTCTCTCTCTCGCCCTCTCTCCCCTTCTCTCGCCCTCTCTCCCCTTCCCTCTCTCGCCCTCTTTCCCCTTCTTTCACTCGCCCTCTCTCCCCTTCTCTCGCCCTCTCTCCCCTTCTCTCGCTCTCGCCCTCTCTCCCCTTCTCTCGCTCGCCCTCTCTCCCCTTCTCTCGCTCGCCCTCTCTCCCCTTCTCTCGCTCTCGCCCTCTCTCCCCTTCTCTCGCTCGCCCTCTCTCCCCTTCTCTCGCTCTCACCCTCTCTCCCCTTCTCTCGCCCTCTCTCCCCTTCTCTCGCTCTCGCCCTCTCTCCCCTTCTCTCGCCCTCGCCCTCTCTCCCCTTCTCTCGCTCTCGCCCTCTCTCCCCTTCTCTCGCTCTCGCCCTGTCTCCCCTTCTCTCGCTCTCGCCCTCTCTCCCCTTCTCTCGCTCTCGCCCTGTCTCCCCTTCTCTCGCTCTCGCCCTCTCTCCCCTTCTCTCGCTCTCGCCCTGTCTCCCCTTCTCTCGCTCTCGCCCTCTCTCCCTTTCTCTCCCTCTAGCCCTCTCTCCCCTTCTCTCCCCTTCCCTCACTCTCACCCTCTCTCTCTCTCGCCCTCTCTCCCCTTCTCTTTCTCTCGCCCTCTCTCCCCTTCTCTCGCCCTCTCTCCCCTTCTCTCCTTCTCGCCCTCTCTCCCCTTCTCTCGCTCTCACCCTCTCTCCCCTTCTCTCGCTCGCCCTCTCTCCCCTTCTCTTCCTCTCGCCTTCTCTCCCCTTCCCTCACTCTCACCCTCTCTCTCTCTCGCCCTCTCTCCCCTTCTCTCTCTCTCGCCCTCTCTCCCCTTCTCTCGCTCTCGCCCTCTCTCTCTCTCGCCCTCTCTCCCCTTCTCTCGCTCTCGCCCTCTCTCTCTCTCGCCCTCTCTCCCCTTCTCTCGCTTTCGCCCTCTCTCCCCTTCTCTCTCTCTCGCCCTCTTTCCCCTTCTCTCGCTCTCGCCCTCTCTCCCCTTCCCTCGATCTCGCCCTCTCTCCCCTTCTCTCGCCCTCTTTCCCCTTCTCTCATTCTCGCCCTCTCTCCCCTTCTCTCTCTCTCGCCCTCTCTCCCCTTCTCTCACTCTCGCCCTCTCTCCCCTTCTCTCACTCTCGCCCTCTCTCCCCTTCTCTCTCTCTCTTGCCCTCTCTCCCCTTCTCTCACTCTCGCCCTCTCTCCCCTTCTCTCATTCTCGCCCTCTCTCCCCTTCTCTCTCTCTCGCCCTCTCTCCCCTTCTCTCCCTCTAGCCCTCTCTCCCCTTCTCTCTCTCTCGCCCTCTCTCCCCTTCCCTCTCTCGCCCTCTTTCCCCTTCTTTCACTCGCCCTCTCTCCCCTGCTCTCGCCCTCTCTCCCCTTCTCTCGCTCTCTCCCTCTCTCCCCTTCTCTCCTTCTCGCCCTCTCTCCCCTTCTCTCGCTCGCCCTCTCTCCCCTTCTCTCGCTCGCCCTCTCTCCCCTTCTCTCGCTCTCGCCCTCTCTCCCCCTTCTCTCGCTCGCCCTCTCTCCCCTTCTCTCGCTCTCACCCTCTCTCCCCTTCTCTCGCCCTCTCTCCCCTTCTCTCGCTCTCGCCCTCTCTCCCCTTCTCTCGCCCTCGCCCTCTCTCCCCTTCTCTCGCTCTCGCCCTCTCTCCCCTTCTCTCGCTCTCCGCCCTGTCTCCCCTTCTCTCGCTCTCGCCCTCTCTCCCCTTCTCTCGCTCTCGCCCTGTCTCCCCTTCTCTCGCTCTCGCCCTCTCTCCCCTTCTCTCGCTCTCGCCCTGTCTCCCCTTCTCTCGCTCTCGCCCTCTCTCCCTTTCTCTCCCTCTAGCCCTCTCTCCCCTTCTCTCCCCTTCCCTCACTCTCACCCTCTCTCTCTCTCGCCCTCTCTCCCCTTCTCTCTCTCGCCCTCTCTCCCCTTCTCTCGCCCTCTCTCCCCTTCTCTCCTTCTCGCCCTCTCTCCCCTTCTCTCGCTCTCACCCTCTCTCCCCTTCTCTCGCTCGCCCTCTCTCCCCTTCTCTTCCTCTCGCCTTCTCTCCCCTTCCCTCACTCTCACCCTCTCTCTCTCTCGCCCTCTCTCCCCTTCTCTCTCTCTCGCCCTCTCTCCCCTTCTCTCGCTCTCGCCCTCTCTCTCTCTCGCCCTCTCTCCCCTTCTCTCGCTCTCGCCCTCTCTCTCTCTCTCGCCCTCTCTCCCCTTCTCTCGCTCTCGCCCTCTCTCCCCTTCTCTCTCTCTCGCCCTCTTTCCCCTTCTCTCGCTCTCGCCCTCTCTCCCCTTCCCTCGATCTCGCCCTCTCTCCCCTTCTCTCGCCCTCTTTCCCCTTCTCTCATTCTCGCCCTCTCTCCCCTTCTCTCTCTCTCGCCCTCTCTCCCCTTCTCTCACTCTCGCCCTCTCTCCCCTTCTCTCACTCTCGCCCTCTCTCCCCTTCTCTCTCTCTCTTGCCCTCTCTCCCCTTCTCTCACTCTCGCCCTCTCTCCCCTTCTCTCATTCTCGCCCTCTCTCCCCTTCTCTCTCTCTCGCCCTCTCTCCCCTTCTCTCCCTCTAGCCCTCTCTCCCCTTCTCTCTCTCTCGCCCTCTCTCCCCTTCCCTCGATCACGCCCTCACACCCCTTCCCTCACTCTCGCCCTCTCTCCCCTTCTCTCGCCCTCTCTCCCCTTCTCTCGCCCTCTCTCCCCTTCTCTCGCTCTCTCCCTCACACCCCTTCCCTCACTCTCGCCCTCTCTCCCCTTCTCTCGCCCTCTTTCCCCTTCTCTCATTCTCGCCCTCTCTCCCCTTCTCTCGCCCTCTCTCCCCTTCTCTCGCTCTCTCCCTCACACCCCTTCCCTCACTCTCGCCCTCTCTCCCCTTCTCTCGCCCTCTCTCCCCTTCTCTCGCCCTCTCTCCCCTTCTCTCGCCCTCTTTCCCCTTCTCTCGCTCTCGCCCTCTCTCCCCTTCTCTCGCCCTCTCTCCCCTTCTCTCTCTCTCGCCCTCTCTCCCCTTCTCTCACTCTCGCCCTCTCTCCCCCTTCTCTCTCTCTCGCCCTCTCTCCCCTTCCCTCGCCCTCGCCCTCTCTCCCCTTCTCTCACTCTCACCCTCTCTCCCCTTCTCTCACTCTCGCCCTCTCTCCCCTTCTCTCACTCTCGCCCTGTCTCCCCTTCTCTCGCTCTCGCCCTGTCTCCCCTTCTCTCACTCTCGCCCTGTCTCCCCTTCTCTCACTCTCGCCCTGTCTCCCCTTCTCTCACTCTCGCCCTCTCTCCCCTTCTCTCACTCTCGCCCTCTCTCCCCTTCTCTCACTCTCGCCCTCTCTCCCCTTCTCTCGTTCTCGCCCTCTCTCCCCTTCTCTCGCTCTCGCCCTCTCTCCCCTTCTCTCGCTCTCGCCCTCTCTCCCCTTCTCTCACTCTCGCCCTCTCTCCCTCTCTGGCATAATCTATTTTGTATTACTGGACGTGCTGAATGTTTGATGATCCATTCCGTGGTTCTGTACTGGTTATTGAGTTTCTCTATCTTTCCTCTGTCCGACAGGAAGTACCTGCAGGTGTGTATCCGCAACCTGTCAGACCTTGATTTCCGCTTGTTTGATCCTCAATTGGTGAAAGTTTCCAATAGCTCGGAGCTAATCTTTGTGTCAATGAATTCCCTCAAACAGCAGGTAAGGTTCCTATGGGCTGTTTAACAAGATTTCCTTCTCCAACTGCGACTGAGACACTCTTGTTCCCCTCTCCCTCAGCCGCTTCCTCTCGCCAGTGGGTTCCTGATTCTCATAGTTTGATGGTCAGTGGGATGGTCCCAAGACTGTTAGGGGGCTGTAATGAGCATTTCATGATATGTGGGTGTCAATAGCAAGGCCAGTATTTATTGCCCATCCCTAATTGCCCTTGAACTGAGTGACTTGCTAGGCCATTTCAGAGTCACCCTCATTGCTGTGGGTCTGGAGTCACATGTAGGCCAGACCCGGTAAGGACAGCGGATTTCCTTCCCTAAAGGACCAGATGTGTGTTTACTGTAATCGGTGATAGCTTCGTGCTTGCTTTTAATTCCAGATTAATTCATTAAATTTAACTTCCACCAGCTGGTGTGGTGCGATTTGGACCCATGTCCCTAGACCATTAGCCTCAGCCTCTGGTTTGCTGGTCCAGTAACTTTGCCATTAAGCCACCATCTGCTCAAGTCATCATTTATCCCGTTCCTTGATGAGAGACGTAAAAGTTTTCACTCTCCAGATCTTTGGCATAATCCCCACTGGGGAGAAGGGGCCAATCACAATCCCCGCTGGGGAGAAGGGGCCAATCACAATCCCCACTGGGGAGAAGGGGCCAATCACAATCCCCGCTGGGGAGAAGGGGCCAATCACAATCCCCGCTGGGGAGAAGGGGCCAATCACAATCCCCGCTGGGGAGAAGGGGCCAATCACAATCCCCGCTGGGGAGAAGGGGCCAATCACAATCCCCGCTGGGGAGAAGGGGCCAATCACAATCCCCGCTGGGGAGAAGGGGCCAATCACAATCCCCGCTGGGGAGAAGGGGCCAATCACAATCCCCGCTGGGGAGAAGGGGCCAATCACAATCCCCGCTGGGGAGAAGGGACCAATCACAATCCCCACTGGGGAGAAGGGACCTATCACAATCCCCGCTGGGCAGAAGGGGCCTATCACAATCCCCGCTGGGCAGAAGGGACCAATCACAATCCCTGCTGGGGAGAAGGGGCCTATCACAATCTCCACTGGCTTGCTTGGCACACCAACCCTGCTCTCCCATTCAATAAGATCATGGCTGATCTGACTGTAACCTCAACCCCACATTCCTGCCTATCCCTGATAACCTTTCACCCCCTTGTTAATCAAGAATCTATCTACCCCGGCCTTAAATATTCAGACTCTGCTTCCACCACCTTTTGAGGAAGAGAGTTCCAAAGACTCACTAACCTGTGAGAGAAAAAAAATCTCCTCATATCTGTCCTAAATGGGCGACCCCTTATTTTTAAACAGTGACCCCTAGTTCTAGATTCTCCCACAAGAGGAAACATCCTCCCCACATCCACCCTGTCAAGATCCCTCAGGATCATAAAGGTTTCAATAAAGTCACCTCTTACTCTTCTAAACTCCAGTGGATACAAGCCTAACCTCTCCAACCTTTCCTCATAAGACAGCCCACCCATTCCAGCTATTAGTTTAGTAAACCTTCTCTGAACTGCTTCTAACGTATTTACGTCTTTCTATAAATAAGGAGACCAATACTGTACGCAATACTCCAGATGTGGTCTCACCAATACTCTGTACAACTGAAGCAAACCTCCCTACTTTTGTAATCAACTCCCCTCACAATAAATGATAACATTCTATTAGCTTTCCTAACGACCTGCTGTACCTGCACACTAACCTTTTTGTGATTCATGCACCAGGACACCCAGCTCCCTCTGAATCTCAGAGCTCAGCAGTCTCTCACCATTTAGATAATAAGCTTTTTTATTCTTCCTGCCAAAATGGACAATTCCACATTTGCCCACATTATACTCCATTTGCCAGAACTTTGCCCATTGTAGCCTCCTTATATCCTCTTCATAATTTACTTTCCTACCTTTGTGTGTCATCAGCAAATTTAGCCACCATTCATTCAGTCCCTTCATCCAAGGGTGAGGGGAAGTTTCTTCATTGAGAGGGTTGTGATTCAGTGGAATGCTCAGTCATTGAGGGTATTCCAGACTGAGATTGATAGATTTTTAGACTCTAAGACAATTTAGGGATATGGGGATGGACATAGAAACTAGGAGCAGGAGTAGGCCATTCAGCCCTTCGAGCCTGCTCTGCCATTCATTATGATCATGGCTGATCATCCAACTCAATAGCCTGCTCCCGCTTTCTCCCCATACCCTTTGATCCCTTTCACCCCAAGAGCTATATCTAACTCCTTCTTGAAAACATACAATGTTTTGGTCTCAACTACTTTCTGTGGTAATGAATTCCATAGGCTCACCACTCTCTGGGTGAAGAAATTTCTCCTCATCTTAGTCCTAAATGGTCTACCCCGTATCCTCAGACTGTGACCCCTGGTTCTGGACTGCCCCACCATCGGGAACATCCTTCCTGCATCTACCCTGTCTAGTCCTGTGAGAATTTTATAGGTTTCTATGAGATCCCCCCTCATTCTTCTGAACTCCAGCAAATATAATCCTAATCGAACCGATCTCTCCTCATATGTCAGTCCTGCCATCCCAGGAATCAGTCTGATAAACCTTCGCTGCACTCCCTCTATAGCAAGAACATCCTTCCTCAGATAAGGAGACCAAAACTGCACACAATATTCCAGGTGTGATCTCACCAAGGCCCTGTACAATTGCAGCAAGACATCTCTGCTTCTGTACTCGAATCCTCTCGCTACGAAGACCAACATACCATTTGCCTTCTTTACCGCCTGTTGCACCTGCATGCTTACCTTCAGCGACTGGTGTACAAGGACACCCAGGTCTCGTTGCACATTCCCCTCTCTCAATTTATAGCCATTCAGGTAATAATCTGCCTTCCTATTTTTGCTACCAAAGTGGATAACCTCACATTTATCCACATTATACTGCATCTGCCATGCATTTGCCCACTCACTCAGCTTGTCCAAATCACACTGAAGCATCTCTGCATCCTCCTCACAGCTCACCCTCCCACCCAGCTTTGTGTCATCTGCAAATTTGGAGATATTACATTTAAGCAGGGAGAGATTAACATTGGCCATGTGGTCTTGTTGGATGGGATCTACATGTGCTCTGTTTTATTGCCTCAGCACTTGTACAGCAAGCAAGTCACCTTCTTCCTGTGGGAGTTCAAGTGGAGCCAGGAACCAAGGGCCTGTGTGCATTGCCAGTTCAGTGTGGACTTCACACCGCTGCCAGGCCAGGAACTTGGATCGATGAAACCGTTTACCTACGAACTGAAACTAGACAATTTCTGTGTAAGTTGAAGTTGCAGATCCTGGGTCTCCAGGTGGTAAGGAATGAAGCCACAGGATCTTGTGGATCTGGGTAGGTCACCATTAACATTGTCTCAATTCTTCACAGGAACTGCCGAGTTTCTTAGTGCTCTTGACAATATCTCAGATTTTCCCAGTGCTTCTCTCTGTGTTTGGAGGATTCCTTTGCTCCAATTACACTGGCTTGCTCTTTGCTAACTATTTACAATGTATGTTTTTTATTCACTCATGAGGTGTGGCTGTCGCTGGCTGGGCCAGCATTTATTGCCCATCCCTAGTTGCCCTTGAGAAGGTGGTGGTGAGCTGCCTTCTTGAACCGCTGCAGTCCATGTGGTGTAGGTACACCCACAGTGCTGTTAGGGAGGGAGTTCCAGGATTTTGACCCAGCAACAATGAAGCACCAGTGTATGTAATGCGCCTGTCTCTCCCCTCACCTTGTACTGTACAATAACCCTGCCCCCTGACCCTGCACTATGCTGTAACCCTGCCCCCTGACCCTGTACTATGCTGTAACCCTGCCCCCTGACCCTGCACTATGCTGTAACCCTGCCCCCTGACCCTGTACTATGCTGTAACCCTGCCCCCTGACCCTGCACTGTACAGTAACCCTGCCCCCTGACCCTGTACTGTACAGTAACCCTGCCCCCTGACCCTGCACTGTACAGTAACCCTGCCCCCGACCCTGTACTGTACAGTAACCCTGCCCCCTGACCCTGTACTATGCTGTAACCCTGCCCCCTGACCCTGCACTGTACAGTAACCCTGCCCCCTGACCCTGTACTGTACAGTAACCCTGCCCCCTGACCCTGCACTGTACAGTAACCCTGCCCCCTGACCCTGTACTGTACAGTAACCCTGCCCCCTGACCCTGCACTATGCTGTAACCCTACCCCCGATCCTGTACTGTACAGTAACCCTGCCCCCTGACCCTGTACTGTACAGTAACCCTGCCCCCATGACCCTGTACTGTACAGTAACCCTGCCCCCTGACCCTGCACTATGCTGTAACCTTGCCCCCGACCCTGTACTGTACAGTAACCCTGCCCCCGATCCTGTACTGTACAGTAACCCTGCCCCCTGACCCTGTACTGTACAGTAACCCTGCCCCCGATCCTGTACTGTACAATAACCCTGCCCCCTGACCCTGCACTATGCTGTAACCCTGCCCCCTGACCCTGCACTATGCTGTAACCCTACCCCCGACCCTGTACTGTACAGTAACCCTGCCCCATGACCCTGCACTGTACAGTAACCCTACCCCCGACCTTGTACTGTACAGTAACCCTGCCCCATGACCCTGCACTGTACAGTAACCCTGCCCCCTGACCCTGCACTATGCTGTAACCCTACCCCCCTGACCCTGCACTATGCTGTAACCCTACCCCCTGACCCTGCACTATGCTGTAACCCTACCCCCTGACCCTGCACTATGCTGTAACTCTACCCCCTGACCCTGCACTATGCTGTAACCCTGCCCCTGATCCTGTACTGTACAGTAACCCTGTCCCCTGACCCTGTACTGTACAGTAACCCTGCCCCCTGCACTGTACAGTAACCCTGCCCCCTGACCCTGTACTGTACAGTAACCCTGCCCCCTGACCCTGTACTGTACAGTAACCCTGCCCCCTGACCCTGTACTGTACAGTAACCCTGCCCCCTGACCCTGCACTATGCTGTAACCCTGCCCCCGACCCTGTACTGTACAGTAACCCTGCCCCCTGACCCTGTACTGTACAGTAACCCTGCCCCCTGACCCTGCACTATGCTGTAACCCTGCCCCCTGACCCTGTACTGTACAGTAACCCTGCCCCCATGACCCTGTACTGTACAGTAACCCTGCCCCCTGACCCTGTACTGTACAGTAACCCTGCCCCCATGACCCTGTACTGTACAGTAACCCTGCCCCCATGACCCTGTACTGTACAGTAACCCTGCCCCCTGACCCTGTACTGTGCTGTAATCCTGCTCTCTCTCCTCAGACCCTATATGATGTTAAAGCTGAAATATTCCCTCCCCTTGGAGCTGAGATGTGTAAAATGGGAACCCTGTGCAACCTGGAAGTGTCGATTGTGCGTCTGTCTGACATCACCGAGGTGGATAAGGATGAAGCTTTAGTGGAGTGCGATGGGTATTGTACCACGAAGCTGATGTATGAAGGTACCGTGTTCCTTGGGGCACAGCTCGATCCACTCTCAGAAAGTCTGTGTTTTCAGCTGCACCTGATTTTAACCCATAAGCTGCAGTGTTTACAGGATAATGGCTCCATGTGTCAGTCAGTGTCTGAACGATTGATAGGACTGAACTTGGTGCCTCTTCAATTCACTTAAAACCTCTAATTTGTCATTGGGTGGATTGAGCATAGATTCTCTGGCATTTATAAGAATGACAGTTGACCTCACTGACAGGGTATCTGCTGGCTGGAGAGTCTAGAGATGGTCACAATCTTGAATAATTGGCTGATCAATAAGGACTGAGATGGTGAATCTATGGAATTCTCAATCACAGAGAACTCAGGAAGCTCCATCGCTGACCATGCTCAACACAGAGATTAATATATATTTGGACTCGAAAGGAATCAAGGGATTGATTGGGACAGTGAGGCTGATGTGGGAGTTTGGCATTGAGACCTTGAGATGCTACATTACCACTTCCTGCTCTTATATTTAACATTCTCGTCTTATAATTCACTTCCTTTTCCTTACTCACACTGAGACATCGACACCCACCCTTCCAAAAAAACTTTACTCTGCATCTAACCCCGTGCTGTAACTGTCCTGGGAGTGTTTGATGGGGACAGTGTAGAGGGAGCTTTACTCTCTATCTAACACCGTGCTGTACCTGTCCTGGGAGTGTTTGATGGGGACAGTGTAGAGGGAGATTTACTCTGTATCTAACCCCGTGCTGTACCTGTCCTGGGACTGTTTGATGGGGACAGTGTAGAGGGAGCTTTACTCTGTATCTAACCCCGTGCTGTACCTGTCCTGGGAGTGTTTGATGGGGACAGTGTAGAGGGAGCTTTACTCTGTATCTAACCCCATGCTGTACCTGTCCTGGGAGTGTTTGATGGGGACAGAGTAGAGGGAGATTTACTCTGTATCTAACCCCGTGCTGTACCTCTCCTGGGAGTGTTTGATGGGGACAGTGTAGAGGGAGATTTACTCTGTATCTAACCCCGTGCTGTACCTGTCCTGGGACTGTTTGATGGGGACAGTGTAGAGGGAGCTTTACTCTGTATCTAACCCCGTGCTGTACCTGTCCTGGGAGTGTTTGATGGGGACAGTGTAGAGGGAGCTTTACTCTGTATCTAACCCCGTGCTGTACCTGTCCTGGGAGTGTTTGATGGGGACAGTGTAGAGTGATCTAGCTGATGTTGACACCGTACATGAAGTGAAACATTCTCTGTTACCTGATGCTACAAGGTCTGCAACAGAAATATTGCTTCCAAATGATTTGGGATAAGATTGTATATGACCTGGTCCCTGAGTCCTGCGGTTACTATCTTCAGCTGTGTAGAGCTTTGAAATGTTTTTTCCTTTTGCAGTTGTTGACAACAGCAGTAACTGGGCCGTGTGTGGTAAGAGCTCCGGAGTTATCTCCATGCCAGTTGCTGCACGTGCCACCCACAAAGTTCACATGGAAGTGATGCCTCTGTTTGCTGGATTCCTCCCATTTCCTGATGTTAGACTCTTCAAGTACCTCCCCTTCCAGCCCAGCCCATCCGGACAAATGGACACGGGTAAGAGATTGAGGAATGGACCTTTAAGGATCAAGGATCCCCACAGGAGACTACGAGAGTGGAGCAAGGGTGTGGAGGGTAACAAGTTGGTTTAAAAAGCTGGTTAGAGGAGAATGAATTGGCCATCAAGAGAGAAGGTCAGTGTTTGAGGGTGAGTGGGTGACTGTGTCAGTCAGGATTCACTCCTGGATCTGTTCACTGTGTACACTGCTGATTAGGAACTGGACTCGGAGGGAACGGGGACCAAATTAGAAAAAAAAAACTAAAGGAAACAGAGTAAATAATTCCCGAGACCCACAGGAAGTGGCAGGAAATTCTTAAAAAGTAGCTGGAATGAGGGTAACTGTTGGATGGAACTCATTACGGGTCAGGTGGTAGATTTTTATAAAAAGTAATAATTATACTTTGCGCGGAGAAAATGTTGGGTGATGTGGAAGAGCAGAGAGATTTGGAACAGAAGATCATGAGAATTCGGAGCAGGGGTCAGCCCCTCAAGCCCGTTCCCCCATTCAATAAGATCATGGCTGATCTGGATGTGGCTTTAGGGGCCAGATTGATCAGAACTTAAAAACAGCATTTCAGATGGTAATGCTCAGATTAAAACCTGATGGAATACTGAGACTTATGGCAAGAAGTTCAGAGTAAATAGTCGTTTGGTAGTACAGAGCTTGAGTATTGCTGGAAAAAGACATTTTGTTGAAGATTTGCATCTTGCACTCATCAGAATACCAATGTCAGGGGAAGCAACAACTTTATACTATATTAGAAGAGAGTGCTGATTGGTGGGCAAGTGGACTCTGATTGGTAGAGGCGTTGCCATGGAGAATGCATCAGTTAATGGTGACTGACAGTTAACTCCCAAGCATTGTTTGAAATCTTAAACCAGGTCAAAGCATTGCCCTGAGGAATGAACCAGCGAATGGCTGTTCCTTGTTTTGTTTAGCTGAAACAGACACAATAACGTGTACATATTCTTTCTGTCTGCAAAGAACAGGGCCCCGTGTGTTAATACATGTAGCTTCCAGCACATGCAAATGAACCACATCCTGAGCCCAAATGACAATCTGAAATTGGTTATCAGTGTAATTCTTAGCACAGTGAGGATTATTTAGCAAATGTTGTCCAATCATAGAATCACATCCAATGTCAGACACTGTGTTTTCAGTTGTGCAAACACGGGCTGGTTGGATATAGTCTGTATCTTGCCTGTTACGGACAGCGGCTGGGATACAGTCCACCAGCCTTTGGAGTAGAGTACTGGTGGACACAGGTCCGTCACTGTATAACACTGGGGTACAGTACTGGTGGGGATGGGTCTGTCACTGTATAACACTGGGGTACAGTACTGGTGGGGATGGGTCTGTGACTGTATAACACTGGGGTACAGTACTGGTGGGGACGGGTCTGTCACTGTATAACACTGGGGTACAGTACTGGTGGGGACGGGTCTGTCACTGTATAACACTGGGGTACAGTACTGGTGGGGACGGGTCTGTCACTGTATAACACTGGGGTACAGTACTGGTGGGGACGGGTCTGTCACTGTATAACACTGGGGTACAGTACTGGTGGGGACGGGTCTGTCACTGTATAACACTGGGGGTACAGTACTGGTGGGGACAGGTCTGTCACTGTATAACACTGGGGTACAGTACTGGTGGGGATGGGTCTGTCACTGTATAAACCTGGGGTACAGTACTGGTGGGGACGGGTCTGTCACTGTATAACACTGAGGTACAGTACTGGTGGGGACGGGTCTGTCACTGTATAACACTGGGGTACAGTACTGGTGGGTCAGGCCTGTCACTGTATAACACTGGGGTAGAGTACTGGTGGGGACGGGTCTGTCCCTGTATAACACTGGGGTACAGTACTGGTGGGGATGGATCTGTCACTGTATAACACTGGGGTACAGTACTGGTGGGGATGGGTCTGTCACTGTATAACACTGGGGTACAGTACTGGTGTGGACGGGTCTGTCACTGTATAACACTGGGGTACAGTACTGGTGGGGACAGGTCTGTCACTGTATAACACTGGGGTACAGTACTGGTGGGGACAGGTCTGTCACTGTATAACACTGGCGTACAGTACTGGTGGGGACGGGTCTGTCTCTGTATAACACTGGGGTACTGGTGGGTTTGGGTTCGGGTGATATCTGGACTGGTGTTTTTCCCTCCATTGGCACTCTGTGGTGATGATTGTCTGATTGTCTGTCTCTGCTTCCTGCAGATAGTTGGATTGAGAACGACAGTTTGTCCTTGGACAGGAACCTTGATGACCAGGTAGAAAGCAGCAGTTTGCGGAGCAGGGGAAGTACCCATTCCTCAGGCAGTAGTGAGCACAAGGGTGTGCCGATGCCACGCTTGTTACCATTCTCAACTGGGCAAGTCTTCAACACCAGTGCCAGCATGCAGATTCTTGTTATTCCCAGTCAGGATGACCACATGTTGGAGATTAATGTGACGTGACTGCAATCAATGATTTGACTGTGCTCTGTAGCGTTATGTGAGTGTTCTGTGATGTGATGATGCTCTGTAATGTAACGTGAAGTCAGAGCTTTGGGATGTTACATGACAGTGATTTGTGACATGACAGTGCACTAACATAACGTGACTTTGACTGTCACTCTCTGTAAATGTTACTGTACAGTGAGTTGCTGTGTGAGTGGTGTTGTAATTATGTTCTGTCTTTGTATTAATTACACCGAAAAATTAGTGACTCTCTTTCAATGAGAAAGAACTGATGTGATTTGATATAAAAGTCACTTTCTAAGAGCAGGATTTACAGGAGCTGTTCAGCCCCTCACACACCCCAACAAAACCTGCACTGTCCCTGGACTCCAGCTGTACATATCCTGATATTCAGGGATTAGGGGTGACTCTGTGCACACTCCATGTGATATCAGCTCCTGGTTCTCTGATTCTCTTGGTGAGGCTGCACCTCAAACCAGTGCCAGTGTCAGAGTGAACCTGCCAAACTGTGTGGGATGCACAGAGTCATCCTCTGACAGGACTCTCTCACCACTGACCACACCTCAGTGATTATTCTCCTTTTCTGATTGTTTTTGATTGAAATGATTTAGATCCAGACTGTGGTTGAATGAATAATTCTTTATTTATTTACATAATCCTTAATTTTTCATCCAGGTTTAATTATATAAATATATATATATATAGAGAGAAAGATTAATATAAGGTTTTGAAATTTGTGTTGGTGTGAGTGGGTTTCTGGGACAGCTTGCATTAACCAAGGCTGGACCACCTCAGTGGGGGCAAGTTCACCAGGCACCTGAGACATCACCCACCCCCACCCCAAACTCCACACCCCCCCCCCCCCCACACACAGCTCAATTTCAATGCAATTCCCCAAAGACTGAGGGGCTGAGAGTCAGGTCAGGGGGTATCGATCTACATTTCTACCCCCGGGAGTTCAGTATTCACAATAAATAAAGTGATAATCTCGCGGCTTTGTTACCGCTGTCAATCTCAGCCTTGTGTTAGTCATTACAGAGTGCAAATGCTGGATGTTCAGTAAACTGTCAGCATTCTAGAAACATCATAAAAATCGACATCCTCAACACCTTGGATGCATTGAGTGTCTGATTTGTGTCTTTATGAACCTTCTGCTCAGTAACTCTTTGAAGAGTCAGTGAGGTTTCTCCTTAATCTGTCAACTGTTGGTTGGTGAGATGGAGTGGGAGGGTGGGAGAATTGGAGTGGGAGGGTGGGAGAATTGGAGTGGGAGGGTGGGAGAATTGGAGTGGGAGGGTGGGAGAATTGGAGTGGGAGGGTGGGAGAATTGGAGTGGGAGGGTGGGAGAATTGGAGTGGGAGGGTGGGAGAATTGGAGTGGGAGGGTGGGAGAATTGGAGTGGGAGGGTGGGAGAATTGGAGTGGGAGGGTGGGAGAATTGGAGTGGGAGGGTGGGAGAATTGGAGTGGGAGGGTGGGAGAGTCGGGGCGGAGGGTGGGAGAGTCGGGGCGGAGGGTGGGAGAGTCGGGGCGGAGGGTGGGAGAGACGGGGCGGAGGGTGGGAGAGTCGGGGCGGAGGGTGGGAGAGACGGGGCGGAGGGTGGGAGAGACGGGGCGGAGGGTGGGAGAGACGGGGCGGAGGGTGGGAGAGACGGGGCGCAGGGTGGGAGAGACGGGGCGCAGGGTGGGAGAGTCGGGGCGCAGGGTGGGAGAGACGGGGCGCAGGGTGGGAGAGACGGGGCGCAGGGTGGGAGAGACGGGGCGCAGGGTGGGAGAGACGGGGCGCAGGGTGGGAGAGACGGGGCGCAGGGTGGGAGAGACGGGGCGCAGGGTGGGAGAGACGGGGCGCAGGGTGGGAGAGACGGGGCGCAGGGTGGGAGAGACGGGGCGCAGGGTGGGAGAGACGGGGCGCAGGGTGGGAGAGACGGGGCGCAGGGTGGGAGAGACGGGGTGGGGTCCTTGAGCCATTGTTTTCACTTTGTGACCTGGGGCCTGAGTTGCGAAACCAGCTCGTGCACTTTCTCAGTGACCAGAATGAGCAAGTGGTGAGAGGAATCTGTCCTAGAGAAAAACAGCATTTTTAAAAAATTCATTCCCAGGATGTGGGCATCACTGGCTGGGCCAGCATTTATTACCCATCCCTAGTTGCCCTTGAGAAGCTGGTGGTGAGCTGCCTTCTTGAACCGCTGCAGGCCATGTGGTGTAGGTACACCCACAGTGCTGTTAGGGAGGGAGTTCCAGGATTTTGACCCAGTGACAGTGAAGGAAAGGCGATATATTTCCAAGTCAGGATGGTGAGTGACTTGGAGGGGAACTTCCAGGTGGTGGTGTTCCCATCTATCTGCTGCCCTTGTCCTTCTAGATGGTAGCAGTCGTGGGTTTGGAAGGTGCTGTTGAAGGACCCTTCGTGAGTTTCTGCAATGCATCTTGTAGATGGTACACACTGCTGCTACTGTGTGTCGGTGGTGGAGGGAGTGAATGTTGGTGGATGGGGTGCCAAACAAGTGGGCTGCTTTGTCCTGGATGGTGTCCAGCTTCTTGAGTTTTGTGGGAGCTGCACTCATCCAGACAAGTGGAGAGTGTTCCATCACACTCCTGACTTGTGCCTTGTAGATGGTGGACAGGCTTTGGGGAATCAGGAGCTGAGTTACTCATCGCAGGATTCCTAGCCTCTGACCTGTTCTTGTAGCCACAGTATTTATATGGCTAGTCCAGTTCAGTTTCTGGTCAATGGTAACCCCCAGGATGTTGATAGTGGGGGATTCAGTGATGGAATGTCAAGGGCTGATGGTTAGATTCTCTCTTGTTGGAGATGGTCATTGCCTGACACTTGTGTGGCATGAATGTTACTTGCCACTTGTCAGCCCAAGCCTGGATATTGACCAGGTCTTGCTGCATTTGGACATGGACTGTTTCAGTATCTGAGGAGTTGTGAATGGTGCTGAACATTGTGCAATCATCAGCGAACATCCCCACTTCTGACCTTATGATGGAAGGAAGGTCATTGATGAAGCAGCTGAAGATGGTTGGGCCGAGGACACTACCCTGAGGAACTCCTGCAGTGATGTCCTGGAGCTGAGATGACTGACCTCCAACAACCACAACCATCTTCCTTTGTGCTAGGTGTGACTCCAAACACAGCCTTGATGTCAAGGGCAGTCACTCTCACCTCACCTCTGAAGTTCAGCTCTTTTGTCCATGGTTGAACCAAGGCTGTAATGAGGTCAGGAGCTGAGTGGCCCTGGCAGGACCCAAACTGGGCGTCAGTGAGCAGGTTATTGCTAAGCAAATGCAGCTTGATAGCACTGTTGATGACCCTTCCGTCACTTTACTGATAATGGAAAGTAGACTGATGGGGTGGTAATTGGCCAGGTTGGATTTGTCCTGCTTTTTGTGTACAGGACATACCTGGGCAATTTTCCACATAGCCGGGTAGATGCCAGTATTGTAGCTGTACTGGAACAGCTTGGCTAGGGGTGCGGCAAGTTCTGGAGCACAAGTCTTCAGTACTATTGCTGGAATATTGTCAGAGCCCATAACCTTTTCAACTAACGTGGAGTGAATTGAAAACAAAAACAGAATTACCTGGAAAAACTCAGCAGGTCTGGCAGCATCGACGGAGAAGAGTTGACGTTTCGAGTCCTCATGACCCTTCAACAGAACTGAATTGGCTGAAAACTGGCATCTGTGATGCTGGGGACCTCTGGTGGAGGCCGAGAGGATCATTCACTTGCTACAATCTTTAGCCAGAAGTGCCAAATGCTGCAGCCTTATCTTTTGCACTGATGTGCTGGGCTCCTCCATCATTGAGGATGGGGATATTTGTGGAGCCTCCTCCTCCAGTAAGTTATTTAATTGTCCGCCATCATTCATGACTGAATGTGGCAGGACTGCGGAGCTTAGATCTGGTCCATTGGTTGTGGGATCACTTAGCCCTGTCTATCACTTGCTGCTTACGCTGCTTGACATGCAAGTAGTCCTGTGTTATAGCTTCACCAGGTTGACACCTCATTTTTAGGTATGCCTGGTGCTGCTCCTGGCATGCCCTCCTGCACTCTTCATTGAACCAGGGTTGATCCCCTGACTTGATGGTAATGGTAGAGTGGGGGATATGCTGGGCCATGAGGTTACAGATTGTGTTCAAGTACAATTCTGCTGCTGCTGATGGCCCACAGCACCTCATGGTTGCCCAGTCTTGAGTTGCTAGATCTGTTCAAAATCTATCCCATTTAGCATGGTGATAGTACCACACAACACGATGGAGGGTATCCTCGATGCGAAGATGGGACTTTGTCTCCACAATGACTGTGCGGTGGTCACTCCTACTGATACTGTCATGGACAGATGCATCTGTGACAGGCAGGTTGGTGAGGATGAGGTCAAGTATGTTTTTCCCTCTTGTTGGTTCCCTCACCGCCTGCTGCAGACCCAGTCTAGCAGCTATGTCCTTTAGGACTCAGCCAGCTCGGTCAGTAGTGGTGCTACCGAGCCACTCTTGGTGATGGACATTGAAGTTCCCCACCCAGAGTACATTCTACACCCTTGCCACCCTCAGTGCCTCCTCCAAGTGGTGTTCAACATGGAGGAGCAGTGATTCATCAGCTGAGGGAGGGCGGTACGTGGTAATCAGCAGGAGGTTTCCTTGCCCATGTTTGACCTGATGCCATGAGACTTCATGGGGTCTGGAGTCAATGTTGAGGACTCCCAGGGCAACTCCCTCCTGACTGTATATCACTGTGCCCCCACCTCTGCTGGGTCTGTCCTGCTGGTGGGACAGGACATACCCAGGGATGGTGATGGTGGTGTCTGGGACATTATCTGTAAGGTATGATTCCGTGAGGATGACTATGTCAGGCTGTTGCTTGACTAGTCTGTGAGACAGCTCTCCCAATTTTGGCACCAGCCCCCGGATGTTAGTAAGGAGGAATTTTCAGGGTCGACAGGACTGTGATTGCTGTTGTTGTTTCCGGTGTCTAGGTCGATGCCGGGTGGTCCGTCCGGTTTTGTTTCTTTGAGACTTTTTAGCAGCTTAATACAACTGAGTGTCTTGCTAGGCCATTTCAGAGGACATTTAAGAGTCAACCACATTGCTGTGGGTCTGGAGTCACATGTAGGCCAGACCAGGTAAGGACAGCAGATTTCCTTCCCTAAAGGACATTAGTGAGTCAGTTGGGTTTTTATGACAATGGTTTCATGGCCATCATGAGACTCGTGTTGAATCAATATGATGAATGTTTCATTAACTACATTTGAGAAAAACCTTCGTTGGCTTTGAAACACTTTGGCATGTCCTGAGGTGCTGAACGATACTGCGGGAATGGAAATTCATCTCTCTTCAGTTTTGTACAAATATTTTGTGAGTGTGACTCCGGCCCCCCTTCACCACTGGATTCCTGTCCCCCGCTTCCTGTTCCCCTCAACACTCGTCCCCTTGTTGTACTGTCCAGACTTTTCCCCTTTACTGCTCTGGGACTGTGGTGAAACCATCATTTCTCAGGTTGCTCAGTGAGTTTCAGTTGCTGGGACACCTTGGGGACAATGCAGCTGGGATTGAATAGGAGTGCTAACTCTCCAAGTGAGTGAAAGGGAGTACCCGAGAACTAGCCCACCCTACCCCACCCCACCCCATCGCCCACCTTCCCTGAGGGCGTAACCCTAGTAATCATTCTTTACTGAATCTCCAAACTGGGTTTGGTTAGGGCTTGGGGTTCGGGATTCAGGGATTTGGGGCCGTGTTTGGGGTTCGGGGATCGAGGCCGTGTTTGAGATTCGGGGCCAGGTTTGGGGCTTGGGGCCATGTTTGGGATTCGGGGATTTGGGGCCGGATTTGGGGTTTGGGGATCGAGGCCATGTTTGGGGTTTGGGGCTGTGTTTGAGAATCGGGGCTGGGTTTGGGGCTCGGGGCTCAGGGATTGAGGCCATGTTTGGGATTTGGGGATCGAGGCCATGTTTGGGGTTCGGGGATTTGGGGCTGGATTTGGGGTTCGGGGATCGAGGCCATGTTTGGGATTTGGGGCCGTGTTTGGGGTTTGGGGATCCCCTACTACATAGATCCTGGGGGTTACCATTGACCAGAAACTGAACTGGACCAGCCATATAAATACTGTGGCAACAAGAGCAGGTCAGAGGCTGGGAATCCTGCGGTGAGTAACTCACCTCCTGACTCCCCAAAGCCTGTCCACCATCTACAAAGCACAAGTCAGGAGTGTGATGGAATACTCCCCACTTGCCTGGATAAGTGCAGCTCCCACAACACTCAAGAAACTTGACACCATCCAGGACAAAGCAGCCCCGCTTGATTGGCATCCCATCCACAAACATTCACCCCCTCCACCACCGACGCACAGTAGCAGCAGTGTGTGTATCATCTACAAGATGCACTGCAGCAACTCACTAAGGCTCCTTCGACAGCACCTTCCAAACCCACGACCACTACCAGCTAGAAGGACAAGGGCAGCAGATAGATGGGAACACCACCAAGTCACCAAGTTCTCCTCCAAGCCACTCACCATCCTGACTTGGAAATATATCGCCGTTCCTTCACTGTTGCTGGGTCAAAATCCTGGAACTCCCTCCCTAACAGCACTGTGGGTGTACCTACACCACAGGGACTGCAGCGGCTCAAGAAGGCAGCTCACCACCACCTTCTCAAGGGCAACTAGGGATGGGCAACAAATGCTGGGCCCAGCCAGCGACACCCACATCCCATGAATGAATTTTTAAAAACTCTGAGACACCATTTTGAGACTGTTACCGGCACCGGGATTGTATCTGCCTTGGGCAGCTCCTCAAGTTTCTCGTCTTTCTGGTTGAGAATGTACTAGAGAAAGCTGCCAAGCAAATCTCCATTTTCCTGTTTCTCTTATTGTAACTCAAATGATCCAACAGGTTTGAACAGAGGCCTGCCCTCAAAATACCTTACTCTCAAAATACCTCAACCTCAGCCTAATTAGGCCTCTGTTAGAATGTTTAGGCAAAGGCATGATGCATATCAACTATCACTAACCAAAATATTTTCATTTTAAATTCAACTTCCCGCTCCAATTTTATCTGTCTGGTGCTCACCGCTGGGATGGGAAGAGTTTTACACAATGCAGGTACATATAGATTAACTGGATGTTTAATTTGATTGGTTCTTGGGGTGTGGGCCAATTGGGAAGGGTGTCTCGAGATTGATAAATATGTGACATTGAGTCCTGTTTACATCATTGGCAAAACTATCCAATTTGAAGACGGACTGACAGGCTGAGCCTTCCCCTCGAACTGTACCAGTCCATGTGGTGAAGGTGATTAGAGTTAGCATCGGGGAGGGTGTTTGAGGATTAGGATTAAAAAAGTAAGAATTTGTATTTTCTACAGCACATTACACAACCTCGAGATGTCCCAGAATGTCGTAAATCAGCCAAGATATTTTAAGGGTTAAGTGTTTTAAGGGTGTAGTACTTTGAGGGCAGGTCTAACTGCTCGGTTGATGTAATCTTGATGGGTATTTGCTGTTATCATGTTGGAAGTTTGGCAGCCAATTTGTGCACAGCAAGATCCACAAAGATCAATGTGTTACTGGCCAAACAATCTATTTTTAGTGATGGGGGTTAAGGGATAAATTTTGGTCAGGACACAACTCTGCTGCTCTTCTTCTGAAAGTGCCATGGGATCTTTCATATCCACCTGAGTAGATGCTCTGAGGATCATTTTTCAATCCTCACCAGATACAGGTGAGGTACCAAAGAATTTGAAGTCTGCGAATGTGCAGGTACCATTATTTAAAAAGAGAATAGACCAAATGATTATAGACTGGTCCGACTGACTTCACAGAATCACAGCGCAGAAGAGGCCCTTCGGCCCATCGAGTCTGCACCGACACGTGAGAAACACCTGACCTACCTACCTAATCCCATTTACCAGC
Source organism: Isurus oxyrinchus (assembly GCA_026770705.1). Classification (NCBI taxonomy): domain Eukaryota; kingdom Metazoa; phylum Chordata; class Chondrichthyes; order Lamniformes; family Lamnidae; genus Isurus; species Isurus oxyrinchus. The sequence goes on from JANJGN010000018.1 coordinate 115,993,835, forward strand.
ACTTGGCCCATAGCCTTGAATGTTATGATGTGCCAAGTGCTCATCCAGGTACTTTTTAAAGGATGTGAGGCAACCCGCCTCCACCACCCTCCCAGGCAGTGCATTCCAGACCGTCACCACCCTCTGGGCAAAAAAGTTTTTCCTCACATCCCCCCTAAACCTCCTGCCCCTCACCTTGAACTTATGTCCCCTTGTGACTGACCTTCAACTAAGGGGAACAGCTGCTCCCTATCCACCCTGTCCACGCCCCTCATAATCTTGTACACCTCAATCAGGTCGCCCTTCAGTCTTCTCTGCTCCAATGAAAACAACCCAAGTCTATCCAACCTCTCTTCATAACTTAAATGTTTCACCCCAGGCAACATCCTGGTGAATCTCCTCTGCACCCCCTCCAGTACAACCACATCCTTCCTATAATGTGGCAACCAGAACTGCACACAGTACTCCAGCTGTGGCCTCACCAAGGTTCTATACAACTCCAACATGACCTCTCTACTTTTGTAATCTATGCCTCGATTGATAAAGGCAAGTGTCCCATATGCCTTTTTCACCACCCCACTAACATGCCCCTCCGCCTTCAGAGAACTATGGACACACATGCCAAGGTCCCTTTGTTCCTCAGAACTTCCTAGTGTCATGCCGTTCATTGAATACTTCCTTGTCAAATTACTCCTTCCAAAGTGTATCATCTCACACTTTTCAGGGTTAAATTCCATCTGCCACTTATCTGCCCATTTGACCATCCCGTCTATATCTTCCTGTAGCCCAAGACATTCAACCTCACTGTTAACCACCCGGCCAATCTTTGTGTCATCTGCAAACTTACTAATCCTACCCCCCACATAGTCATCTATGTCGTTTATATAAATGACAAATAATAGGGGACCCAGCACAGATCCCTGTGGTACGCCACTGGACACTGGCTTCCAGTCACTAAAGCATCCTTCTGTCATCACCCTCTGTCTCCTACAACTAAGCCAATTTTGAATCCATCTTATCAAATTACCCTGTATCCCATGTGCATTTGCCTTCTTTATAAGTCTCCCATGTGGGACCTTGTCAAAGGCTTTACTGAAATCCATATAAACTACATCAACTACACTACCCTCATCTACACACCTGGTCACCTCCTCAAAAAATTCAATCAAATTTGTTAGGCATGACCTCCCTCTGACAAAGCCATGCTGGCTATCCCTGATCAAACCTTGCCTCTCCAAGTGGAGATAGATACTCTCCTTCAGAATTTTCTCCAATAATTTCCCTAGCACTGATGTGAGACTCACTGGCCTGTAGTTCCCTGGCTTCTCTCTACAACCCCTCTTGCCCAACTTCAGTGGGCAAATTATTGGAAACAATTCTGAGACAGGATAAACTGTCACTTAGAAAGTCATGGGTTGATCAGGGATAGTCAGCGTGGTTTTGTCAGGGGAAGATAGTGTCTTACTAACTTAATAGAATTTTTCGAGTAAATAACAAGGAGGATTGATGAGGGTAGTGTAGTGGATGTGGTCTACATGGATTTCAGTAAGGCATTTGATTAGGTCCCATATGGCAGACTGGTCAGGAAAGTGGGATCTTATGGGATACAAGGGAAGGTGGCAGGTTGGATCCAAAATTGGCTCAGGACAGGAAACAAAAGGATAATGGTAATGGATGTTTTCGCAAATGGAGAACAGTTTCCAGTGGTGTTCCACAAGACTCAGCTAGGGGGCCCTTGCTATTTGTTGTATATATTAATAATTTAGACTTAAATGTGGGAGGCATGATTGGGAAATTTGCAGAATGCACAAAAATTGGCCGGGGAGTTGATAGTGAAGAGGATAGCTGTCAACTCCAGAATGATATCAATGGTTTGGTTCAGTGGGCGGAGAAGTGTCAAATGGAATTCAATCCAGAAAAGTGTGAGGTAAAGCATTTGAGGAGGGCAAACAAAGCAAGGGAATACTTATTAAAAGGGAAGTTATTGAGTTATTGAAGTGAGAGACTTTGGAGTGCATGTCCACAGGTCCCTGAAGGTGGCAGGATAAGTGGATAACGTGGTGATACTGTATTCTAGGCTTCATTAATAGGGGCATAAGTACAAGAGCAGGGAGGTTATGATGAACTTATATAAGACACTGGTTAGACCTCAGCTGGAATATTGTGTACAGTTCTGGGCACCACATTATAGGAAGGATGTGAACAGATTGGAGAGAGTGCTGAAGAGGTTTACAGGAATGGTTCCAGGGGTGAGAAACTTCAGTTATGAGAAAAGATTGGAGAAGTTGGGACTGTTCTCCTTGGAGAGTAGAAGGCTGAGAAGAGACTTGATAGTAGCTTTCAAAATCATGATGGGTCTGGACAGAGTAGATAGGGAGAAGCTGTTCCCACTCGTAAACGGATTGAGAACCAGACGGCACAGTTTTAAAGTGTTTTTCAAAAGAAGCAAATGTGAGGTGAGAAAATATTTTTTCATACAGCGAGTGGTTCGGGTCTGGAACGCGCCTTTCGTTTTGTCCTTTTATAATTTTTGTAGTGGCTAGCCTTATCTTCTGATTTCTCAGATTTGTACTCTATTCGTTCCTGTCACAGTCTATTTATCATTTCCCACATTAACACTTTTCTCTCTTGCCTTGTCTCTACTCTTTGGTTTACCACATCTTCCCAAATTTGATTCCTTGCCCCCGCTATTTAGTTTAAAGCCCTCTCTACTTCCCCAGTTTGGTGGCTCGTGAGGGCACCAGTCCCAGCACGGTTCAGGTATGGACCATCCCAACTGTACAGATCCCATTTTCCCCAATACTGGTGCCAATGCCCCACAGACCAGAACCTTCTCCCACACCCAGTCTTTGAGCCACACATTCATCTCTCTAATCTTATTTGTCCTATCCCAATGTGCATGTGGCTCAGGTAATAACCCAGAAATTCTTACCTTTGAGGCTCTGCTTCTTAAACTGGTGCCTAGCTCATCATACTGACAGCCTCCTTCCTCATCCTGCCTGTGTCATTGGTACCTACATGGACCATGACCACTAGATCCTCCCCCTCCCACTGCAAGTTCCTCTCCAGACCCAAGCAGATGCCCCAAACCCTGGCACCGGGCAGACAGCCTTCTGGACTCTCAATCTTTGATCCAGAGAACAGTGTCAATCCCCTTACAAAGCTGTCCCATAATATCACTACATTCCTTTTTGCTCCCCCCACTTGGACAGCTTCCTGTCCCACAGTGCCATGGTCAGTTTGCCCATCCACCCTGCAGCCCCAACTCTCATCCAAACAAACTGAGACACCCTCAAACCTGTTGGACAATTGCAGCGGCTCACACTCCTGTCCTCTGGGTCCCCTTACCTGCCTCACTCACAGTCACACTCTCATGGCCCTGGCCACTGACCAAATCAGAAGACCCTATCCTAATGGTGTGACTGCCTCCTGGTACAGAGCATCCAGGTAACTTTCTCCCTCCCTCATGTGTTAGTGTCTGCAGCTCAGCCTCCAGCTCAATGACTCTGAGCTGAAGCTCCTCGAGCCACAAACACTTACTGCAGACGTGTTTGACCCGGATCACAATGTTACCCAGAAGCGCCCACATGCTGCAGCCTTGACACATCACCTGACCTGCCATCCCTAATGGGTTTTAAATAACTACTTAATTATATTAATCACTTATTTATGTTGCACTTTTATATATTTTATTAACTTTACCAAATTGTGCACTATTTTAAACCTTAGGGATAGAATGGAACTTACCAGATACTCACCACAGCTAGCTCCTTTCCCTGTCATAGAGCAAGAACCAATTTCTATGGGATGAGAAAGATAGAAATGTAATGATGGAACTGTATAAAATGCTGGTTAGGCTAGAGCTGGAATGTTGTGTACAGTTCTGGTCAGCACCTTACAGGAAGGACATAATTACTCTGGTGGGAGAACAGAGGAGATTTAGAAACATGTTGCCAGGGCTTGAAAATTGCCACTATGAGGAGAGATTGGATAGGCTGTGGTTGTTTTGCTGAGAACAAGAGGAGGCTGAGGTGGGACCTGATTGAGTGGACAAAGTTTGAGGGGCTTGGATAGGGTAGATAGGAAAATCCTGTTGCCCCTAGCGGAGAGGTCAGTTATCAGGGGCACACATTTAAGGTGATTGGTAAAAGGATTGCAGGGGACATGAGGATAAACTTACAAACATACGAAATAGGAGCAGACGTAGACCATTCAGCTCCTCAAGCCTGCTGTGCCATTCAATAAGATCATGGCTGACCTATTTGTGTTTCGAGTTCCACATTCCCAACTGCTCCCGATAACCTTTGATTCACTTGCCTACCAAGGATTTATCTACCTCTGACTTAAAATTATTCAATGACCCCACCTCCACCAAAATTAGAAGAGAGAGCAAGTGAGTCTGGAAGGCATAGAACTTATAGGCCAGTTAAAGCACAAGGGAGTTCGACAAGGTTGGATGGTATTTATTTTAATGCAAGGAGTCTGACGAATAAGGCAGATGAATTGAGAGCACAAATTAACACATGGAAGTATGATGCCATTGCTGTCACAGAGACATGGTTGAGAGAGGGGCAGGATTGGCAGCTCAATATTCCAGGATATAGGGTCTTCAGGCGAGACAGAGAAGGGGGTAAAAGAGAAGGGGTTATTGGAATATTGATCAAGGAATCAATTACAGCAGTAAGGAGGAATGACATCTTAGAAGGCTCCTTAAATGAAGACCTTAAAAACTAAAAAGGAGCAATCACATTGCTGGGAGTGTGCTATAGGCCCCCAAACAGTCAGAGAGAAATAGAAGAGCAGGTATGTAGGCAAATTTCAGAGCAGTGTAAAAATAATAGGGGAGTAATAGTGGGGGATTTCACCTTCCCCAACATTAACTGGGTTAGTCATAGTGTGATAAGTTTAGAGGGAGCGGAATTCTTAAAATGCATCCAGGAGAGCTTTTTAAGCCAGTATGTAGAAAGTCCTACAAGAGAGGGGACGGTCCTGGACTTAGTTTTAGGGAATGAAGCCGGGCAGGTGGTAGAGGTATCAGTGAGGGAGCATTTTGCAGATAGTGATCATAACTCTGTTAGATTCAAGGTTGTTATGGAAAAGGACAAGAATGGGCCAGAAATCAGGGTTCTAAATTGGGGGAAGGCCGATTTTAATAAGATCAGATATGATTTGGCCAGAGTGGACTCGGAGCAGCTACTTTTAAGTAAATCTGCGTCAGAGCAATAGGACTCATTCAAGGAGGAAATAGGGAGAGTACAGGGCTAACATATTCCAGTAAAGACAAAGGGTGGGACCAACAAATCCAGGGAACCCAGGATGTCAAGGGATATACAGGATTGGATAAAGAAAAAAAGGGAGGTTTATGGCAGACACCGAGGGCTCAAAACAGCGGAAGCCCGAGGGGAGTATAGAATGTGTAGGGGGGAACTTAGAGGAAATTAGGAGGGCAAAAAGGGGGCATGCAAAAACATTGGCAGGTAAAATAAAGGAAAATCCAGTTATTTTACAAGTACATTAAGAGTAAGAGGATAACTAGGGAAAGAGTAGGGCCCATTAAGGACCATAGTGGTAATTTGTGTGTGGAGCTGGAAGACGTAGGTAGGGTTCTCAATGAATACTTCACATTTTCCCACATTATACTGCATCTGCCAGATTTTTGCCCCCTCACTAACTTATCTATATCTGTCTGTAAACTCCTCATGTCCTCTTCACAACACTTTCCTACCTATCTTTGTGTCATCTGCAAATTTAGCTACCACACCTTCACTCCCCTCATTTAATTCATTGATGTAAATTGTAGAAAGTTGAGGCCCCAGTAGACCCCTGCGGGATTCTACTCGTCACATCCTGCCAATCAGAAAAAGACCGATTTAACATACTCTCTGTTTTCTGCCAGCCAGCCAGTCTTCTATCCATGCTAATAAGTTACCCCCTACACCATGAACTTTTATTTTCTGCAATAATCTTTGATGTGGCATTTTATCAAATGCCTTCTGGAAATCTAAGTACAGTACATCTACAGGCTCCCCTTTATCTATAGTGCATGTTACCCCTTCAAAAAAAACTCCAATAAATTGGTTAAACATGATCTCCCTTTCACAAAACCATGCTGACTCTTCCCTATTACTTTCTAAGTGCCCAGCTATAACCTCCTTAATGATCAATTCTAACACCTTCCCCATGGCAGACGTCAAGCTAACTGGCCTATAGTTTCCTGTTTTCTGTCTCCCTCCCTTCTTGAATAGAGGAGTTATATTTGCTACTTTCCAGTCTGCTGGAACCTTTCCAGAATCTAGCGAGTTTTGCAAAATTAACACCGACACATTTACTACCTCATTAGCCACCTCCTTTAAGGCCCTAAGATGAAGTCCACCAGGACCAGGAGCCTTGTCAGCCCGCAGCTCCATCAGTTTTCTCAGTACCCCTTCCCTAGTGATTGTAATTTCACCAAGTTCCTCTCTCCCCTCCACCTCCGGATTTACAGCTATTACTGGAATGTTTTTTGTATGCTCTATAGTGAAGACGGAAGCAAAATATTTGTTCATTTCATCTGTCATTTCCTTATAATCTACTATTAACTCCCCATTGTCATAACTGCCACTCCATCTTTCCACAGTTGTGTGCTTTTTCCTTAAGTTTGATGCTTTCCTTAACATGGATGGTGGGTCCTCCCCTTAGAATAAGTATATTCTGACTACAAAGAAAAATTCTGAGTATTCTGAAATATCCCCTAGCTCAGCTTTCACGCCCACATAGTTGCCCTTATTTAAGTTTAAAATACTAGTTTTAGACCCACTCTTCTCCCTTTCAAACTGGATGTAAAATTCAATCATATTGTGGTCACTGCTACCTAGGGGGGCTTCACTCTGAGATCATTAATTAATCCTGTCACATTACACAATACCAAGTCTAATATAACCTGCTGTCTGGTTGGTTCCACAACATGTTGCTCTAAGAAACTAACTTGAAAACATTCTATGAACTCCTCATCCAGGCTACTGCTGCCAATCTGATTTTTCCAGAGGGTGGTTGGTGGGTGTCTGGAATTCGTTGCTTGGGGTTGGTGGTGGAGGCAGTAAACCTCATCTCCTTTAAAAGGCACCTGGAACAGTATCTGAAGTGCTGTAACCTGCAGGGCTACGGACTGGGTGCTGGAAGGTGGGATGGGGAGCTAGTATTTTCAGCCGGTGCAGGCATACGGGCCGTAACTTTCCTATGGTTCTGAGAGGGTGACAAGCCTTCAGTTTAACGTCTCTTCCTAAAGACAGTGCCTCTGACAATGCAGCACTCTGTTACACAGCCTCCGGGACCACACATTGTTCTCATAAAATGTCTTTAAAATAATAAAACATCCCAAGGTGCTTCACAGGGAACATGGTGAAACAAATTCGGGACAGACTGGGGCAGGTTTAGGGAGAGTGTTGGGGCAGTGGGAGTCTGACAGGCGGAGCTGACTCAGTCCCGGTTTCACCATCACGCCGGAGGCCGGACTCGAACCGACAAACTTCAGACAGAGAGGCCCGGCTGGGGAGAGGGGCGGAAGTGCATGTAACAGGCCGGAAGCTGTCGGCTGGAGGGGCGGAAGTGCTTGTAACAGACCGGAAGTTGTCTGCTGGAGGGGCGGAAGTGCCTGTAACAGACCGGAAGTTGGCTGAGGGAGGGGCGGATGTGCCTGTAACAGACCGAATGTTGCCTGCTGGAGGGGCGGAAGTGCCTGTAACAGACCGGAGGTTGTCTGCTGGAGGGGCGGAAGTGCCTGTAACAGACCGGAAGTTGTCTGCTGGAGGGGCGGAAGTGCCTGTAACAGACTGGAAGTGATCGTCGGGGAGGCCACGCGGGTTACGGATCCGCGATGAAGTTCGGTTACCGGGTAAGGGGGAGGGGGAATGGGGATGAGTGAGGGAAGGGTGAGGGGGGTGAGGGGAGTTGGGTGAGGGGGGTTGAGGTGAGGGGGTTGAGGGCTGGGGGGTTGGGGTGTGGGGGGTGAGGGGGTTGGGGTGTGGGGGGGGGTGTGGGGGTTGAGGTGAGGGGGGTTGGGGTGAGGGGGTTGAAGTGTGGGGGGGGTGAGGGGGTTGAGGTGAGGGGGGTTGGGGTGAGGGGGTTGAAGTGTGGGGGGTGAGGGGGGTTGGGGTGTGGGAGGTGAGGGGGGTTGGGGTGAGGGGGTTGAAGTGGGGGGGGGGGGTGAGGGGGTTGAGGTGAGGGGGGTTGGGGTGAGGGGGGTTGGGGTGTGGGGGGTGAGGGGGGTTGGGGTGTGGGGGGTGAGGGGGGTTGGGGTGTGGGAGGTGAGGGGGGTTGGGGTGAGGGGGTTGAAGTGTGGGGGGGGTGAGGGGGTTGAGGTGAGGGGGGGTTGGGGTGAGGGGGGTTGGGGTGTGGGGGGTGAGGGGGGTTGGGGTGTGGGGGGTGAGGGGGGTTGGGGTGTGGGAGGTGAGGGGGTTGGGGTGTGGGGGGTGTGGGGGGTGAGCGGGTTGGGGTGTGGGGGGTGTGGGGGGTTGAGGGGGGTTGGGGTGAGGGGGTTGGGGTGAGGGGGTTGGGGTGTGGGGGGGGTGTGGGGGTTGAGGTGTGGGGGGGGGTGAGGGGGTTGAAGTGTGGGGGGGGGTGAGGGGGTTGAGGTGAGGGGGGTTGGGGTGAGGGGGGTTGGGGTGTGGGGGGTGAGGGGGGTTGGGGTGTGGGGGGGGTGAGGGGGGTTGGGGTGTGGGAGGTGAGGGGGGTTGGGGTGAGGGGGTTGGGGTGTGGGGGGGGTGAGGGGGGTTGGGGTGTGGGGGGGTGAGGGGGGTTGGGGTGTGGGAGGTGAGGGGGGTTGGGGTGAGGGGGTTGGGGTGTGGGGGGGGTGAGGGGGGTTGGGGTGAGGGGGTTGAAGTGTGGGGGGTGAGGGGGGTTGGGGTGTGGGGGGTGAGGGGGGTTGGGGTGTGGGAGGTGAGGGGGGTTGGGGTGAGGGGGTTGAGGGTTGTGGGAGGCGCTGAACCCCAGGGCCCATCACACAATTGTTTTTAGCAGTGAAGAAGGCCATTCGGCCTGTTGTGCCTGTGCTGCTGTCTCTCTGACAGAGCGGCTCCCTCCCCACACATCTCCCCCCCACCCCCCACCCCAGCAGGTGGCAACTAACATTTGTGCCACACAAGTGCCAGGCAATGACCATCTCCAACAAGAAAGAATCTAACGGTCTCCCCTTGATGTTCAATGTCATTACCATCACTGAATCCCCCACTATCAACATGCTGGGAGTTACCACTGACCAGAAACTGAACTGGACCAGTTATATAAATACGGTGGCTACAAGAGCAGGTCTGAGGCTGGGAATTCTGCGGTGAGTAACTCGCCTCCTGACTCCCCAACGCCTGTCCACCATCTACAAGGCACAAGTCAGGAGTGTGATGGAATACTCACCACTTGCCTGGATGAGTGCAGCTCCCACAACACTCAAGAAGCTGGGCACCGTCCAGGACAAAGCAGCCCACTTGATTGGCACCCTATCCACCACTTAAACATTCACTCCCTACACCACCGATGCACAGTAGCAGCAGTGTGTGTACCATCTACAAGATGCACTGCAGGAATTCACCAAGGCTCCTTCAACAGCACCTTCCAAACCCACAACCACTACCATCTAGAAGGACAAGGGCAGCAGATAGATGGGAACACCACCACCTGGAAGTTCCCCTCCAAGTCACTCACCATCCTGACTTGGAAATATATCGGCTGTTCCTTCACTGTCACTGGGTCAAAATCCTGGAACTCTTCCCTAACAGCACTGTGGGTGTACCTACACCACATGGACTGCAGCGGCTCAAGAAGGCAGCTCAGCACCACCTTCTCAAGGGCAATTAGGGATGGGCAATAAATGCTGGCCCACCATGAATTTTTAAAAAGATGTGAAATTGTCCCCAGTACACCGAAGTTTAGTTCATTCATGTACATGAAGAAAAGCAGTGGGTCCCTGTCCTGAAGAGGAGACCCCCTCTTATATTGTCCTCCAATCTGACCTGAACTGTTCACCCACTGTCGGTTTCTTGTCACTCTGCCAATCTCGTATCTGAGCTGCTACTGTCCCTTTTTATTCCATGGGCTTCACAAGCCTGTTGTATGGCTTTTTATCAATCTCCTTTTTGAAGTCCAGGTACACCACATGACAGCCTTCCCATCTATAGCTCTCTCTCTGTTACCACAACAAAGAACTCCGGCTGGTTAGTTACATACATACGAAATAGGAGTCGGCCACTCGGCCCTTCTAGCCTGGAACTTAAAGGTTTCAATTAAATTGCCCCTCACTCTCCTAAACTCCAGCAGGTACAAGCCTAACCTGTCCAACCTGTCCTCATAAGACAACCCACCCATTCCTGGTGTTAGCCTAGTAAACCTTCTCTGAACTGCTTCCAATGCATTTACATCTTTCCTTAAACAAGGAGACCAGTACTGTACACAATACTCCAGATGTGGTCTCACCAATGTCCTGTATAACTGAAGCATAACCTCCCTACTTTTGTATTCAATCCGTTAACAAATCCATGCTGGCTTTTCCTGATTAACCTGCACTTGCCCAAGTGATTGTTAATTTTGTCCTGGATTATCATCTCACAAGTATTTCCACCACTGAGGTAAAACTGACTGTCTGTAGTTGCTGGGTTTATCTTCACCTCCTTTTGTGAACAAGGATGTAACATTTGCAATTCTTCAGTCCTTTCATCCCTGTATCTAAGGAGGATTGAAAGATTATGGTCAGTGCCTCCACAATCTCCACTCTCATTTCCCTCAGTATCGTCAGAAGCGTCTGATCCGGTCCTGGTGACCTATCACCTTTATGTATTGACAGTCTGTCCAAATGCCCTCTTTATCAATTTTTAGCCCATCCAGTGTCTCAACCACCTCCTTTTTCACTGTGACATTGGCAGCATCTTCTTCCTAAGGGTAAAGACAGATACAACATACTCATTTAGTACCTCAGTTATGAGATATAATACTCAGTACTTAGCCATGCCCTCAGAGGGTGATATTTGCTTAGAGGCAGAGGGGACGGCAGGAATACTAATGAGTACTTTGTGTTGGTGTTTACTGGGGGAGAGAATGCTGACAAAATATCATTCGAAGCAGAGATGGTTGAGGTAATGGATTGGATGAAAACTGATGGGCCGGAGGGACCGGGAAGGCCGGAGGGACTGGGAGGGACCGGGAAGGCCGGAGGGGCCGGGAAGGCCGGAGGGGGCCGGGAAGGCCGGAGGGGCCGGGAAGGCCGGAGGGGCCGGGAAGGCCGGAGGGGCCGGGAAGGCCGGAGGGACTGGGAGGGACCGGGAAGGCCAGAGGTACCGGGAAGGCCGGAGGGACCGGGAGGGACCGGGAAGGCCAGAGGGACCGGGAGGGACCGGGAAGGCCAGCTATGCTAGAGTGACTAAGTCCACCTGCTGTGGATGGTGTCCAGCCCAGTTTGCTGAAAGAAGTGGGTGTGGAGAAAGCGGAGAAGCTTGTCATAAATTTCTAATCTTCCCCAGACATGGGGGAGGTGCCAGAGAATTGGAGGGTAGCAAATGTGAGCCCCTTATTCAAGAAACTACAGGCTGGTCAGTTTAACGTCAGGTGGTGGGGTAAGGTGTTAGAAACAAATTCTCAGGGAAAAATCAACAGGCACTTGGAGAGGTTTGAGTTAATCAAGGAGAGCCGGTCCTCACTTGTAAAAGGCAGATCGTCTTTGATTAATCGAATTGCACTTTTTGATGAAGTAACAGGGAATGTTGATGTAGGGAGTGCGGTGGATGTTGTCCATATGAATTTTAAGAAAGCGTTTGACAAAATACCACATAAAGGCTGGTTAACAAAACTCAGGCTCATGGAATAGAAGGGTCAGTAACCAAATGGATAAAATATTGGTTTAAGAACAGAAACCAGTGAATCGTAGCTTTGTTCGAGTATAGAAGGCCATTCGGCCCATCATTTCAGTGCTGGTGCTTCTAAAGAGCAATTCACATACTGCCATTCTCTGAGCTGCCCTTTCCCCACCTTCCTGCACGTTCCTCCTTTCAGATATTTAGAAAATGTGGAAAAATTTACAGCACTGAAGGAGACCACTCTGCCCATCGTGTCTAAACCGGCCGATAAACAATTTCCCCAGCCTAATCCCATTTTCCAGCACTTGACCCATAGCTCTCCAGGTTCCAGCACTTGAGGTGCATGTCCAGACACATTTTCTGCCTCTACTCCCCTTTCAGGCAGTGAGTTCCAGACTCCTACCACACTGGGTGAATACATTTTTCTTCATTTCCCTTCTAATCCTTACACCAGTCACTTTAAATCTATGCCCCCTAGTCACTGACCTCTCTGCTCATGGAAACAGCCATTCCATCTACTCTGTCCAGGCCCCTCACAATTTTGTGCATCTCAATTAGATCTCCCCTCAGCCTCCCCTGTTCCATGGAGAACAGCCCCGGCCGATCCAATCTTTCCTCATAGCTGCAATTTTCCAATCCTGGCAACATCCTCATAAATCTCCTCTGCACCTTCTCGAATGCAATTACATCCTTTCTGTAATGTGGTGACTGGAACTGCACTCAGTACTCAAGTTGTGGCCTAACTAATGTTTTCTATAGTTCCAGCAAAGAGACTTAGGAGCAGGAGTGGGCCATTCAGCCCTTTGAGCCTGCCCTGCTGTTCAGTAAGATTATGGCTGATCTGGTTGTGGTCTCAGCTCTGCTTTCCTGTCTGCACCCCATAACCCTTGATTCCCTTGTCTATCAAAACTCCGTCTAACTCAAGCCTTGAATAAATTCAGTGACCCTGCCCCCAGTGCTCTCTGGAGAAGAGAATTCCACAGATTGACAGGCCTCAGAGAGAAAAAATTCTTCTCATCTTCGTTCTTATACAGTTAATCTCTGATTCTTAAACTGTGTCCCCTGGTCTGAGTCTCTCCCACATCCTCTGGGTATCTGCTCTATCAAATCCCCTCAGGATCTTATATACAATAAGATCATCTCCCATTCTTCTAAATCCCATTGGGTATAGGCCCAACCTTTCATCATAGGAAAGCCCCTCATCCCAGGGATCAGTCGCGTGAACCTTCTCTGAACTGTTTCAAATGCAAATATACCTTTTTTCAAATAAGGAGACCAAAACTGCACACAGTATTGCAGATGTGGTCTCACCCAGGTCCTGTACAGCTGCAGTAAAACTTCCCTCCTTTTATATTCCATTCCTGTTGCAAGAAACACCAACATTCCATTTCCCTTCCTAATCACTTGCTGTACGGCAAACAAACCTTTTGTGATTCATGTACCAGGACACCCAGATCCCTCTGTACCTCCGAGGTCTGCAACTTCCTCCCTAGTTAAATAATAATCTGCTTTTCTATTCTTCCTGCCAAAGTGAACAAGTTCACATTTTCCCACATTATTCTCCATCTGCCAATTTTTACCCACTCACTTAACCTGTCTTTATCCCTTTGCAGACTCTTTACCTCCTCTTGACAGCTTTCCTACCTATCTTGGTGTCATCAGCAAGTTCAGCTACCGTACATTAGGCTCCTTCATCCAAATGATTTAGATTGTAAATAGTTGAGGAGCCAGCACTGATTCCTGTGGCACGCCACTGGTTATAGCTTGCCAACCCAAAAAGATCCATTTATCCCTACTCTCTGCTTCCCCTTAACTAACCAATCCTTTATCCATCCTAATATGTTACCCCCTATACCATGTAATCTTATTTAGTGTAAGTAACCTTTGATGTGGCACCTTATCAAGTGCCTTTTGGAAATCTAGCATGTCTACACGTTCCCCTTTATCCACCTTGCTTGTTACTTCATCAAAAAAATTATCAAATTAGTTGAACATGATTTCTCTTTCACAAACCCTTGTTGACACTGCTTGATCAAATTATGATTTTCTAAGTATCCTGCTATGACCTTAATAAAGGATTCTAGCAATTTCCTTATGACAGATGTTAGGCTACCTGACCTGTAGTTTCATGCCTTCTGCCTCCCTCTTCTTGAATAAAGGTTTTACGTTAGCTAGTTTCCAATGTACTGGGGCCCTTCCAGAATCTAAGGAATTTTGGAAGATTATAACCAATGCATCTACTATCTCTGCGGCCCCTTCTTTTAAGAGCCTAGGACGCAGGCCGTCTGGTCCTGGGGACTTGTCAGCCTTTAGGTCTGATAGTTTTCTCATCTCCTTTTTCTTAGTGATGGTGATTGCTTTAAGTTTCCCCCCTCGCATTCACCTCTTGATTTTCAAGAATCTTTGGGAAGTGTACTAAGTCTTCTACAGTGAAGCAACACAAAATACCTGTTCATTGTGCCTGTCATTTCCTTAGAGTAGATAATGTGTGGCTGGAGAGATGGTGCAGGCAGGAAGGCTTTAGATTCCTGGGGCATTGGGACCGGATCTGGGGATCTGTAGAAACTGGACGGTTTGCTGGACCAATATCCTTGCGGGGGAGGTTTGCTGGTGCTGTTGACCAGGGTTTAAGCTAGAGTGGCAGGGGGACGGGAACCTGAGGGTGAGTTCAGATGGGACAAACTCAGAAATGGAAGGCAGAAAATCAGAATGAGTCTGGAAGGCAGTGGAAACAAAAGGTAGAAAATAAAAGAGAGAGTTTGGCAGTACCCAAGGTATAAACTTCAATGCAAGGAGTGTCCCATATAAAGCAGATGGGCTGAGGGCACAGATAGAAGCAAGGCAGTGTGATATCATTAGCTGTTACACACACATGGCTTAAAGAGGGACAGAAATGGCAGCTCCACGTCCCTGGTCACAGGGTTTTCAGACGTGATAGAGAGGGGGATAAAAAGGGAGGGGGGTGGCAGATTTGGTTAAAGAAACAATTACAGCTGTGGGAAGGGATGATATGTTAGAAGGATCATCCAATGAGGCCACATGGATTGAGACAAGGAATAAAAAGTGGGCGGTCACACTACAGAGCATGTACTGTAGACCCCAAACAGTCCGAGGGTGTTAGAAGAGCAAATATATAGGCAAATCTCTGAAATGTAAACACAACAGGGCAGTATTCAGAGGGGATTTTAACGACCCCAATATTAACTGGGTTAGTTTTAGTGTGAAAGGAATGGAGGGAACAGAACTCCTGAGGTACATTGAGGAGAACTTTTTTAGTCAGAATTTGGCAAAGTAGAACTTTGTTACGCAAGTGAGTGGAAATGGAACTGGCTGCTCCCTTACCCTGCGCCCTCTCTCTGGCCACATGTCACCTTCCCAATGCCCCTGGGTCTCTGTAGCTCTGTGAATAACCAATTGTTTTTTCCTCCTCTCAGTTCTCGAACCTGCTGGGGACAGTTTATCGCCATGGAAACCTGAATTATTCACCGGATGGAAATTCTGTCATTAGCCCAGTTGGAAATCGAGTCACGGTCTTTGATTTGAAAAAGTGAGTCTGCTGAGATTTGAGACCGTGTGTTAAACACTGAGGGCCCTGTGGAGGGGTCAATGACACCAAAACAAAGAGGCTGCATTTTTATAGAGCCTTTCACACCCACACAATGGGTTTGCAGGGGGTGGGGTTTGTGGGGAGTTTGCTGTGGCAGGGGGGGTGGGATTTGCTGGGGTGGGGGTAGGGTTAGCAGGGGGCAGGGTTTGCGGTGGGGGGGGGGCGAGGTTGGTGTTAGGGGGCGGGGGTTTGGGGTAGGGGCGGGGTTTGGGGTAGGGGGTGGGGTTTGTGGTTGGGGGCGGGGTGGTTGTGGTTGGGGGTGGGGTTTGTAGGCAGGGTTTGCAGAGGGTGGGGTTTGTGGAGTGGGGGAGTAGGGTTAGCAGGGGGCCGGGTTTGCGGTGGGGGGGTTGGTGGTTGGGGGCGGGGTTTGTAGGGGTGGGGTTTGTGGTGAGTGGGGTTTGCAGTGGGGGGCGGGGTTTGGGGTGGGGGGGCAGGGTTTGCAGGGGTGGGGTTTGTGGTTGGGGGCAGTGTTTGCAGGGAGTGCGGTTTGTGGTTGGAGGAGTGGGGTTTGCAGGGGTGGGGGTGGGGTTTGTGGTTGAGGGTTGGGGTTTGCGGTGGGGGGTGGGGTTTGCAGTGGGGGTGGGGTTTGCAGTGGGAGTGGGGTTTGCAGTGGGGGCGGGGTTTGCAGTGGGGGGGCAGGGTTTGCAGTGGGGGGCGGGGTTTGCAGGGGGCAGGGTTTGCAGTGGGGGGGCGGGGTTTGTAGGGTTGGGGTTTGCGGTGGGGGGCGGGGTTTGTAGGGGGTGGGGTTTGCAGTGAGGGGGCAGGGTTTGCAGGGGGCGTGGTTTGCAGTGGGGTGGCGGGATTTGCGGTGGGGGGCGGGGTTTGCAGTGAGGGTGCAGGGTTTGCAGGGGGCGGGGGTTTGCAGTGGGGGGCGGGGTTTGCAGTGGGGGGCGGGGTTTGCAGTGGGGGGCGGGGTTTGCAGGGGGCGGGGTTTGCAGTGAGGGGGCGGGGTTTGCAGGGGGGCGGGGTTTGGGCTGGTCCCTGATCAGGTTCTGTTTTCTTGCAGCAACAAGTCGGAGACGCTGCCATTTGCTGCCCAGAGAAACATTGTGTGTGTGGGGCAGTCTCCAGATGGACACCTGGCCATCCTGGTCGATGAAGGTAGGCGCCTGCCCCACCATTCACCCCCTTCGGCCCCTCCCCCTTCGACCCCTCCCCCTTCGACCCCTCCCCCTTCGACCCTCCCCCTTCGACCCCCCTGTCCCCCCTTCGACCCCCCCTTCCCCCTTCGACCCCCCCTTCCCCCTTCGACCCCCCCTTCCCCCTTCGACCCCCCCTTCCCCCTTCGACCCCCCCCTTCCCCCTTCGACCCCCCCTTCCCCCTTCGACCCCCCCTTCCCCCTTCGACCCCCCCCTTCCCCCTTCGACCCCCCCCTTCCCCCTTTGAACTCCCCCTTCCCCCTTCGACCCCCCCCTTCCCCCTTCGACCCCCCCTTCCCCCTTCGACCCCCCCTTCCCCCTTTGACCCCCCCTTCCCCCTTTGACCCCCCCTTCCCCCTTTGACCCCCCCTTCCCCCTTTGACCCCCCCTTCCCCCTTTGACCCCCCCTTCCCCCTTCGACCCCCCCTTCCCCCTTCGACCCCCCCTTCCCCCTTCGGCCCCCCCTCCCCCTCCGTCCCCTCCCTCCTCGCTCACCCCCTCCCTCCTCGCTTACCCCCTCCCCCCTCGCTCACCCCCCCCCCCCCTCGCTCACCCCCCCCCCTCGCTCACCCCCTCCCCCCTCGCTCACCCCCCCCCCTCGCTCACACTCCTCGCTCCCCCCCCCCCCCCTCGCTCACCCCCTCTCTCCTCGCCCTTCGCCCCTCACTCCCCCTTGCTCTGCCCTCCCTGTCCCACCCTCACATTCTCTTTTACCCACTCAGTGTATCAGGTGGTCTCTAATCCCCGTGTGTGTGTTTGTTTGCAGAAGGGGCTGCTTTGTTGGTCAGTTTGATCAGCAAGTCTGTGCTGCATCATTTCCATTTCCACGCTCGCGTCCACAGTGTCAGCTTCTCACCTGACGGCAGGTAAGATGGAACAGGGCATCATCATTCCGAGCTCCCCATGGCTACAGCTCACCCTGTCAGGGACCTGTTACACCCAGCGACAAAGGTCCAGCTCCATGGCTGGCCCCCGGTGGTTTGGACCATGTCGCTGGTGTGTCCGTAGTCCCAGGCTGACCGGGCCGGCAGCTGCCGTTGGGTGGGCTCTTGTATTGTCCCAGGTGCTCCCTTTAGTCTGATTTCTTGTTGTTGTTTAACAGGAGATTTGTCGTGAGCAAGGACAATGTTGTTTTGATGTATCACGCTCCTGGCAAGACCCGGGAGTTTAACGCCTTCGTCCTGGATAAAAGTTACTTTGGACCCTACGATGAGACGACTTGTATTGACTGGACTGACGATTCAAAGTAAGAAGCACTTTATACAGCTCCTTTCAACCCCTTTATGTCCCAGCCAGACGGTGTGATCACTGTTGCAAGGCAACACATCAGCCAACTTGTACACAGCAAGACCCCATAAACACATTTCTGATAATGACCAGACGATCTGTGACAGTGATGGTTTGAGCCGAGGTTATCGAGTCTCAGGAGTGAGGCTTGAACCCACAAGCTCTGAGAGAGGGGGAAATGCTCCCTATCTGTGTCGGGGTCACAGAGAGAGCTGCTCAGGCTGGCTTTTCCTCCGGTTTCAGTTGGGACCTGTGAGCTGGGATCTCCGTGGTTGAGTGGACTGTGTGTTGTGTTGCAGGTGTTTTGCAGTGGGCAGTAAGGACAGCAGTACCTGGGTGTTCGGAGCTGAGCGCTGGGCCAACCTCATTTACTATTCCTTGGGGGGACACAAGGATGCCATCGTTGCCTGCTTTTTCGAAGGGAAGAGTTTGGATGTGAGTAGCTGTCAATCCCGTTCACTCGGTATTCGGTGTGCTCAGTCAGTGCTTGGCCTCAGTGCCCAGGGTTAGGGTGGAGGAGTGCAGTAGTTTGAACTGTGCTGCTAATGACTGTCTGGTATGTGGATGATTTTGCTGTGGCTCTAACACAGATGTTTGTTGCTGCAGATCTATACACTGAGTCAGGATGCTACCCTCTGCGTGTGGAGTGTGACACAGAAACTGAGGATCTCCAACCCCAACTCCCCAAGAGCAGCAAGAAATTAGACAGTGATCAGAGCGAAGAATTCGGGGCGCAGAACAGGGA